>NC_069450.1:34167078-34189578 GCF_026875155.1 Cherax quadricarinatus
GGAATATTTTGAGGAATTGTTAAATGTTGATGAAGATAGGGAAGCTGTGATTTCGTGTATAGGGCAAGGAGGAACAACATGTTGTAGGAGTGAGGAAGAGTCAGTTGTGAGTGTGGGGGAAGTTCGTGAGGCAGTAGGTAAAATGAAAGGGGGTAAGGCAGCCGGAATTGATGGGATAAAGATAGAAATGTTAAAAGCAGGTGGGGATATAGTTTTGGAGTGGTTGGTGCAATTATTTAATAAATGTATGGAAGAGGGTAAGGTACCTAGGGATTGGCAGAGAGCATGCATAGTTCCTTTGTATAAAGGCAAAGGGGATAAAAGAGAGTGCAAAAATTATAGGGGGATAAGTCTGTTGAGTATACCTGGCAAATTGTATGGTAGAGTTATTATTGAAAGAATTAAGAGTAAGACGGAGAATAGGATAGCAGATGAACAAGGAGGCTTTAGGAAAGGTAGAGGGTGTGTGGACCAGGTGTTTACAGTGAAACATATAAGTGAACAGTATTTAGATAAGGCTAAAGAGGTCTTTGTGGCATTTATGAATTTGGAAAAGGCGTATGACAGGGTGGATAGGGGGGCAATGTGGCCGATGTTGGCAGGTGTATGGTGTAGGAGGTAGGTTACTGAAAGCAGTGAAGAGTTTTTACGAGGATAGTGAGGCTCAAGTTAGAGTATGTAGGAAAGAGGGAAATTATTTCCCAGTAAAAGTAGGCCTTAGACAAGGATGTGTGATGTCACCGTGGTTGTTTAATATATTCATAGATGGAGTTGTAAGAGAAGTAAATGCGAGGGTCTTGGCAAGAGGCGTGGAGTTAAAAGATAAAGAATCACACATAAAGTGAGAGTTGTCACAGTTGCTCTTTGCTGATGACACTGTGCTCTTGGGAGATTCTGAAGAGAAGTTGCACAGATTGGTGGATGAATTTGGTAGGGTGTGCAAAAGAAGAAAATTGAAAGTGAATACAGGAAAGAGTAAAGTTATGAGGATAACAAAAAGATTAGGTGATGAAAGATTGGATATCAGATTGGAGGGAGAGAGTGTGGAGGAGGTGAATGTATTCAGATATTTGGGAGTGGACGTGTCAGCGGAAGGGTCTATGAAAGATGAGGTGAATCATAGAACTGATGAGAGGAAAATGGTGAGTGGTTCACTTAGGAGTCTGTGGAGACAAAGAACTTTTTCCTTGGAGGCAAAGAGGGGAATGTATGAGAGTATAGTTTTACCAACGCTCTTATATGGGTGTGAAGCATGGGTGATGAATGTTGCAGCGAGGAGAAGGCTGGAGGCAGTGGAGATGTCATGTCTGAGAGCAATGTGTGATGTGAATATAATGCAGAGAATTCGTAATTTGGAAGTTAGGAGGAGGTGCGGGATTACCAAAACTGTTGTCCAGAGGGCTGAGGAAGGGTTGTTGAGGTGGATCGGACATGTGGAGAGAATGGAGCGAAACAGAATAACTTCAAGAGTGTATCAGTCTGTAGTGGAAGGAAGGCGGGGTAGGGGTCGGCCTAGGAAAGGTTGGAGGGAGGGGGTAAAGGAGGTTTTGTGTGCGAGGGGCTTGGACTTCCAGCAGGCATGCGTGAGCGTGTTTGATAGGAGTGAATGGAGACAAATGGTTTTTAATACTTGACGTGCTGTTGGAGTGTGAGCAAAGTAACATTTATGAAGGGGTTCAGGGAAACCGGCAGGCTGGACTTGAGTCCTGGAGATGGGAAGTACAGTGCCTGCACTCTGAAGGAGGGGTGTTAATGTTGCAGTTTAAAAACTGTAGTGTAAAGCACCCTTCTGGCAAGACAGTGATGGAGTGAATGATGTTGAAAGTTTTTCTTTCTCGGGCCACCCTGCCTTGGTGGGAATCGGCCAGTGTGATAATAAAAATAAATATATATATATATATATATATATATATATATATATATATATATATATATATATATATATATATATATATTATATATATATATTATATATATATATATATATATATATATATATATATATATATATATATATATATATATATATATATATATATATATATATACATATATATATATATATGCAAAACAACCACTGTGAAAGAATAGAGAAATTCCAAGCGCTTTCGTGACTACTCACATTATCAAGAAACTATGAAAGTAGAGCATCAAAGGAAGGTATATAAAGGGTCTAGCCCACACCTCACTATCAGATCCCACAACAGAGGAACACTTGACACGCCACTCATAAGAAAGGGAACACTGCAGCAGGCCCGCCGGCCCAACTAGACAGGTCCTTCACACAACCCACCAACAAACTATTCTACCCAAGAAATAAGAATTTAAAAAAATTTATTTGTGCACTGTATTATTAAATTCTTCCCAAATTCCATTAATTATTAATGGATCTAATTTATATAAACCAAAGGAAATTTTCAGTTCAGTTCTGATGCTATATTTATGTTGTTTTAATCTTAGTTCGAGATTTTTACCAGTTTGACTGTAATAAACTTTATCGCAAATTTTACAAGGAATCTTATAGACACATCCATCAGCATTTTGGGGGGAATTCTTTATCAAAATTTTTTTTTACTGTATCAAGATTTTTGAATACAACTTTAATATTAAAAGTCTTAAGAAGAGAAGGCATATCAACCAAGTTTTCATGGTAAGGGAGAACCAACATATTTTTAGTTGAATAAGGTTGGTTGTCACTTTTTGGATTGTAAAAAGTATTTCTAGCAACTTTAAAAGATTTATCAATTACATTTCTTGGGTATTTCAAATCATTACCTATTTCATAAATTTTGGATATTTCCTCATCTATGAACTCAGGACTACAAATTCGTAAAGCTCTCAGAAACATTGATGAGAAAACAGACAGTTTGACTCTATCTTGATGCGAGGAATAATAGTGGACATAGGAACAGTTATTAGTAGGTTTTCTGTAAATTTTAAATTTGAATTCATTATTACCCTTAATAATTAAAACATCTAGAAAAGGCAATGAGTTATTTTCTTCAAACTCAACAGTAAAGTTTATAGAATGGGCTAAGCTATTTAATTTGCCAAGGAAATGGTGTATATCTACATTTTTGGGCATGAGACACAAAATATCATCAACATATCTGAACCATTTAGCTCTATTAGGGAGGATTGTGTTAAGTAACCTTGTTTCAAAAAATTCCATGTATAGGTTACTGAGAACAGGTGAAAGAGGATTTCCCATTGCCATTCCAAACTTCTGAGTGTAAAACTTATCATTAAATACAAATTTTGCACCAACAATGCAAAGTTTAATAAGTTTAATGATAGTAGGAAGTGGCAATGGTAAATCATAATTAACGAGTTCTTCAGATAAGAAACTTAATAAATCATCAACAGGAACTTTCGTAATATATATGCAAAACAACCACTGTGAAAGAATAGAGAAATTCCAAGCGCTTTCGTGACTACTCACATTATCAAGGAACATTGAAAGTAGAGCATCAAAGGAAGGTATATAAAGGGTCTAGCCCACACCTCACTATCAGATACCACAACAAAGGAACACCTGACACGCCACTCATAAGAAAGGGAACACTGCAGTAGGCCCGCCGGCCCAACTAGACGGGTCCTTCACACAACCCACCAACAAACTATTCTACCCAAGAAATAAGAATTTTAAAAATTATTATTTGTCCAATGTATTATATATATATATATATATAATATATATATATATAATATATATATATATATATATATATATATATATATATATATATATTATATATATATATATATATATATATATATATATATAATATATAACCCAACACTCAATGAATATGACGCACACCTGAGATCAACTTTTAAGAAGGCACTGAACCTGTCACTAGAGGATGAGCAATGGGATCAGGCAACCCTCCCAGTGCGACTGGGAGGCATAGGGGTGCGTAAAGCAACGCATGTTGCTTTACCTGATTTTCTGTCTTCGTGTTTGGCTTCCAGTGCATTAGTCAAGAAGATAGTGCCCGAACGCTTGAGAGACTTGGTAGGAGCTCAAGACCCCAGGTTTACTGAAGCAGCAATTCGGTGGGACACCCTTACAGATTCCTCCAGTAGACCAGCTCCTCCCAAACAGCACAAACAGTCCCACTGGGACAAACCGATCATGGAAAAAATCGCCAACACAATGCTCTCCAATGCTTCAGGAAAGAACAAAGCTCGTCTCCTGGCAGTGAAGGCACCACACTCAGGAGATTTCCTGTTAGCTGTTCCCAATTCCTCCCTGGGCACCCGTCTCGACCCACAGGCCATTCGGATTGGTGTTGCTCTTCGCCTAGCCGCCCCCATCCTCACCGAACATAGGTGTATTTGCGGCAGGGCGACAGCTGATCAATTCGGACTCCATGGTCTCGTGTGTCACACAGCAGAAGGGAAGTATGCCAGACATGAGGAGATCAATGACATAATAAAGAGAAGCCTCGCCACAGCCCGTTGCCCAGCTCAACGGGAACCCCAAGTACAGAGGTCTGATGGAAGTCAAAAGCGTCCTGATGGAGCCACTATGCTACCCTGGAAGGATGGAAAGCAGATTGCCTGGGACTACACCTGTGCTGCCACATTGGCAGACACCTACTTGCCATACTCTGTAGTGGAGGGGGGTGGAGCTGCCAGCCACAGGGAGACCCAGAAGATCCGAAAATATGAAGACCTTCCCCCTTGCTATAACTTCATTCCAATAGGGTCGGAGACCCTTGGAGCATGGGGCAAGTGGGCTCTAAAGTTCCTCAAAGAGCTGGGTGAAAAGCTCATCATAGAAACCAAGGGCCACAGGGCGACCAGCTTCCTCTTTCAGAGACTCAGTGTTGCGATCCAGAGAGGAAATGCCTGCAGCATTCTGGGCACGCGGCCCACCGCAGGGGAGCTGGACGAAGTATTCGAGATGTAGCTCTGAGTTACCTATGTTGTTTTACTTTGTATCATATTTTTGTGAATTTTTCGTCAATGTATTTTGTCTTTATATATATATATATATATATATATATATATATATATATATATATATATATATATATATTTATACACGAAGTATGATATAGCATGTAATGAAAATAGTTTGTTGGATTATATATTGATGGATAAAAGGTTGATAGGTAGGCTTCAGGATGTACACGTTATAGAGGGGTAACTGATATATCGGAGAGTTATTTAGTTGTAGCTACAGTTAGAGTATGAGGTAGATGGGACAAAGGGAAAATGGCAACAAGTTAGAGAGAGGTGAAAGTGTATAAACTAAGGGAGGAAGAAGTTCGAGTGAGATATAAGCAACTATTTGTAGAAAGGCGGGCTAGTGCAAGTATGAGTAGAGGGGGTGGTGGGGTTGAAGAGGGTTGGAATAGATTTGAAAATGCAATATTAGAATGTGGGGCAGAAATTTGTGGTTATAGGAGGGTGGGTGCAGGAGGAAAGAGGAGTGATTGGTAGAATGATTAAGTAAAGGGTGTCATAAAAGAGAAAAAGGTAGCTTATGAGAGGTTTTTACCAAGCAGAAGTGTTATAAGAAGAGCAGAGTATATGGAAAGTAAAAGAAAGGTGAAGAGAGTGATGAGAGAGTGCAAAAGGTGAGCAGATGATAGAGTGGGAGTGGCACTGTCAAGAAATTTTGATAAAAAAAAAAATTGGATTGAGTTAAACAAGTTACAAAAGCCTAGGTTGTTAGGTAAGACACATATGCAACAGTTAGGTATCTTTATTTCGAAACGTTTCGCCTACACTGTAGGCTTCTTCAGTCGAGTACAGAAAAGTTTCGAAATAAAGATACCTAACTGTTGCATATGTGTCATACCTAACAATCTGTCGGTATTTTATACCATTTTAAAGTTCAAGAAAGCCTAGGGAACGAATGGATTCGTCAGTTAAAAACCGAGTAGTGGATTTAGTTAATGGGGAGATGGAGGCATTGGGTAGATGGCGGGAATATTTTGAGGAACTTTTAAAAGTCGGCGAAGAAAGTGAGGCGGTAACTTCATGCACTGGCCAGGGAGGTATAACATCTTTTAGGAGTGAAGAAGAACAGGATGTGTGGGGGAGGTACGTGAGGCATTATGTAGAATGAAAGGGTGTAAAACAGCTGAAACTGATGGGATCATGAGAGAAATGTTAAAAGCATGGGGATGCACAGTGTTGGAATGGTTGGTATTTTTGTTTAATACATGTATGAAAGAGGGGATGATACCTAGGGATTGGCAGAGAGCATGTATAATTCCTTTATATAAAGGGAAGGAAGATAAAAAGGACTGTAAAAATTATAGAGGAATAAGTTTACTGAGTATACCAGGAAAAGTGTGTGATAGGGTTATTATTGAAAGAATTAGAGGTAAGACAGAATGCGGATGAGCTAGGAGGTTTCAGAGTGGGTAGGGGATGTGTAGATCAAGTGTTTACATTGAAGCATATATGTGAACAGTATTTAGATAAAGGTAGGGAAGTTTTTATTGCATTTATGGATTTAGAAAAGACATATGATAGAGTGGATAGAGGAGCAATGTGACAGATGTTGCAAGTATATGGAATAGGTAGTAAGTTTCTAAATGCTGTAAAGAGTTTTTATGAGGATAGTGAGGCTCAGGTTAGGGTGTGTAGAAGAGAGGGAGACTACTTCCCGGTAAAAGTAGGTCTTAGACAGGGATGTGTAATGTCACCATGATTGTTTAATATATTTATAGATGGGGTTGTAAAAGAAGTAAATGCTAGGGTGTTCGGGAGAGGGTTGGGATTAAATTATGGGGAATCAAATACAAAATGGGAATTGACACAGTTACTTTTTGCTGATGATACTGTACTTATGGGAGATTCTAAAGAAAAGTTCCAAAGGCTAGTGGATGAGTTCGTGAGTGTGTGTAAAGGTAGAAAGTTGAAAGTGAACATAAAAAAGAGTAAGGTGATGAGGGTATCAAATTATTTAGAAAAAGAAAAATTGGATATCAAATTGGAGAGGAGGAGTATGGAAGAAGTAAATGTTTTCAGATACTTGGGAGTTGACGTGTCAGCAGATGGATTTGTGAAGGATGAGGTTAACCGTAGAATTGATGGAGTGGTGCGTTGAGGTATATGTGAAGACAAAAAACATTATCTATGGAGGCAAAGAAGGGAATGTATATATAAATAACAAAAAGGCACAATACCGTGACTGGAACGATACACAAATAACCCGCACATAAAAGACAGAAGCTTACGACGACGTTTCGGTCCGAATTGGACCATTGAGGTGGAGCAGGACGGCTATATATAGGCAGGAAGAGGTGGTGGTAGTGGTAGTGGTAGTAGTAGTAGTAGTAGTACAAGAATTGTATATAATACCGACAGGATGAAATGACACATGCACAACACCCGGGCATCCCCACCGTAGACGTTTCGCCATCCAGCCAGCCACTGGATGGCGAAACGTCCACAACAAAGACAACCAGACGCCGCACATGTGTCTAATTTCAACAGTAGATGTAGTAGAAGAAGAAGAGGTAGTAGTAGTGGTATTGGTAGAAGTGGGAAATAAGGAAGACGAGCTAGTCAAATACAAAGGAAGGGGAGCACTACAAGAGAGCTAGAAACCCACAGAGGGAGAGCAAGCGCACTGAGGTGCGTGAAAGGGGAAGTGGTGAAATAAAATAAAGAAGGAACAGAAACACGAGACAGGAGAGAGAAAGACAACCCAGAGGAGAAAAGGAGAGAGGAAAGGGGAAGAGGAAGAAGAAAAAGAAGAAGAAGAAGAAAAAATGAGGATTCAGGTTAAGTCACGGGTGTTCTGAAGTTTGGAGCATTTTACAATGTAGTGGGAGAGGAAGGCATCTACAGAGACGAAGCCAGGGCTAAGGTTCATACAAGGAAAGTTGTGTATAACAGAGGATTCAACTAAACGGCGACTGTTCGAGTTGGAAGTAGGGAAGACAGTTTTAGCAGAAGACCAGTCAATAGGATGGCTATGATCTCTGACGTGACAGAAAAGAGCATTGTTAGTGTTGGCAAGCCTAACACTATTTTTGTGCTCCCTAAGTCTGTCAGAAAGAGATCGACCAGTTTCTCCAAAGTATTGAAGAGGACAGGAGGAGCAAGAAATAGAGTAGACACCAGGAACATCTGTAGAGGGAGGAGAGGTATGAACGAGATTAGTGCGAAGAGTGTTAGTCTGGCGGAAGGTAAGCTTGATGTCTAAGGGACGGAGAGAATTGTTGAGATTAGAAAGACCGGAAATGTAGGGAAGGCAGAGGATAGAAGAGTTCCCATGAGTAGAGAGTTTGGGAGAGAAGAAATTGCGTTTAGCACGTGAGAGGGCAGAGTCTATGAAATGGGAAGGGTAGCCAAGACGGGAGAACGAATTATAAAGAGTGGAAATTTCTGCTGGAAGGAACTGAGGATCACACATGTGCGGCGTCTGGTTGTCTTTGTTGTGGACGTTTCGCCATCCAGTGGCTGGCTGGATGGCGAAACGTCTACGGTGGGGATGCCCGGGTGTTGTGCATGTGTCATTTCATCCTGTCGGTATTATATACAATTCTTGTACTACTACTACTACTACTACCACTACCACTACCACCACCTCTTCCTGCCTATATATAGCCGTCCTGCTCCACCTCTGTTAGTGTGACTTTGTCAATGGTCCAAGTCGGACCGAAACGTCGTCGTAAGCTTCTGTCTTTTATGTGCGGGTTATTTGTGTAAGGGAATGTATGAAAGTATAGTAGTACCAACACTCTTACAAGGATGTGATGCTTGGGTTGTAAATCCCGCAGCGAGGAGGCTGTTGGAGGCAGTGGAGATGTCCTTACTAAGAGCAATGTGTGGTAAATATTATGCAGAAAATTCGGAGTGTGGAAATTAAGAGAAGGTGTGGAGTTAATAAAAGTATTAGTCAGAGGGCTGAAGAAGGGTTGTTGAGGAGGTTTGATCATTTAGAGAAAACGGATCAAAGTAGAATGATATGGAGAGCGTATAAATCTGTAGGGAAAGGAAGGCGGGGTAGGGGTCGTCCTCGAAAAGGATGGAGGGAGGGGGTAAAGGAGGTTTTGTGGGCGATGGGCTTGGACTTCCAGCAACCATGCGTAAGCGTGTTAGATAGGAGTGAATGGAGATGAATGGTATTTGGGACCTGACGAGCTGTTGGAGTGTGAGCAGGGTAATATTTAGTGAAGGGATTCAGGGAAACCGGTTATTTTTATATAGCCGGACTTGAGTCCTGGAAATGGGAAGTACAATGCCTGCACTTTAAAGGAGGGGTTTTGGGATATTGGCAGTTTGGAGGGATATGTTGTGTATCTTTATACATATGTGCTTCTAAACTGTTGTGTTCTGAGCACCTCTGCAAAAACAGTGATTACGTGTGAGTGAGGTGAAAGTGTTGAATGATGATGAAAGTATTTCCTTTTTGGGGATTTTCTTTCTTTTGGGTCACCCTGCCTCGGTGGGAGACGGCCGACTTGTTAAATATATATATATATATATATATATATATATATATATATATATTATATATATATATATATATATATATATATATATATATATATATATCCTAGGTAGTAGGTTGGTAGACAGCAACCGCCCAGGGAGGTACTACCGTCCTGCCAAGTGAGTGTAAAACGTAAGCCTGTAATTGTTTTACACGATGGTAGGATTGCTGGTGTTTTTTTCTGTCTCATAAACATGCAAGGTTTCAGGTACGTCTTGCTACTTCTGCTTACACTTAGGTCACACTACACATACATGTACAAGCATATGTATACACACCCCTCTGGGTTTTCTTCTATTTTCTTACTAGCTCTTGTTCTTGTTTATTTCCTCTTATCTCCATGGGGAAGTGGAACAGAATTCTTCCTCCGTAAGCTATGCGTGTTGTAAGAGGCGACTAAAATGCCAGGAGCAAGGGGCTAGTAACCCCTTCTCCTGTATATATTACTAAATATGAAAGGAGAAACTTTTGTTTTTCCTTTTGGGCCACCCCACCTCGGTGGGATACGGCTGGTGTGTTGAAAGAAAGAATATATATATATATATATATATATATATATATATATATATATATATATATATATATATATATATATATATATATATATATATTGTTGGAGAAAGGGAGGAACACCCTGGTATAAGATGGGTTCTAAGCTTCGCCTGAAGGTGTACTAAAGGACACAGAAACTCATCCAGAGTCTTCCTTTTTCATTTGTTTTCATTTTTATTTTTTTATTTTTTTATCTGTGAGTTTTGCTCGATCACCCGGAAATGTCTTCGGGAACTCTGAAATTTACAATCCTGGTGCCTAACAACGAGCAACACGTCCTGATAGAAGAGAATGCCAAGTCTACTTTGACACTAGATAGCTGGACCCAGAGAGAAAATAGGCTGGAAGATGGTGAATATTTCTTCTATGTCTTCAGAAATGGGTAGGAAATAGCTGACGAAATTCAGAGCAGAGAGGTCTGGACTCCCTAAAAGTAAGAAACCACAGGTAAGGTGAACTGACCTGGACTTCCTCGGGTCGATGGGCAGTGGCAGGGGCGAGGAGCGGTATGAGAGGCAGGGAGAATTAGAGGGGGCGGCTGCGGCAGGAGTCCCTGGTGAGGAAAACTCTCACTTGGAAGCATGTAAATGGTAGACGTGGCAGAGGCTGTGTGCGAATGAGCTACTCTAAAACTCCATAGGGAGTAAAATACTCTGAGAGAAATCCTACAACATATGGGCGGAAGACGTGTGTGGCAGCGCCTGGTGTATGAGTGGCTTGGAACTCCCTAGGAAGAAAAGCACTCAGGTAGAAATTCTAATTATATTGGTGGCAGACGTGAGCAGAGGGTTGTGGCTTTTCAAGCCGCAACGGCAACCGCTCAGACAGTAATCCTAGAAGCATTTTTATTCTTCTAGATAATATTATGGCTCACCATGCTCGTATTTCAACTGAGAGTTTTTATAAACAACATTTCTCTAAAAATAATCCGTGTCATCAGATAGACTTCTTGCCTCTAATATCTGATGCGCTTTTTTTTTCCTAAAAGTATCAAACTATGTGGTCTAGTGGCTAGGATACGTGGCTTTCACCCAGGATGTCCAGGTTCGATTCCCGGTATGGGAAGTTGTTTATGGTGTCCCGTAGGTCGATGGCTAGCGCACTCACCCACCCAGAGGTCAGGAGTTCGAATCTCCTCCGGTACGGCTGGTAAACATTAGGGACGTGTTTCCGCAAAACACCTGCTGTCCCTGTTCACTCATCAGTAAAATGGATACCTGGGCGTTAGTGGACTGGTGTGGGTCGCATCCTGGGACATAACTGACCTAATTTGTGCGAAATGCTCAGCATAACAAGCGGCTTTCTATATAGTAGTATGTCATTGATGTCAAATATGTTTGTATAACTTGTACATGTAGTTGTAGTAAATAGCGATATTATTACATTAAAATATCATTATTACTTCTCGCGATCAAGTGTTTGTTGTGTATATGTTTACACTTATGGGAATTATCGCCTGCATTTCTTAATAGTTGATGTCACTGTTGTGTTTTTTCCATCCCAGTGGAGATAAGTCATAATCATTCTTCTTATTTCTCTTGATTATAATATAGGTGGCGAGGAAGAGTAATAAAATTATTGAATGAATAAAGTCATTATTTAATGGTAACTACAGTGCTAGAGGGGCACAAGGAAAATGGACTCCATATGTAAGAAAGAAGTCAAAATGGTTAATAAACGTAGATAATAGTGAGAAATATGAGTTGCATTTTAAAACATAGTTGTTTATAGTAACAGGGGACACTGAGGAGGGCGAGAAGGAACTGATATACACTGAGGAGGGCGAGAAGGAACTGATATACACTGAGGAGTGCAGGAAGGAACTGATATACACTGAGGAGGGCGAGAAGAAACTGATATACACTGAGGAGGGCGAGAAGGAACTGATATACACTGAGGAGGGCGAGAAGGAACTGATATACACTGAGGAGGGCGAGAAGGAACTGATATACACTGAGGAGGGCGAGAAGGAGCTGAGATAAACTGAGGAGTGCAAGAAGGAACTGATATACACTGAGGAGGGCGAGAAGGAACTGATATACACTGAAAAGGGCGAGAAGGAGCTGAGATACACTAAGGAGGGCGAGAAGGAACTGATATACACTGAGGAGGGCTAGAAAGAACTGAGATACTCTGAGGAGGGCGAGAAGGAACTGATATACACTGAGGAAGGCGAGAAGGAACTGATATACACTGAGGAGGGCGAGAAGGAACTGATATACACTGAGGAGGGCGAGAAGGAACTGAGATACACTGAGGAAGGCGAGAAGGAACTGATATACACTGAGGAGGGCGAGAAGGAACTGATATACACTGAGGAGGGCGAGAAGGAACTGATATACACAGAGAAGGGCAAGAAGGAACTGAAATACACTGAGGAGGGCGAGAAGGAACTGATATACACTGAGGTGGGCGAGAAGGAACTGATATACACTGAGGTGGGCGAGAAGGAACTGATATACACTGAGGAGGGCGAGAAGGAACTGATATACACTGAAGAGGGCGAGAAGGAACTGATATACACAGAGAAGGGCAAGAAGGAACTGAAATACACTGAGGAGGGCGAGAAGGAACTGATATACACTGAGGAGGGCGAGAAGGAAATGATATACACTGAGGAGGGCGAGAAGGAACTGATATACACTGAGGAGGGCGAGAAGGAACTGATATACACTGAGGAGGCGAGAAGGAACTGATATCACTGAGGAGGGCTAGAAGGAACGAGATACACTGAGGGGGGCGAGAAGGAACTGATATACACTGAGGAGGGCGAGAAGAAACTGATATACACTGAGGTGGGAGAGAAGGAACTGATATACACTGAGGAGGACGAGAAGGAACTGATATACACTGAGGAGGGCGAGAAGGAACTGATATACACTGAGGAGGGCTAAGAGGAACCGAGATACACTGAGGAGGGCGAGAAGGAACTGATATACACTGAGGAGGGCGAGAAGGAACTGATATACACTGAGGAGGGCGAGAAGAAACTGATATAAACTGAGGAGGGCGAGAAGGAACTAATATACACTGAGGAGGGCTAGAAGGAACCGAGATACACTGAGGAGGGCGAGAAGGAACTGATATACACTGAGGAGGGCGAGAAGGAACTGATATACACTGAGGAGGGCGAGAAGAAACTGATATACACTGAGGTGGGCGAGAAGGAACTGATATACACTGAGGAGGACGAGAAGGAACTGATATACACTGAGGAGGGAGAAAAGAAACTGATATACACTGAGGAGGGCGAGAAGGAACTGGTATACACTGAGGAGGGCGAGAAGGAACTGTTATACACTGAGGACGGCGAGAACAAACTGATATACACTGAGGTGGGCGAGAAGGAACTGATATACACTGAGGAGAACGAGAAGGAACTGATATACACTGAGGAGGGCGAGAAGGAATTGATATACACTGAGGAGGGAGAAAAGAAACTGATATACACTGAGGAGGGCGAGAAGGAACTGGTATACACTGAGGAGGGCGAGAAGGAATTGATATACACTGAGAAGGGCGAGATAGAACTGATATACACTGAGGAGGGCGAGAAGGAACTGATATACACTGAGGAGGGCGGGAAGGAACTGGTATACACTGAGGAGGGCGAGAAGAAATTGATATACACTGAGAAGGGCGAGAAGAAACTGATATACACTGAGGAGGACGAGAAGGAACTGATATACACTGAGGAGGGCGAGAAGGAACTGATATACACTGAGAATGGCGAAAAGAAACTGATATACACTGAGGAGGGCGAGAAGGAACTGGTATACACTGAGGAGGGCGAGAAGGAATTGATATACACTGAGAAGGGCGTTAAGGAACTGATATACACTGAGGAGGGAGAGAAGTAACTGATATACACTGAGGAGGGCGAGAAGGAACTGATATACACTGAGGAGGGCGAGAAGGAACTGGTATACACTGTGGAGGGCGAGAAGGAACTGATATACACTGCGGAGGGAGAGAAGGAACTGATATACACTGAGGAGGGCGAGAAGGAAATGGTATACACTGAGGAGGGCGAGAAGTAACTGATATACACTGAGGAGGGCAAGAAAGAACTGATATACACTGAGGATGGCGAGAAGGAACTGACATACACTGAGGGCGAGAAGGAACTGATATACACTGAGGAGGGCGAGAAGGAACTGATTTACACTGAGGAGGGCGAGAAGGAACTGATATACACTGAGGAGGGCGAGAAGGAACTGATATACACTGAGGAGGGCGAGAAGGAACTGATATACACTGAGGAGGGCGAGAAGGAACCTATATACACTGAGGAGGGCGAGAAGGAACTGATATACACTGAGGAGGGCGAGAAGGAACTGATATACACTGAGGAGGGCGAGAGGGAACTGATGTACACTGCGGAGGGAGAGAAGGAACTGGTATACACTGAGGTGGGCGAGAAGGAATTGATATACACTGAGGAGGGAGAGAAGGAACTGCTATACACAGAGGAGGGCGAGAAGATACTGATATACACTGAGGAGGGCGAGAAGGAACTGATATACACTGAGGAGGGCGAGAAGGAACTGATATACGCTGCGGAGGGCGAGAAGGATCCTATGTGCACTGAGGAGGGCGAGAAGGAACTGATATGCACTGAGGAGGGCGAGAAGGAACTGGTATACACTGAGGAGGGCGAGAAGGAATTGATATACACTGAGGAGGTCGAGAAGGAACTGATATACACTGAGGAGGGCGAGAAGGAACTGATATACGCTGAGGAGGGCGAGAAGGATCCTATGTGCACTGAGGAGGGCGAGAAGGAACTGATATACACTGAGGAGGGCGAGAAGAAAACTGATATACACTGAGGAGGGCGAGAAGGAACTGATATACACTGAGGAGGCGAGAAGGAACTGATATACACTGAGGAGGGGGAGAAGGAACTGATATACACTGAGGAGGGCGAGAAGGAACTGATTAACACTGAGGAGGGCGAGAAGGAACTGATATACACTGAGGAGGGCGAGAAGGAACTGATATACACTGAGGAGGGCGAGAAGGAACTGATATACACTGAGGAGGGCGAGAAGGAACTGATATACACTGAGGAGGGCGAGAAGGAACTGATATACACTGAGGAGGGCGAGAAGGAACTGATATACACTGAGGAGGGCGAGAAGGAACTGATATACACTGAGGAGGGCGAGAAGGAACTGATATACACTGAGGAGGGCTAGAAGGAAACTATATACACTGAGGAGGGCGAGAAGGAACTGATATACACTGAGGAGGCGAGAAGGAACTGATATACACTGAGGAGGGCGAGAAGGAACTTATATACACTGAGGAGGCGAGAAGGAACTTATATACACTGAGAGGGCGAAAAGGAACTTATATACACTGAGGAGGGCGAGAAGGAACTTATATACACTGAGGAGGGCGAGAAGGAACTTATATACACTGAGGAGGGCGAGAAGGAACTTATATACACTGAGGAGGGCGAGAAGGAACTTATATACACTGAGGAGGGCGAGAAGGAACTGATATGCACTGAGGAGGGCGAGAAGGAACTTATATACACAGAGGATGGCGAGAAGGAACTGATATACACTGAGGAGGGCGAGAAGAAACTGATATACACTGAGGTGGGCGAGAAGGAACTGATATACACTGAGGAGGACGAGAAGGAACTGATATACACTGAGGAGGGCGAGAAGGAACTGATATACACTGAGGAGGGCTAGAAGGTACCGAGATACACTGAGGAGGGCGAGAAGGAACTGATATACACTGAGGAGGGCGAGAAGGAGGTGAGATACACTAAGGAGGGCGAGAAGGAACTGATATACACTGAGGAAGGCGAGAAGGAACTGATATACACTGAGGAGGGCGAGAAGGAACTGATGTACACTGAAAAGGGCGAGAAGAAACTGATATACACTGAGATGGGCGAGAAGGAACTGATATACACTGAGGAGGACGAGAAGGAACTGATATACACTGAGGAGGGCGAGAAGAAACTGATATACACTGAGGTGGGCGAGAAGGAACTGATATACACTGAGGTGGGCGAGAAGGAATTGATATACACTGAAGAGGGCGAGAAGGAACTGATGTACACTGCGGAGGGAGAGAAGGAACTGATATACACTGAGGAGGGCGGGAAGGAACTGGTATACACTGAGGAGGGCGAGAAGGAATTGATATACACTGAGAAGGGCGAGAAGAAACTGATATACACTGGGGAGGGCGAGAAGGAACTGATATACACTGAGGAGGGCTAGAAGGAACTGTGATACACTGAGGAGGGCGAGAAGAAAATGATATATACTGAGGAGGGCGAGAAGGAGCTGAGATACACTAAGGAGGGCGATAAGAAACTGATATACACTGAGGAAGGCGAGAAGGAACTGATATACACTGAGGAGGGCGAGAAGGAACTGATATACACTGAGGAGGGGGAGAAGAAACTGATATACACTGAGGTGGGCGAGAAGGAACTGATATACACTGAGGAGGGCGAGAAGAAACTGATATACACTGAGGTGGGCGAGAAGGAACTGATATACACTGATGAGGGCGAGAAGGAACTGATATACACTGAGGAGGGAGAGAAGGAACTGATATACACTGAGGTGGGCGAGAAGAAACTGATATACACTGAGGTGGGAGAGAAGGAACTGATATACACTGAGGAGGGCGAGAAGGAACTGATATACACTGCGGAGGGCGAGAAGAAACTGATATACACTGAGGTGGGAGAGAAGGAACTGATATACACTGAGGAGGGAGAGAAGGAACTGATATACACTGAGGTGGCGAGAGAAACTGATATACACTGAGGTGGGAGAGAAGGAACTGATATACACTGAGGAGGGCGAGAAGGAACTGATATACACTGCGGAGGGCGAGAAGAAACTGATATACACTGATGAGGGCGAGAAGGAACTGATATACACGGAGGAGGGCGAGAAGAAACTGATATACACTGAGGTGGGAGAGAAGGAACTGATATACACTGAGGAGGGCGAGAAGGAACTGATATACACTGCGGAGGGAGAGAAGGAACTGATATACACTGAGGAGGGCGAGACGGAACTGATATACACTGAGGAGGGCTAGAAGGAACTGAGATACACTGAGGAGGGCGAGAAGGAACTGATATACACTGAGGAGGGCAAGAAGGAGCTGAGATACACTAAGGAGGGAGAGAAGGAACTGATATACACTGAGGAGGGCGAGAACGAACTGATATACACTGCGGAGGGAGAGAAGGAACTGATATACACTGAGGAGGGCGAGAAGGAACTGATATACACTGAGGAGGGCAAGAAGGAGCTGAGATACACTAAGGAGGGCGAGAAGGAACTGATATACACTGAGGAGGACGAGAAGGAACTGATATACACTGAGGAGGGCGAGAAGAAACTGATATACACTGAGGTGGGCGA
The DNA here is from genome assembly GCF_026875155.1 of Cherax quadricarinatus. Classification (NCBI taxonomy): domain Eukaryota; kingdom Metazoa; phylum Arthropoda; class Malacostraca; order Decapoda; family Parastacidae; genus Cherax; species Cherax quadricarinatus. The sequence goes on from NC_069450.1 coordinate 34,184,518, forward strand.
GAAGGAACGGATATAAACTGGGGAGGGCGAGAAGGGACTGATATTCACTGAGGAGGGCGACAAAGAACTGATATACACTGAGGAGGGCGAGAAGGAACTGATATACACTGAGGAGGGCGAGAAGGAACTGGTATACACTGAGGAGGGCGAGAAGGAACTGATATACACTGAGGAGGGCGAGAAGGAACTGGTATACACTGAGGAGGGCGAGAAGGAACTGATATACACTGAGGAGGGCGAGAAGTAACTGATATACACTGCGGAGGGAGAGAAGGAACTGATATACACTGAGGAGGGCGAGAAGGAACTGGTATACACTGTGGAGGGCGAGAAGGAACTGATATACACTGAGGAGGGCGAGAAGTAACTGATATACACTGCGGAGGGAGAGAAGGAACTGATATACACTGAGGAGGGCGAGAAGGAACTGGTATACACTGTGGAGGGCGAGAAGGAACTGATATTCACTGAGGAGGGCGAGAAGGAACTGATATACACTGAGGAGGGCGAGAAGGAACTGATATACACTGAGGAGGGCGAGAAGGAACCTATATACACTGAGGAGGGCGAGAAGGAACTGGTATACACTGAGGAGGGCGAGAAGGAACTGATATACACTGAGGAGGGCGAGAAGTAACTGATATACACTGTGGAGGGCGAGAAGGAACTGGTATACACTGAGGAGGGCGAGAAGTAACTGATATACACTGAGGAGGGCGAGAAGGAACTGGTATACACTGTGGAGGGCGAGAAGGAACTGATATACACTGCGGAGGGAGAGAAGGAACTGATATACACTGAGGAGGGCGAGAAGGAAATGGTATACACTGAGGAGGGCGAGAAGTAACTGATATACACTGAGGAGGGCAAGAAAGAACTGATATACACTGAGGATGGCGAGAAGGAACTGACATACACTGATTGCGAGAAGGAACTGATATACACTGAGGAGGGCGAGAAGGAACTGATTTACACTGAGGAGGGCGAGAAGGAACTGATATACACTGAGGAGGGCGAGAAGGAACTGATATACACTGAGGAGGGCGAGAAGGAACTGATATACACTGAGGAGGGCGAGAAGGAACCTATATACACTGAGGAGGGCGAGAAGGAACTGATATACACTGAGGAGGGCGAGAAGGAACTGATATACACTGAGGAGGCGAGAGGGAACTGATGTACACTGCGGAGGGAGAGAAGGAACTGTATACACTGAGGTGGGCGAGAAGGAATTGATATACACTGAGGAGGGAGAGAAGGAACTGCTATACACAGAGGAGGGCGAGAAGATACTGATATACACTGAGGAGGGCGAGAAGGAACTGATATACACTGAGGAGGGCGAGAAGGAACTGATATACGCTGCGGAGGGCGAGAAGGATCCTATGTGCACTGAGGAGGGCGAGAAGGAACTGATATGCACTGAGGAGGGCGAGAAGGAACTGGTATAACACTGAGGAGGGCGAGAAGGAATTGATATACACTGAGGAGGTCGAGAAGGAACTGATATACACTGAGGAGGGCGAGAAGGAACTGATATACGCTGAGGAGGGCGAGAAGGATCCTATGTGCACTGAGGAGGGCGAGAAGGAACTGATATACACTGAGGAGGGCGAGAAGAAACTGATATACACTGAGGAGGGCGAGAAGGAACTGATATACACTGAGGAGGGCGAGAAGGAACTGATATACACTGAGGAGGGCGAGAAGGAACTGATATACACTGAGGAGGGCGAGAAGGAACTGATATACACTGAGGAGGGCGAGAAGGAACTGATATACACTGAGGAGGGCGAGAAGGAACTGATATACACTGAGGAGGGCGAGAAGGAACTGATATACACTGAGGAGGGCGAGAAGGAACTGATATACACTGAGGAGGGCGAGAAGGAACTGATATACACTGAGGAGGGCGAGAAGGAACTGATATACACTGAGGAGGGCGAGAAGGAACTGATATACACTGAGGAGGGCGAGAAGGAACTGATATACACTGAGGAGGGCTAGAAGGAACTTATATACACTGAGGAGGGCGAGAAGGAACTGATATACACTGAGGAGGGCGAGAAGGAACTGATATACACTGAGGAGGGCGAGAAGGAACTTATATACACTGAGGAGGGCGAGAAGGAACTTATATACACTGAGGAGGGCGAGAAGGAACTTATATACACTGAGGAGGGCGAGAAGGAACTTATATACACTGAGGAGGGCGAGAAGGAACTTATATACACTGAGGAGGGCGAGAAGGAACTTATATACACTGAGGAGGGCGAGAAGGAACTGATATACACTGAGGAGGGCGAGAAGGAACTTATATACACTGAGGGGGGCGAGAAGGAACTTATATACACTGAGGAGGGCGAGAAGGAACTTATATACACTGAGGAGGGCGAGAAGGAACTTATATACACTGAGGAGGGCGAGAAGGAACTTATATACATGAGGAGGCGAGAAGGAACTATATACACTGAGGAGGGCGAGAAGGAACTTATATACACTGAGGAGGGCGAGAAGGAACTTATATACACTGAGGAGGGCGAGAAGGAACTTATATACACTGAGGAGGGCGAGAAGGAACTTATATACACTGAGGAGGGCGAGAAGGAACTTATATACACTGAGGAGGGCGAGAAGGAACTTATATACACTGAGGAGGGCGAGAAGGAACTTATATACACTGAGGAGGGCGAGAAGGAACTTATATACACTGAGGAGGGCGAGAAGGAACTGAGTTGCTTAAAGAATGACGTATCAGAGTTTACAGCAGAGGATGGAAGTTACAGCAGAACAGCTGCAGGTGTTACACGGGATGGTCAGTATAGTGATGAGGTGAAAATGTTAGTAACGAAGACAACTACGGAAATGAAAGTCTGTATTATGTAAATATGATAAATTCTGAAAATACATTGAAAGAAAAGTAAAAAAAAAAATAATAAGGAAAAGTGCGACTTATAGCTATGAGAATAAAGAAAAACTGGTTGGGAAAGAAATTAAAAATATATATTATAGTGTTGAGAGCAAATGGTCTAAAGTTTTATGATTGAAATATTTTAATTATTAACACATCGGCTGTTTTCCACCGAGGCAGTGTAACCCGAGAAAGAAGAGAGACTTTCATCATCACTCACTCAATCACTGTCTTGTCAGATGCGTGCAGACTCGACACTTCTAAAAGCTGCAACATATATCCACTCCTCCTTCAGAGCACAGACACCATACTTTCCACCTCCAGGACTCACACTCACATTTTAACAGTATGTCAAGGCTTAAAAGTAATTTCCATCCATTCGCCCCTAATAGTCTAACCCATTGAAACACAAAACTTCATTTACCCTCACTCTCCAGCTTTTCCTAGTATGGCCTCTAACCCACATTCCTTCCACTACAGATTTATATACTCTCCATGTCTTCATGTTTTGATCCATCCTCTTTAGATGTCTGAACAACTTCAACATCTCATACCTTAGGATAAAACTTTCAAAAGCCTTATACCTCTTTCTAATCTCCAAGCTACAGGTATTTTACATAATATTCACACCACACATTGCCCTCAGACACATCTCCACTGCCTCCAGCCCTCTCCTTGTTGCAACATTCACACCAATGCTTCTTACCTATTTAAGAGCATCGGAACTATGACACTCTCATACATTTTTCTCTTTGTTTCCATAGATAACGTCCTTTGTCTCCACAGACTCCTCAGAGCACCACTCATCTTTTTTTTCCCTCATCAGTTCTATGGTTCACCTCGTCTTTCGTAGACTCGTCTGCTCGCAAGTCAACTCCCAGATATCTGAATACATTTGCTTCCTTCATGACCCCTTCCTCCTATCTGATGTCCAATCTTTCATTACCTAATTTCGTTGTTATTCTTATCATCTTGCTCTTTCCTATGTTCATATTTAATTTCCTTTATCTATAAATTCATCCAGCAACCTCTGCAACGTGTCTTCAGAATCTCACAAAAAAACAGAGTAATCAGCAAAAAACAATAGTGAAATTTCATTTTCTGATTGATTCTTTATCTTTTAATTCCACATCTCTTCCCTTTACTCGACCATTCATTTCTTTTACAACCCCATCTCTAATATATTGACCAACTATGGTGACATCAATCAGCTCTGTTTAAGGTCTACTTTTACTGGGAAATGATCTCCCTCTCTCTTACGTACTCTGACCATTGCCTCAGTATCCTCATAAAACCTTGTAATGGTTTTCAGTAACCTACCACCTATTCCATACACTTGCAACATCTGCCGCTATCAAACCCATCATATGCCTTTTCCAAATCTATATATTCAATGAAAACCTCTTTACCTCTTGTTCACATGCGATTCTGCTCTCCGTCTTACTCTTAATTCTTTCTATGATAACTCTATCATACACCTTTCCAGGTATAATCAACAGACTGATTACCCTATAATTCTTACACTCTCTTTTGTTCCCTTTGACGTTATACAATGGAATTATTTTTGCTTTGTGCCAGTCCTTAGGCACCTTTCCTTCTTTTATATGTTCATCAAATAAAAGCATCAACCATTTTCAAAACTATTTCTCCACCTGCTTTTAGCATTTCTGTCTTGATCCCATCAGTTCCCCTATAATTCTACCCACAGCTTCATGTACCTCAACCACACTCACATCTGGCGCTTGCTATTTATTTTACGTCCCTGACCACTGCACGAAAACAACGCTTCCCTCTCGTCATCAACATTTAGCACCTCCTCAAAATATTCGTTCCGTCATCCTGAAAACTTTAATTCTCTATCTAATAACTCTCCTCCTTGGTGGGCTGAACTGGTATGGTCTGACATGTCCTTATTCCGTATTTCAGGTAAATGGTGATGGTTGTCTTCGTGATACTTTTTAGAATATAGTTCAGTCCGCCCAGACTACTATGTTCCAAATAAGGAAATCGGATCAAACAAAAATGATTCTAAACGGATGAACAATAGGTTAAAATAATCTATAACACTTATTTACTCTCAGTTTTTACGAAGGATGATACTAGAAGAAATCCAGGAATGAAAAATTATATAGACAGGGACGAAAATAAGT
>NC_069450.1:34194578-34344977 GCF_026875155.1 Cherax quadricarinatus
GAAGGCAACCAGGGGTCTTGAAGACAACCAGATGTCTTGAAGACAATCAGGGGTCTTGAAGGCAACCAGGGGTCTTAAAGACCACCAGGGGTCTTGGAGGAAACCAGGGGTCTTGAAGACAACCAGGGGTCTTGAAGACAACCAGGGGTCTTGAAGACAACCAGGGGTATAGAAGACAACCAGGGGTATTGAAGGCAACGAGGGGTCTTGAAGACAATCAGGGGTATAGAAGACAACCAGGGATCTTGAAGGCAACCAGGGACCTTGAAGACAACCAGGGGTCTTGAAGACAACCAGGAGTCTTTAAGACAACCAAGGGTCTTGAGGGCAACCAGGGGTCTTGAAGACAATCAGGGGTATAGAAGACAACCAGGGATCTTGAAGGCAACCAGGGACCTTGAAGACAACCAGGGGTCTTGAAGACAACCAGGCGTCTTTAAGACAACCAAGGGTCTTGAGGGCAACCAGGGGTCTTGAAGACAATCAGGGGTTTTGAAGGAGGCAACCAGGGGTTTTGAAGACAACCAAGAGGGTCTTGAAGGCAACCAGAGGTCTTTAAGGCAACCATGGGTCTTGAAGACATGCAAGGGTCTTGAAGGCAACTAGGGGTCTTGAAGACAACCAGGAGTCTTGAAGACAGCTAATGGTCTTGAAGGCAACCAGGGGCCTTGAAGACAACCAGGGGTATTGAAGACAGCCAAGGGTCTTGAAAACAACCAGAGGTCTTGAAGACAACCAGGGGTATTGAAGACAACCAGGGGTCTTGAAGACAACCAGGGGTATTGAAGACAACCAGGGGTCTTCAAGACAGCCAGGGGTCTTTAAGACAGCTATGGGTCTCGAAGACAACCAGGGACATTGAAGACAGCCAAGGGCCTTGAGGACAACCAGGGGTATTAAAGACATTCAGGGGTCTTGAAGATAGCCAGGGGTTTTGAAGACAGCCAATAGCCTTGAAGACAACCAGGGGTCTTGAAGACACCTAGGGGTTTTGAAAACAGCCAGATATCTTTAAGACAACTTGAGGCCTATTGGCAATCCCCCTTATGTATTATTGCCTTAATGATAAGAATAATACAAATAAGTCATGGAAACAGAAGCCCTAAATAATAAAAAATTATTTAACTTTAGTGATACAAGTTTAAAATGAAGTTGAGAAGATCTTAGTAATAAAAACATTAAATCATCAATTTAATAATGCAAATGAAAGGAATATAGACACATTATAGACACATCCATCAGCATTTTGGGGGAATTCTTTATTAAAAGTTTTTTTTTACTGTATCAAGATTTCTGAATACAACTTTAATATTAAAAGTTTTAAGAAGAGAAGGCATATCAACCAAGTTTTCATGGTAAGGGAGAACCAACATATTTTTAGTTGAATAAGGTTGGTTGTCTCTTTATGGATTGTAAAAAGTATTTCTAGCAACTTTAAAAGAAACGTAATTGATAAATATTTTAAAATTGCTAGAAATACTTTTTACAATCCAAGAAGGGACAACCTGCCTTATTCAACTAAAAATATGTTGGTTCTCCCTTACCATGAAAACTTGGTTGATATGCCTTCTCTTCTTAAGACTTTTAATATTAAAGTTGTATTCAAAAATCTTGATACAGTAAAAAAAACTTTAAACAAAGAATTCCCCCCAAAATGCTGATGGATGTGTCTATAAGATTCCTTGTAAAATTTGCGATAAAGTTTATTACGGTCAAACTGGAAAAAATCTCGAACTAAGATTAAAACAACATAAATATAGCATTAGAACTGGACAAGATTCCAATGCTCTATTTATTCATGTAAGAGATTTTAACCATCCAATTGATTTTCAAAAAGTTGAGAAAATAGTATCAAGCAAGTCCATGGTCGACAGGAATATAATTGAATCTTGTTTCATAAAAAGCAGTTTTGACAATAATATGAATATTTCCTTTTTTTTATATAAATTAGATCCATTTATAATTAATAGAAATTGGGAAGAATTTAATAATACATTGGACAAATAATAATTTTTAAAAATCTTATTTCTTGGGTAGAATAGTTTGTTGGTGGGTTGTATGAAGGACCTGTCTAGTTGGGCCGGCGGGCCTGCCGCAGTGTTCCCTTTCTTATGAGTGGCGTGTCAGATGTTCCTTTGTTGTGGGATGTGATAGTGACGTGTGGGCTAGACCCCTTATATACCTTCCTTTGACGCTCTACTTCCGTTGTTCCTTGATAATGTGAGTAGTCACGAAATCGCTTGGAATTTCTCTATTCTTTCACAGTGGTTGTTTTGCACACACATATATATATAATATATATATATATATATATATATATATATATATATATATATATATATATATATATATATTATATATATATATATATATATATATATATATATATATATATATATATATTTTTTTTTTTTTTTTTTTTTTTTCAACAAGTCGGTCGTCTCCCACCGAGGCACGGTGACCCAAAAAAAAGAAAGAAAATCCCCAATAAGAAAATACTTTCATCATCATTCAACACTTTTACCACACACACACATTATCACTGCTTTTGCAGAGGTGCTCAGAATACAACAGTTTAGAAGCATATACGTATAGAGATACACAACATATCCCTCCCAACTGCCAATATCCCAAACCCCTCCTTTAAAGTGCAGGCATTGTACTTCCCATTTCCAGGACTCAAGTCCGACTATATGAAAATAACCGGTTTCCCTGAATCCCTTCACTAAATATTACCCTGCTCACACTCCAACAGATCGTCAGGTCCCAAGTATCATTCGTCTCCATTCACTCCTATCTAACACGCTCATGCACGCTTGCTGGAAGTCCAAGCCCCTCACCCACAAAACCTCCTTTACCCCCTCTTTCCAACCCTTTCGAGGACGACCCCTACCCCTCTTTCCTCCCCTATAGATTTATATGCTTTCCATGTCATTCTACTTTGATCCATTCTCTCTAAATGACCAAACCACCTCAACAACCCCTCTTCTGCCCTCTGACTAATGCTTTTATTAACTCCACACCTTCTCCTAATTTCCACACTCCGAATTTTCTGCATAATATTTACACCACACATTGCCCTTAGACAGGACATCTCCACTGCCTCCAACCGTCTCCTCGCTGCTGCATTTACCACCCAAGCTTCACATCCATATAAGAGTGTTGGTACTACTATACTTTCATACATTCCCTTCTTTGTCTCCATAGATAACGTTTTTTGACTCCACATATACCTCAACGCACCACTCACCTTTTTTTCCCTCATCAATTCTGTGATTAACCTCATCCTTCATAAATCCATCCGCCGACACGTCAACTCCCAAGTATCTGAAAACATTCACTTCTTCCATACTCCTCCCCAATTTGATATCCATTTTTTCTTTATCTAAATCATTTGATACCCTCATCACCTTAGTCTTTTCTATGTTCACTTTCAACTTTCTACCTTTACACACATTCTCAAACTCATCCACTAACCTTTGCAATTTTTCTTTAGAATCTCCCATAAGCACAGTATCATCAGCAAAAAGTAACTGTGTCAATTCCCATTTTGAATTTGATTCCCCATAATTTAATCCCACCCCTCTCCCGAACACCCTAGCATTTACTTCTATTACAACCCCATCTATAAATATATTAAACAACCATGGTGACATTACACATCCCTGTCTAAGACCTACTTTTACCGGGAAATAGTCTCCCTCTCTTCTACACACCCTAACCTGAGCCTCACTATCCTCATAAAAACTCTTTACAGCATTTAGTAACTTACCACCTATTCCATATACTTGCAACATCTGCCACATTGCTCCTCTATCCACTCTATCATATGCCTTTTCTAAATCCATAAATGCAATAAAAACTTCCCAACCTTTATCTAAATACTGTTCACATATATGCTTCAATGTAAACACTTGATCTACACATCCCCTACCCACTCTGAAGACTCCTTGCTCGTCCGCAATTCTACATTCTGTCTTACCTCTAATTCTTTCAATTATAACCCTACCGTATACTTTTCCTGGTATACTCAGTAAACTTATTCCTCTATAATTTACAATCTCTTTTGTCCCCTTTCCCTTTATATATATATATATAATATATATATATATATATATATATATATTATATATATATATATATATATATATATATATATATAGAGAGAGAGAGAGAGAGAGAGAGAGAGAGAGAGGCGTGGAGTTAACAGATAAAGAATCACACACAAAGTGGGAGTTGTCACAGCTGCTCTTTGCTGATGACACTGTGCTCTTGGGAGATTCTGAAGAGAAGTTGCAGAGATTGGTGGATGAATTTGGTAGGGTGTGCAAAAGAAGAAAATTAAAGGTGAATACAGGAAAGAGTAAGGTTATGAGGATAACAAAAAGATTAGGTGATGGAAGATTGAATATCAGATTGGAGGGAGAGAGTATGGAGGAGGTGAATGTATTCAGATATTTGGGAGTGGACGTGTCAGCGGATGGGTCTATGAAAGATGAGGTGAATCATAGAATTGATGAGGGGAAAAGAGTGAGTGGTGCACTTAGGAGTCTGTGGAGACAAAGAACTTTGTCCTTGGAGGCAAAGAGGGGAATGTATGAGAGTATAGTTTTACCAACGCTCTTATATGGGTGTGAAGCAAGGGTGATGAATGTTGCAGCGAGAAGAAGGCTGGAGGCAGTGGAGATGTCATGTCTGAGGGCAATGTGTGGTGTGAATATAATGCAGAGAATTCGTAGTTTGGAAGTTAGGAGGAGGTGCGGGATTACCAAAACTGTTGTCCAGAGGGCTGAGGAAGGGGTGTTGAGGTGGTTCGGACATGTAGAGAGAATGGAGCGAAACAGAATGACTTCAAGAGTGTATCCGTCTGTAGTGGAAGGAAGGCGGGGTAGGGGTCGGCCTAGGAAAGGTTGGAGGGAGGGGGTAAAGGAGGTTTTGTGTGCAAGGGGCTTGGACTTCCAGCAGGCATGCGTGAGCGTGTTTGATAGGAGTGAATGGAGACAAATGGTTTTTAATACTTGACGTGCTGTTGGAGTGTGATCAAAGTAACATTTATGAAGGGGTTCAGGGAAACCGGCAGGCCGGACTTGAGTCCTGGAGATGGGAAGTACAGTGCCTGCACTCTGAAGGAGGGGTGTTAATGTTGTAGTTTATTAAAAACTGTAGTGTAAAGCACCCTTCTGGCAAGACAGTGGTGGAGTGAATGATGGTGAAAGTTTTTCTTTTTCGGGCCACCCTGCCTTGGTGGGAATCGGCCAGTGTGATAAATATATATATATATATATATATATATATATATATATATATATATATATATATATATATATATATATATATATATATATATATATATATATATACATGTATATATATATAAGAACATAAGAACATAAGAATGTAGGAACACTGCAGAAGGCCTACTGGCCAATACGAGGCAGGTCCTTATCAAAACGACATCTACCTAAAGCTACTCAAGAAACAACTCCTGCACCCCCCAACACCAATCAAACCCAGTCCCTCCCGCTCATATATTTGTCCAGTCTCTTCTTAAAGCTACCTAAGGTCCTAGCCTCTATCACCCCACTGGGAAGACTGTTCCACGCATCTACAACTCTGTTAGAAAACCAGTACTTACCTATGCCCTTTCTAAATCTAAATTTACCCAACTTAAACCCTTTTTCCGGTTCTTACCTGGTTCGCCCCCTAAGAAATTTATAATGTCCCCCTTGTTTATGCCTGTCATCCATTTCATTTCAAGATTTCCCCCCTTTCTACCCTCCAACGTGGAGATTTAGGTTTTAAAGCTATTTTCATAGGGGGGGTTCCCTTTAACAGAAACATTTTGTCTTTTTCTCTGTTTTCTTAAGGTCTATGCCATCCTGTAGTAAGGGGACCAAAATGGCGCAAAATCTAAATGAGCCTCATAGTGGTATGAGCTGTAAAATAACTTTTGGACTTCGTTAATATTTCTTGAGAAAAATCCAAGAAATCTGTTGGGGCATTGTTGCGCACACTGAGGCATGCTGTCTTGGTTTTAGATTTTCTTTACCTGCTCCCAAGTTTTTTTTCCCATTCGTATCCCAAGCTCTACTCACCTAGATTTAGCTTCGAGGGTTATTTTCATTCCAAGGGGCAAGTCCCTTTACATTTAAATCCACAAAAAATTTCATCTGCCTTTCTCTGACCAAGACTTAATTTGTTCAAATGTCCTGGAGTTATTGATACCTCCTCAAGTGAATTTTAGGGCCCCTATCTTTGTATCATCCAAATTACTCATTCACTAGTAATCCCTTCATCAATCATTAATGTAAATTTGAACAAGAGGGGCCCAAAAACTGATCCTTGTGGAACGCCACTAGTGACTAACCCCATTCAGATTTCACCCCTTAAGGTAACTCTCTGCTTTCTATTGGAAGCCATCCCTCAATCCATGCTAGAATTTTACCTCTATCCCATGAGCTGCCATTTTCTTAAGGTCTCTTGTGAGGTACTTGTCAAAGGGCTTTACAAAAAACCCAAAAAAACAATTTTATTCCTTATCACTGTCAACTGCCTCAAATGTTCTATTGAAGAATCAGTATTTGCAGGCAGGAACCCCCTTTCGTGAATCCATGCTGAATTCATTTATCAAGTTATGCTCTTCAAGGTACTTCTGTAATGTCAGCTATAATTTTTTAATAATTGCCCACTTAGATGCGGCTTTTTGGACGGTAATTTGAAGGGGTGGACTTACCCCCGATTTGAAAAGGAAACCCATTAGCCTCTTTCCCCACTCTGGGAAAACATGGGGAAAGGGTGGACGCATTGATCACTCGTTAATGGCTTTTACTAAGCTCCATTTGCTTCCTTTAAATACCCCTTTAAAAAAAACTCATCGGGTCCCCGGGGGCTTTTTTTGTTTTAGTTTGTCTATCTGTTTAAAACCATGCCCTCGTGACAGTAAATTTGTTAACTTAAAATTTACAGGAAAAAAATAATTGTTTTAATTTTTGGAATCTATTTACATCTTCCTGTGTAAAAACTGAAAAAAAATAGTCATTAAATAGGAACACTTTCCAGTTTTATTATCCTCAGCGCCATTCCCCGTTTTTAGAGGCCTACTTTTTCCTTCACCTTCGTCCTATACACTTTAAAGAACCCCCTTTGGGTTAGTCTTTGTTCATTAGCGACTCTAAATTTAAAAGTCACTTTTGCCTTTTTAATCGCCTTTTTTACTTCCTTTTAAGCTGAACTATTGGTCAGAAGGTTTAAACCCTCCTCTTCTAATGGCCTTTTAAAAAATTCCCTTTTTTCCCCTAAAAGAGCTTTAACCCCCTGTTAACCCCTTTGGGAGTTTTTATTTGACCTAATTTTCTCTCTGGGGGGGGTGTATAACTCTGGGGCACTGTGTACTTATTAAAAAAAATCATAAAAGCAGTCCCCCATATTTAAGTTGATTGGCTAAAACATTTGCTAATATCCCCAATCAAAATTGCAGAGTTCCCCAAGTCCCTTTTTAAACGGGCAGAACAAAAAAAGGGGGTTTTTTACTGTATTATCATTATTCTTGCATTCCAATTAATCTAAAGGGGATGGGTTTTTATCACTTGCGCCCCAAACTCTTTAGTGTCTCCAATTATTCCTAGTGTTTTTCCTTAAATTTAACAAGATGGTCAGCAAATTATTACCCCCGGTAGGTTCAGTTTCACTCTGTTTCAAAAACAGTCCGAACTGTTTTCCTAAGTCACTGGACTTAATTACCTGTCAAAGAATTCCAGTCAATTTGGCTAAAGTTAAAGTCCCCTACTATGACTACGTTACTGTGTCCAGAACCCCTAACAATTTCGTCCCAAAAAAGTCTCCCTCTATCGTGATCCAACCCTGGAGGTCGGTATATTACACCTAGAATTAGTTTTTTCTTGACCCTCCACGAACTCTACCCAAACAGACTCTGTTACTGCTCCATCTATTTTTATACCTTTTTTTATGCAACAATTAATTTTTCTCGAACATACAATGCAACTCCTCCCCCTTCCCATTACATCTATCCACATTGAATAACTTAAATCCCTGAATATTACACTCAGCAGTCATATCCCGACTCTTTAAATCATACCAAGTTTCAGTTATGCAATGATATCAAAGTTCCCAGCACATGTATATATATATATATATATATATATACACATAATATATAATATATATATATATATATATATGTGTGTGTGTGTGTGTGTGTGTGTGTGTGTGTGTGTGTGTGTGTATACATATATACACACACACACACACGTAAATGAAGCGACAAGAACCAAAGAAGACAATTATCGTCAGAATTAAATTTAGTGTCTACTTGAGCAGAGAAAGAAATTTCTATCATAAACTATTTAAATTCACTTGAAAACTGGAAATAACATACAATAAAAATGAATTACTAAATGCTGAGAAAATTAAAAAATAATAACTACTTGAGACTATGAATTACAATATTTTAAACCAGTATTTTTGAGAGAATAAAATAATCTGAACGAAGAATTCTGTAGCATATATGAAAACCGAATTAAAGATTTAATTCCAAAAAGAACATAAGATAAAAAAAATCCAGTGAAAGGTTTAATGGAAGATGTTGGAGAGATATAAAAAATGGGGCTGGGAATCAATATAGGAAGCGAGGCAGCCGTGAAGCTCACTCGTGTCTGAGAGTCATGGACGATGGAAATGAACGATCCGTCAAGAGAGCTTCCTGGAAGCTGGTGAGCGGCACTTGATCTAGGGATCCGAACCTGTGCTTCAGTTCCCTGAATTGAGTATGAATGCCTTCCATATTCCCCCTCATGTGGGTTTAGTACTCCCCATGATAATAATAATAACAGTAATAATAATAGAAATGAATGAACAAATGTTATGAGAGGAAGATCCTTTGAAAAAGAAAGAGAGGAAGAGAGGTAGAGAGGAAGAGAGATAAAACCAAATATTTTACTTGTAAAATATAAACTCACTGTATTAAACGAAATACAAAAATAAATAACAACAGTTAAATCAATGAAGTAGAGGAGGTAATATATGAGTTAATAAACTGTAATTATTAGTGTGTTCAAAACACATTTTTTAGAGTAGTGGATTTCAGTCCTCGAGAGACATATTAATTAGGAAATTCTGAAATACCCAAATACGAGGTAAGGAAGTTGTTGAAAATTAGACACATTGCAACACCTGGGAATCTTATTGTAGATGTATCGCCATCCAGTGGCTTTATCAATACAAACTTCAGGAAATAATTTGAAGACAGTAGAACTATATACAGAAGATGAGGTAATCAGTCCCTCAACCTTTGAGTTGGTGAAGAATCTGGCCAGATTCTTCACGACTACAGTGCTCGTCACACCAACTCCAAGGCTGAGGGACTGATTACCTCATCTGCTGTATATAGTTTTACTGTCTTCAGCTTATGTCCAAGAATTTGTACTGATAAAGCCACTGGATGGAAAACCATTTACATTAAAGATTCCCAGATGATGCAATGTGTCTAATGTTCATCTTATCGGTATTGCATATCATTCATGAACAAGGAAATTGTTATTAGATAATAAAAAGCTACAGAACGAGATGGGATAGTAACTTGAATTTTAAAATAATGACCCGAAAAATCACATAACCACTTTGGAAATTTTTAAAGATTTCTTTTCAGGAAGGTAAATAAGCAGAAAAATTGGAAATAACATAAATATATTCTTCATGATCCTGTCGCGGTTTTACTAAGACAATCCTAAATCCATAGCGTGGAGAGGAGTGTGGATTTTTATACTGAATGAAGAAATCATCTCTGTGATCGCTGAGGCTCTGCCGGGCGGCCCACAGTACCATTAACTGGGCAGGAAGGGCAGCCCAACATACATAAAACACTGGTGTCAGAAAAGGTAGAGACTATATTTAAGAGCTATCTGAGAAAATTCAGAAATGATGCTCTGAAATTCTGTCGTCAACTAAATTTTTTAGGCCTCCAACCGTCTCCCTCCGAGTTTGTGACCGCCGCAAAGAAAACAATATCTCTCTCCCTCCATCAGAGTGTAGGCACTATACTTTCCTGCAAGCATTGTACCTCCATGTAAGCAAAATAATCTCTATTATTATTATTATTATTATTATTATTATTATTATTATTATTATTATTATTATTATTATTTTTTATTATTATTATTATTATTGTTATTATTATTATTATTATATTATTATTATTATTATTATTTATTATTATTATTATTATTATTATTATTATTATTAGTATTATTATTAACATTCATATTATTATTATTATTAACCATATAATTCTTCTTCTTATTATTATTATTATCATTATTAACATCTGTATTATTATTAATATTATTATTACTGGTATTATTATTATCATTATTGAAATCCGTATTATTATTATCATTATTAACATCCATATTATTATTATTATTATTAACATCCGTATTATTATTATTATTAAAGGTTCTCCGGTAATTTATTTCCCGGCCCGGGCCTTTTCCAAGTGGTGGCCCGGCCTTGGCTCCCTCTTTAGCCCTTAAACGGTCCAAACGTATATATACGCTCACTCGCGTAGCACCCCAACTTTTTTGAGGAAAAAAACAATCTTTTCTTTTAAAAGGAAAAAAAGAGCATATGGTTACCTGGAGGTTACCTGGAGGTTATTCCGGGGATCAACTCCCCCGCGGCCCGGTCCATGACCAGGCCTCCCGATGGATCAGGGCCTGATCAACTAGGCTGTTACTGCTGGCCGCACGCAGTCCAGCGTACGAGCCACAGCCCGGCTGATCCGGCACTGACTTTAGGTATCTGTCCAGCTCTCTCTTGAAGGCAGCCAGGGGTCTTGAAGGCAGCCAGGGGTCTTGAAGGCAGCCAGGGGTTTATTGGCAATTCCCCTAATGCTTGATGGGAGGCTGTTGAACAGTTTTGGGCCCCGGACACTTATGGTGTTTTCCCTTAGTGTACCAATGGCACCCCTACTTTTTATTGGGGGCATTTTGCATGGTACCCAGGCATCCCCAATTATTTTAATATGACACACAGTGAGTGCGCACACCCATTCTCTCATGTCTAGGTGACTCAGGCTTAATGTGGCAATGTTGAATGAATGACAAAGAAAACGCATATATACGTTTGGGGCACTACGCCCGTTGACGTATATATACGTTTGGATCGTTTAAGGGTTAGGGAGTGCCTGAAACCTAAGTCTCCCATGGGAGGAGGTATAAGTACCTCCTCATCTTTGGGACCAACTGTTCTCTCTGGTCTACTATCCCCGCCCCAAGGGAGCTAATGGGAATGACAGTCGTTTGAGGTGTAAGCTCGGGCTCAGGCACCTAACCTACCCTAGAAGGGTTAGGCATGGTGTCGATCACATCCGTATTATTCTTCTTCTTCCTTTTATTATTATTATTATTCATATTATCATTATTATTATTATTATTATTATTGTTATTATTATTATTATTATTATTATTATTATTATTATTATTATTATTATTATAATATTATTATTATTATTATTATTATTATTAACTCCGTATTCTTCTTTTTCTTTTGTTATTATTATTATTTATTATTATTATTATTATTATTATTATTATTATTATTATTTTAATTATTATTATTAACCTCCACGAGACAATGCGTCTAAATTACTTTAAGTGCTTCTGTGATGTGCTTATACTACTCAGCTCTTGCGAGCGGCATAAACACATCGTAAAGACAGAGAATGAATTGAGGTAAGACTCAGGCAATGAAATACACTGATAAAACCCTGTGGACTTCTTCCTCTTCTTCTTATGATGAGAGCTTTGGTAAGATGGGCAAGGAAGAAGGATGGGTAAGGATAGAAACATTGGAAAAGGGTGGGAGGGGGGAGAGAGGTAGGATATAAGGTAAGTGGCCCAACCACTTTGGTGTAATTTAAAAAGTGTATGTGAATTAATAAGATAGGCATTTTGCTGCCTGACCACGGTAGAGTGCGGTTGTGCTCTGCACCCCTCTGCTCTTTGTAGGCGAGCTCCCTTGTCAGTTACCTGGCTGCAGTGGTGTGAAGTGGTGCTGTCACACCTCGGCTAACAACATAGGTGCACTGTGATTGTCAAGATGGCGGTTAGTCTGAGACGACGGATAAATACTGTAGGCATTGAGCTACTTAAAGGAACGATAACGCCCAGTTCTGCGCAAGTCTTATTCCCAAAGATCATCTGGGAGACATATGGCATACAAGATAGTGACTTGTATGGTGTAGCATTGAACGGAGGACAACGAATTTTTCGTCAACTGCAATCAGCAAGGGTTTTAATGAATCGTTAGCCCACCAGGTTTCAGGACGTGAGTCTTAACATCACACCAGCTGTCAGTGTAAGAATGATAGATGTTTCACGGCATTATACGTGGATCAAGCTACGCAACGTTCCCTTTGAGGCGGACGAGGCGGATATAAGGAAAGTTTTTGAGAAGTATGGGACGGTGCATTATGCTCAACATGGTACGTGGGCGGCAGGAGCCTATGCTGGTTTCCAGAGGGTTCTTTCAACCTCAAAATGACTTTGAGGCACCGTACCGTCCTATGTGTATCTACAAGTTTTCAGGACGCAGGTAATGGTAATGTACCCGGGACAACAACGTACGTGCCGCCTATGTGGTGAGTATGATCACATAGCGGCGACCTGTGACAGCGAAGACATGTGCCTGGACCTGTGGTGGACGTCGCAGCCCTGCTTCAAAGGTGCAGGTGAGGAACAAACTCGGATGGAGGGCGTGGTGTTTTGTGGAGTTGAGATAGTGGTTTCGGGCACACGGGACGGGCGGTGGTTTTGAGCCCCGGGCCCCAAGCTGCCTGATCAGGTGTCGTCTCCTGTGGACAAGGAGGAGCACCCAATTACGGAGAAGGTTCTTGAGATTGAGGAGGATTGGTGGAGGTGTTGAAGACTTTGTCACCGCCAGAGAAGGACTTTTACATCTGAGTGTGGTGTCATCGGAGAATCGTCGCTTCCAAAAAGTCTGAGACATGATAATTTGGGACGTGAGGGTGGTTTGGAGTCGTCCATTGAATCATTAAACCATTCTCAGGTGGAGGTGGAGGTTCATCGAGAGGCAACATCTGACCAAGGACATGTGTAACATGACTGTCACGAGAAAGAGGGCGGCTACATCAGATTCTGATGACGTCCTTACGCCTGCACAAAGGCCTGGAAACAGACTGAGGTGAAGTGCGAAGGTATGGTGTAGGTGGTGTAGCCATGATAGGAGGCACCGGAAGAAGGGGGGAAGGAAAGAGAGCACTCTGAAGGTGTCAAACTTAAATTCAAGCTCTGGAGTTTGTAAAAGAGTGATGAGAGGAAGCAGGGTTGGAAACTTTAATAGGCCTTAGGTGTATGTCTGTAAAGGGTTAATGGGTTATGTAGCGGTATGAAAGAGATTGGGTTCATAATTTCTGAATAAATCTAGAGTGGATTTTGTGTTCCTGCAGGAGCACTTTTAAGAGGGAGGGTGTTTGGAGGTGGGCAGGATTTCGAGTAGTTACCTGCCATCTCCCGTCAAAAAGGTGGTGTGGGAATTTAATAAGGGAGACGACCGTTTGTTTTGCAGAGAAGCGAGGGAGGAGGGGAGGGAGGTGTTGGGGTGTGGTGGGTGGGGATGGGAAAGCGTGTGTCTTTTCGGTGGTTATGCGCCGCAGAAAATAACATAAAGGTAAAGAAGATTTTGTGTATGAGGATCTTGTTTTTCTTAAGTTGCACTGCCAGAGGTGCGATAGGTGGGGGGACTGGAATAGTGTATCGGGGTGGCTGATGTGACCCAAGAGGGCTGGAATATGTTGTGGCTCTTAGGGAGTTAAATTAAAAGGGGATTTAGGTTACGTGATGCTTTGGGGGCGGTTTGGGAGAGAATAACGTTTGTTAGGTGGTTATGCTGCGAGATAGATAAGAGGTCCCTTCTCAGGGAGTGGATGTGAAATCTTTCAGTACTGTTGAGGCTGAATGTCAGATAAAGGGGAAATGGTGGTGAGGTTGGGTGCGGACGCTCGGGGACAAATATAAAGTTATTGGAAATTAAATATAGTGTGTTAGGTGAGGGGAAAGGGTTGAGGGGTTTCGCTATGGAGGGAGCTTAGTGTGGAAAACAGGAGTGGATGACATTGTGACATGGTGGATTGTCACAAAGGAAAGGATTAGAAGTTTTATGTGAGATGGAAACGTTTAATAATTTAAAATATGGACTGGCTAACTATTTGGGATAGGTAAGGTTGCTATGGGGGGGTGGGTGGAATAATTTTTCCTATGGATGAAATAGCTGAAATAAAGGGGAGGTTGAGGGTGTTCCCAAAATGAAAGGTTTTCAAGCTGAAAGGGGTGCGGGCCAGGGGTGGAAGAAGTGCTTTGGGGGGGACAACCCGTCAGCGTGTGTTTTGCGGCATCAAAAGCAAAGGCAGGCGGTGACAACTATACCATGTTTAGAGGTAACGGAGATGGTTGGAAATTATAGAGCAGGGCAGGAGATACGAACCACTAAGGGATGTGTCCGTATGCGGAGGCTTGGTACGAGAAGTACTGGAACAGTGGGGGGGGGGGGGTGACGTGGCGTTGGACAAGGTGTGTAGGTATGTGACGTGTAATTTAGGAAATAGTGATAGAAAGGCTTTAGGTGGGACTATTACGGCAGAGGAAATAGAGAATGCGTTAAGGGGAATGAGGAAGGGGAAAGCTCCCGGTATTGACGGTCTCCCGGTAGAATTTTATTTGCAACATTGGACGTTGATAAAGGAATTTATAGTTAGATTATTTAATCGTATGAAGGAGAAGGGTAAGTTGGGGGAGAAGCAGGGAACAGCAGTTGTAGTGTTGGTCCCGAAGGTCAAGGGCAGCCACCCCTTTGGGAGTACCGAGCCATATCACTGATGTGTGCAAACTATAAGGTGTTTGCAAAAATTTTAGGTAATAGGTTCAAATG
This sequence comes from Cherax quadricarinatus, assembly GCF_026875155.1. NCBI lineage: Eukaryota > Metazoa > Arthropoda > Malacostraca > Decapoda > Parastacidae > Cherax > Cherax quadricarinatus. The sequence continues at coordinate 34,209,540 of NC_069450.1, forward strand.
TGTTGTGGGGAGGGTGGTGTCAAAATCTCAGTGGGTTGCCGGGAAGGTCGATGATTGAAGGAATGGGGATACTGAGAAGTTTGTGGAAGCTAAGGGTGGGGGTGGAGGGGCGGCTTTGGGTTTGGGTCTAGGGTTGGCAGGGAGCATATGAAAGAGTGGAAAGGGGAGCTTTGCAGGTTATACTTAGGAGACAGGGTTTTGGGGAGGAAATAGTCGAGTGGGTAAATATGTTGTACAAGGGGGCGAAAATGAGGATACAGATTAATGGGTGTATGGGGGGGGGGAAATTGCAATGGGAAGAGGCCTTAGACAGGGATGCCCCATGTCCCAAATATTTTTTGCGGTTTTTCCAGGAACCCCTTTTATAGAATGGGTTGACCGACTTATGTACGCCATGTGAGGGATGTGGGGGGTTGGAGGGTCTGGCCGGGTTTAATTTGGATATGTTGACGACACCACTGTGCTCATTCGTGAAGGGATGTCAATGGGAGTGTTGGACGAGGTTGTTTCATTATTTGGAAGTGCCACGGGTATGCAGGTAAAAAAGTGCGAAGTCAAGGTGCATGGGGTTGGGTTCTGGGTGGGGGGTGTGTGGGGGGGATGTAATGTTGTTAAGAATGGGCGGTGTCTTTAAAGATTTGTGGTATTATTTATAAGGATGACATGGTTGCACGCGGGACGTGGGAGGAAAACTCGGATAGGTTATTGGAAAGGATCGTGGGGAGTCTAGGTGTTCTGAGACCCCAGCACCTAACTCTGATACAGCGAGTGATAGTCGTGAACATTTTATTGTATAGTAAGGTTTGGCATGTTGCAGCTGTGTTCCCAATTTCAGGGACAGCGATTGCGGGGATTCTAAGACGGGTGTACAAATTTTTGTGGGGTTCACGTTGTGATTGGTTACGGAGGGAAGTTGTAATGCTACCTGTAAGGCAGGGTGGGCTGGGGTTGATGGATTTGAGACAGAGGGCTAAATGTGTGTTTCTTAAATGGGAAGTGTTGCGTGAGGGTGTGAACGCTGGGCGTTTGGGAAGGATACACGACAGGCTGGGTTGTGGGATCGAGGAATGGAGTTGAGGGAAGTGAAATAGTTTTGAGGGCTGTGTGTTGGTTAGAGAACTGAGAAAGGTTCGTATAAGGGTTTTGTGTAGGTTTACTTGTAGGAGGTGCGTTTGTCCCAGTTGAGGGTTTGTTCCCCATGTATGCGTGGAAGAGTATTTGGTTTAGATTTAGTAAAATGAAGTTAAACCCTCGGCGCGTGAGGTGATGTTTCGTTTTCTGCATGGGGTCCTTCCGTCTGGTGAGTATTACGAAACAGACAGGTTGTAAGGGGTGGGGGGTGTGATATCTGTGGAGGGGATGGACAGCGTTCCATGTAGTTTACTTTTGTGAAGGGCTAGAGGAGGTTAGGTGCTGGTTAATAGGTTGGTACAGAGGGTGGGGGCCGGGAGTGTCGGTTCTGCGTGCTTTAAGTGTAGATATGGGTGGGTTAGGGCGAGGGGGTCATAAGAGATTTAGATTATATATGGTAGATTTAATATATATGGGCGTGGGTGATGAGGGGGAGAGGGGATAGTGAAGAACGAAGGAAGGTTCTTGCGGTAACGTTCTATCGTACGATGTGCCGTAACAGAGATTTGTATGGGAGGAGGTGGGATCATGCTTTCTCAGAGGGGTATAGAATTCTAACGTTAGGGATTCTCGTAAATCTGTGATTGATAATGAGTGAGTGAAGGGGTTTTCAAATGTTGGAGGGAGTCAGGGGGTCACAACGGGCTCGCCTCCCTTGGGGGGGGGTCGTGAGAGTGTTGTGAATGTGGGTTTGGAATGGTTTCCTGGTTTTCATTGAGACTTTATGGCATCAAAGTGTGGATGTAGAGCTCAAGGTCTCGTTATGTTAGATATAACACTTTTCAGAATGTAGGTATAATATAGTAGATTTTTTATGTATAAATTTTTATGTTGTATCAGTCTTGTATGACACGATTCTTGAGGAATAAGTTATTGCGGGCATGAAGTGTGTTTTAGTTTGTATTTATGTTACGTGCTGAGTTTTTGGGACGATGAGATATACTTATATACTGTTTTTGCTTTGTGCATTTCAGTGCATCTGATTAATGTGATTTTGTGAAAATTTGTGTGTACGTGTGTGTGTGGGTGTAATATATAATATATAAATATATATATATATATATATATATATATATTATATATTTTATATATATATATATATATATATATATATATATATCCCTTTCTATTGTTTTGAGCCTTTTTCATGGGTCAGACGTTATGTAATACTTCATATATGATGATTCGATTTTTTAAAGTTTTTTAATTAAGGTCTGTACCCTGATACCGGTTTGGTGTCAATGCTAAGTTCTTGATGTTAAGTTGTAGTCTGTATGGTATACAGACATATCTAGACAGTTTAGTGACGTACTCCATTTGTGTCTGAGATTATGTATATGGGTTTAATGTAACAGTATAGCGCTTCAGTGATTGTGTTCTAAGCTGTATTCTTTTTCTGTATATTCGTATGTTGGTATATGTAAAGCTGTATTGTTAGGGATGCGTTTGTAGATGTTCTAATAAGATTATGATGTTAGGTTTTGGTTTTTTGATTAATGTGAAGGATGGAATTTAACTGACATAACTTCTCTGTATATTTTATGTTCAAGTGTATTGAGCCTTTGTCAGATGTCATGTTATATGTACAATTTATGTATATGTAAGGTTTTGCATCAATGAATGTGTATATATGTCAATTCATGACCCTGGGACATGTAATTTTTTTAGGTATGTTCTTGCCGTAAGTTCTTGTTGTATGTTTGGCAGCAATATCTTGCCAGCATGTAGGTGCAATCCGTTTGTCAGTTAATTTGATTGAGATCCATACTGTTTCTTTATTTTTATGTTAAACTGTATTGGTTTTAAATAAATTAAAAAAAAAAAAGATATTCTTGAAGGGGTATAAGACTAACCCATCAGAGTCACATAGATATAACAGAATATAACTACATGACTCTGAATTGGTAGTAATTATACAAGTTGCAATTTTTTTTTTTTTTTTTTTTTTTTTTTTTTTTTTTTTTTTTTTTTTTTTGCAATTGCACAACGGATATTTAAAGGCAATAATTTTCTGGCCAGTTTATAAAGAATTACTTGACACATTAGCTTCTTACAAGGTGGTGTCCCGCCATAGTAAATGTAGCATAATTTTAACAGTAGAATGTTATACAAGATGTCTCCCTAATTGGGGGTGATAATTTTCTCAGTAAACATAGAAGGGTTCTGGTGTTACCCAATCATTTTCATCTGCAGGGAGGTTGCTCAAGATCATTGGTCGATGGTTATCGTCTTTATGGATAAAACGACGGACCCTCTGTGTGAGAGACATTCTTTGAGTCCTGTGAGGAGGAGTATTGATGATATAATCCGTGGCATTTTCAACTTGGAGAGGATGTTCTCTATGTGGCATGTAGAGTTCTTGCATTGCATAGAGTTGTTTCTTCTTCAGGGTGTCAACATACATTTAAGGCAGTAATATCTTGTTGTACTTGTAAATCTGCCATTTTAACTCTGTTTCTCCTCCTGGTACCCGTAATGAAGCGGAGAGCTCTATTCTGGACCAGTTGCAACCGTAGCATGTTGGTCTTTGTTGTTAATGACATTGAGACACAAGGATATTCGAGTATAGGTCTTATTATAATTTTATACAGATGGTTTTTGACATGTGGAGGGGCTTAATTGAATCTAAAGAGACTCTTAAGACCGGCTTTGGTTATGTTGATCTTTTTTTTTACTTGAGATGTTGAGTGGAGCAGCCTGTCTATTTCATATCCCAAGATCTTGTTAGGGTTTCTAATGGCTACAGGTGTACCTCTGATGGAGATACCCCCTTTATCTTCGATGGTTGATGCAAAACATCCTATCGTGCTAGCCAGGACTTTGTCAGGGTTAGTCGTAATTCTCCATTTCTTTTCCCAATTAGATGTTCGACTTAGTTCAATATTCATTTTTTCTATGACTCTCTCATACTTGTATTTTCCTGTTACCGGAGTTGATGAGACGACATGGATAACATCATCTGCAAATTGCCTTATAATTGTATCATTAAACTCTGGTTGAGGAAGGTCGTTCACATAAATGTTGAATAGAATTGGGCTAAGACAAGATTATTATTATTATAATCAAGGGGGATGCGCTAAACCCGGAGGATTATACAGCGCCTGGGTGGGGATGTGGAAGGCATTCAGGCTTAATTCGGGGAACTGGAGCACAGATCCAGTTCCCTAAATCAAGAGCCCCTCACCAACAGGACTAAGACAAGAACCTTGTGGGACACCAGCTGTTGGTATAAAAGGCTCTGTCGACCTGCCATGAAAGGTGGGAATGATTTTTCTTTGAGTTAAGAAGTAATATTTTAAATCTGAGAAAAGTCCATTTTATGGTCTGGAAGGTCAATAAGTTTGTATATAAGACAATCATGCCATAAGCTATCAAAAGCTTTATGAACATCTCTGGTGGCAATTAAGGCAAGATTGCCCTGATGTTTTAGACTTGCTACAGTATCGAAAATCATATTTATTGTATGATGGGTACCTCTATGTGTTCTAAAGCAAGATGTTTTTCAGTAAAAAAAGTGTTTAAAACCATATATTAGTACAGTCTATTGGAAATGATTTCTAAAGAACTTTTCCAGTGACTTCAAATAAAGTATAGGTATATAGTTCCTGGTTGAGGGGATGTTTATTGGGCTTAGCAAGAAAGATACCCTAGCAGCCTTAAAAACAACTGGAAAATGTCCTGAGGCCAAGATGGCATTAAAGATATTAACCAAAGACTGTTTACAATTTCTGGGTAGGAAATTTATTTGCTTAATTGTTATTCCAGAGAGACCAGGGGCTCTATTTCGCATTCTTCCAATAACCTGACTCATCTCGAGTAATGAAATAGGTCTGGTAAGCGGGTGGGTATCTTCAAGATTTTGATGTATCGATGGAGGGAGTGGTTGTAGATCAGCTAAGTTTCTATCTTCCATTCATTTACTAACTGATAGTGATTTTTGTTAAATCGACGACTGTTATTGTGGGAGAGAATTTTCTTCCATACATCACCCATAAAATTAGCCTGGTCCTGTGGATCATCAAGTTTAATCTCAACATCTTCATCATCCTCGTCAGTGAAGGTATGAAATTTGGTAGTTAGGAGCCATGTGCTTTGCCCCCAAAAGTTGTCGGATCTTACTCCAAAATTTGCTGGCTCACGTTTATACTGATTAGCTGGAGAACTAGCAATTTCCATAAGTCACGTTTGTGATGACTAATCATGTTAATTAATTCTTGCCTTAATCTGTGCAATGTAGCTACTGGTGGTGTCCGCGTTTGAAGATGCCTTCGACATTCTTTTTGATAATTTCTCAAAGCGTCTCTAATTTCCCTCGTCGGTTTATATTGTTGGTAGATCTTTATGGAAGCTAATTGGCAAGTTGCATTAGTAGCATCAATTATTCGAATGTGAAGGGGCCTGATCGCGTCGTCAATTGCAGTGGAAGGTAGATTTTCCAACTACACAATTTCATCTTCACCCACAAATGTCCTGAAGGGGTCAAATCCTAGGGTGTTGAGGTTGGGTTTAGGAGGTACAGGTATTCTAAATGGAGAAGTTTGTAGTTGTATTAAAACGGGATATGGTCAGATCCTACGTTTCCACCAGGAGAGATTCGACAATGAAAGAGGTCACAGTCTCTGTTGTCAGGGGCTATATTGGTGTCCCTGGATGAGGGCCCCAATATACGATTTAAGAATGGGCCTTGAAATGACAAGTTTCTGGCTGTCATGATATTAAATAGTTGTTTTCCTTTTAAGTCACCCAGTGGAATACCAGCTCCACAGTTGAAGAGGGCAGGGTGATGAGCATTAAAATCTCCCGCTAGAATTGTTGGAATATTTCTGCTTAATATCCTATGTAGAGGAATTGACTCTATATATTGTTGTTTTCGGGGGAAAAAATCCCAGTTCCTGTCACTAGTTGTCCATGAGACGTCGTCATTTCTATTGCAAAAATGTTATCTTTATCAACATGAATATTTTTAAATGCATAGCCTAATTTAACTAAGATGGCTACGCCACTTAGGGTTTCCCCTCGATTTCTCCACAAAGAGTAACACGTAATTTAATATGTTGATCAACTCTCGCAGCTGTCTATTCAAGAGTATAACATCGGGATTGTAATTATGTAGTTCAACTTCAAGAAGGTAAAGGTTATTAAAGAAATGTTGAACATTTTGTTGGAAAATTGTAATCCCCCTTATTTCTTGCACTTCGCTGTGTACTGCGGTCTGAACGTCTGCAAGAAATGTCATGTTTGGTATCCACACTATTTTTGTGGACTCGTCAAGGGGAAGGGAAGTTCTGATAGTTGCTTGTGTATTAAAAAATGTCACCCTCCTCACTAGAATTGGTAATATTAACAGAATCATTAGAGTCATTAGAGTCATTTTCATAAAACTGAGGTTTTGATATTCCAAGTTACAGGAAGCAGAGGCTCGTGAGAGTTAATGGGAGACTGTGGAGGCTCCAAGAAAAAATTTGGTAGGCCAGGTGAATTACTCTGGGAAAGTTCCTGTTCAACAGGATCAGCTACAATAGCGGGAGAGTAAGTACCAATCTCTGGGGCATTGTTAGGGTCAGGTATTGACTCATCGGGTTGAGGGGAGTTGACACCTGGGTATGCGAGTTGGGTGATCCCTGGACAAGGGATGAATTTGGCTTATTTGTAGAAGTAGAGTAGGGCACATACTTCTTGTTATGAGAAGACTGGGCCATAATAACCTTAACATTATCTGGGATAGTAATGGGAGTAATCCCATTAGCCATTAACAGATCATTTAAAATCTTAGAGCAGAGTTGAATGTCACCACTGGTATGTCTTTGGCCATCATATACATTAGTTGCGCTCTCGTCATATCCCCGGCTGAGGATACCTGAGACATGGGAGATGAGACTGAACCTTGTTGTTGCGTTTGTGTATGTTGTAGGTGAGGGTTAGATTGAGGCACTCGAAGAGGGGCAGAATTCCAAACATTGAAACCAGTGGAAGAGACCTGAGGAGTCCCACTAGATCCAGGCAAAGCTGGGAAGGAAGTTTGGGACATTGTCTGAGGTGCCTCGGAAGTGTTCTTCTTAGAATTGGACAGTTTCTTAGCTGCTAGAATTTTCTGCATTTCCTTTTTCCTCTCGGGACAGATAGCAGAAACAGCATGATGTTTTCCATTGCAGAGGACACATTTGGGATTAGTTTTGTTATTACAATCTTTAAAAGAATGTTGACCAGAGCATATGCTGCAAATCAGTGCTTGGGTACTGCACTTGTTGGTGGTATGACCAAATGCGTAACATTTGTAACATTGTGTAACACTGACAAACCGCTCAAGAGAAATTTGGTCAGGTGTACATCTGGTGCCAAAACATTTGAAGCCATTTTGACACACTAGTTTGGCTGCTTCAGGTGTCTCAAGTATTAACTTTAATGTTTCCTGGTTGTTGCCAGGTTTAGAAAATTTATGTGCTTGGACACCAGGAAATTCTGAATTCTCTGCATTAAAGTCAGCAATAAGTTCATTCACTGTGCTATCTCTCATGATGCTGTTAATTCTGGCAACAAACACAGTTTGCTGAGCTTGATAGCTTTCAGGTGCAATTGGATGGATACCAAAAGTCTTCAATTTGTCCAGGACGTCCTGCTTAAGTAGTTGAAGTAACTCTTCTTCAAAAGAGAGGAGAAGTACTACCCCAGCGGGAGTTGTAAAAACATCCACTGGAGCAACAGTTGAATTTGAGCAAATGCAAGAATTTCTTTCCTGGACTTTTGGTTGTCATCAACCCGTAATCTTACTCTTATCCGCGCCATGATGTCCTGGAAGGTACATCTGGCACATAAGTTACTTCAACAAAAAGGGTCTTTCCTTAGTGTTAGTCTAACATCCTATTTCAGCTGACTTATGAAGGTCAGCCCCTAAGATAGCCTACCCTTGAGTGGTGAGGGGGAAAGAGCCCAAGGCAAAAATCGGCCGGGTTTTGAAAAACCACACGGGTTATCGGATGGTCAGAATGCCTTGTGTTAACTCGCCAAAGCGAAGTTGCCGAAAAAGAAGAAGATAGGAAAGTCAAAGGATAGCAATGTATGTAGTGTGTTAGTGTGTGGGCCAGTGTTGATGTTTGGGTGAGGGGAGGAAGGGAAAGGATGGGGGGATGGGGAAGAGAGGGGTGAACAAGCAAGCAAGTCACCGCCTTACCCTCTTGATGGGATGGGGCTCGAAGTGACTGCAAGCAAGTTTTCTCTCAGCTCTGGTCGAGAACAACTCAGGATAACCCAAGAAAAATCTCGAGTAACAGTGTTCAGAGTTGCTCTGTTCGAGAATTACTCAGGATAACTGAAGAGCAGGAACGACGATGTCTTCTCTCCACGTCTCTGTGTCCCTGTGGACTATATTTTACACACAAGTTCTGCTTTGGTACCACACAAGTGGATAACCCGGTCAACGAATGATGTCCAGGGCCGTTTGTTTTGAGCAATAGCTGTTTCACTAAGCTTTATTTCCAGTCACTTATATGTGAGTAGTAAGGGGGACTGTTACAACAATCTTAATACTAACGTAACGGCTCACACTTCTCTGGAACACTTCAGAACCGGGAGAATATACGAACTTCTCCCGAGTTAAAACCGAGAAACTTTCCAGGGTTTCACTGGGTTAAGATAAATTGAATACTGGGTTATTAGTGTAGCATGCTGGTGGCTTATCGAGTGGCTTCGGCACTCGGATAGCCACACTTCAGGTGACGAACAACAACACAGTTTAGCCAGGTATTCAAAACGAAGTAAGCAGTCTTGTATGTATTCAGGAGTGGTTGAGAAAGCTTGTACTAAGCGCTCAGGTGTTGATTCTGGCCTAGAACATGTGGAAAATACATTCAGGGCTAGCCTAACCACAAGGAGAGCCCCCCTACTCTTCCCACGGGGGAAGAAACCAGTTTGTCTAACGATTATTATGTCATGAAAGACCTTAATGTAACTGATGATTCAAGTGGCTTCTCGATGATGACTTGCACAGATTAACGCCTGCGACTGACAATACTGACCCATATGGCGATGAGCCGTGACTCCGAATAAATTGACGCTGTCACGCTATATCAAATTCTCGGTGAGTTTTGGGAATTTAATCATAAATCCTAGCGTGACCTATGCTGCAACGTGATACCTTATCTCTTTTAAGTCTTTAAGATCTGCGAGTAGACGACTAACTTCCACAGGAAACCAATGTTACAGCTGTCTCTCACGATGCTCACACATGCCAAAATGAACAGCTGCTCCTGCCTCAGGCACCCACATGTGAAGAGACCACAAATTGTCGTCAAATGTAAAGAGATGAAGATCCACAGCAATGGCCACCATATTATACTAGTTACTGATGAGAGACCTGAGAGGATGGAGGCAAAGACAAGCTAGCGTGCCTTGTATTTATTTGAGAGTTTATATTAGGCAGAGTCCTTTGAAGAACTCCGCCACGGTCAGCAAGGTGCACGAGAGAGAGGGTTGTTATGGTGATCCTTCAAGGTGGTGAAAAGAGTCAGATATAGATATAGCGAGGCCCTTAGCTGTAGAGACCCTACTTGGCAAGTGTTAACAGAGGATAAGGCTGAATAACAAATGAACGTGGCAAGAAAACCAACAAGATGCATTATAACAAACCCGGTCGAGGGGACAGGGCTTCTCTAATGAAACTTTAAAAGTGTTTCTTTAATTACTAAGTTTAAAGATAGGAAAATGCAGTTGCAAATTCGTTCCCAGTGTATTTAATATCTAGGATTAACATACTCTAGTAAATATATAATTGCCAGAAAATTAATATAACTTGCAAACTGTAACAAGCTTAAACTTGATAAAATATAATAAATCAGTCAGTTTATAACACTTTCTTTCTTGCATCATGAATGATGCCCTCGAGAGATAAGCTAACTTGTTATATCGAACATAAAATTTAATATAAATGATTTATACTTGTTGATAATTAATGTAAAAAGTGTATCAGGAATGGGTTCAGTGAATAATTCAGGTATAATCAAATGAAAAAAAATGCTCGAAAATTTTTGTAAGCACCTTCAGAACGTGAGGCTTTAAGCTGTCTCTTGTTGAACTTATGCCATTACGGACCAGGTGTTAAGCATTACCGAGACCAACCAGTGTGTTGCAGCAGGTTGATTTAGAACAACCAATGTGGTGCAGCTTGTAGACTTAGACTAACCAGTGTGTTGCAGAAGGTTGACTTAGACCAACTAGTGTGTTGCAGCAGGTTGACCTAGACCAATTAGTAGTTGCAGCAGGTTCAAATAGACCAACCAGTGTGTTGCAGCAGGTTGACTTAGACCAACCAGTGTGTTGCAGCAGGTTGACTTAGACTAACCAGTGTGTTGCAGCAGGTTGACTTAGACCAACCAGTGTGTTGCAGCAGATTGACTTAGACGAACCAGTAAGTAGAAGCAGGTTGACTTAGACGAACCAGTGTGTAGCAGTAGGTTGACTTAGACGAAACAGTGTCAAGCAGCAGGTTGACTTAGACCAACCAGTGTCCAGCAGCAGGTTGAATTAGACCATCCAGCTTTCAGCAGCAGGTTGACTTAGACCATCCAGCGTGCAGCAGCAGGTTGACTTAGACCAACCAGTGTGCAGCAGCAGGTAGACTTAGACCAACCAGTGTGCAGCAGCAGATAGACTTAGATCAACCAGTGTGCAGCAGCAGGTTGACTTAGACCAACCAGTGTGCAGCAGCAGGTTGACTTAGACCAACCAGTGTGCAGCAGCACGTTGACGTAGACCATCCAGCGAGCAGCAACAGGTTGACTTAAACCATCCAGCGTGCAGCAGCAGGTTGACTTAGACCAACCAGTGTGCAGCAGCAGGTAGACTTAGACCAACCAGTGTGCAGCAGCAGATAGACTTAGATCAACCAGTGTGCAGCAGCAGGTTGACTTAGACCATCCAGCGTGCAGCAGCAGGTTGACTTAGACCAACCAGTGTGCAGCAGCAGGTAGACTTTGACCAATCAGTGTGCAGCAGCAGGATGACTTAGACCATCCAGTGTGCAGCAGCACGTTGACGTAGACCATCCAGCGAGCAGCAACAGGTTGACTTAAACCATCCAGCGTGCAGCAGTAGGTTGACTTAGACCAATCAGTGTGCAGCAGCAGGTAACTTAGACCAACCAGTGTGCAGCAGCAGGTTGACTTAGACCAACCAGTGTGCAGTAGCAAGTTGACTTACACCAACCAGTGTGCAGCAGCAGGTTGACTTAGACCATCCAGCGTGCAGCAGAAGGTTGACGTAGACCATCCAACGTGCAGCAACAAATTGACTTAGACCATCCAGCGTGCAGCAGCAGCAGGTTGACTTCGAAAAACCAGAGTGCAGCAGCAGGTAAACTTAGACCAACCAGTGTGCAGCAGCAGTTAGACATAGACCAACCAGTGTGCAGCAACAGGTTGACTTAAACAATCCAGCGTGCAGCAGCAGGTTGTCTTAGATCAACCAGTGTGCAGCAGCAGGTAGACTTAGATCAACCAGTGTGCAGCAGCATGTAGACTTAGACCATCCAGCGTGTAGCAACAGGTTGACTTAGACCATCCAGCGTGCAGCAGCATGTTGACTTCGACCAACTAGTGTGCAGCAGCAGGTAGACTTAGACCAACCAGTGTGCAGCAGCAGGTAGACTTAGACCAACCAGTGTGCAGCAACAGGTTGACTTAAACCAGTCAGCGTGCAGCAGCAGGTTGACTTAGACCATCCAGCGTGCAGCAGCAGGTTGACGTAGACCATCCAGCGTGCAGCTGCAGGTTGACTTAGACCACCAGTGCGCAGCAGAAGGTTGACTTAGACCATCCAGCGTGCAGCAGCAGGTTGACTTAGACCACCAGTGCGCAGCAGAAGGTTGACTTAGACCATCCAGCGTGCAGCAGCAGATTGACTTACACCAACCAGTGCGGCAGCACGTAGACTTAGACCAACCAGTGTGCAGCAGCAGATAGACTTAGGTCAACCACTGTGCAGCAGCAGGTTGACTTAGACCATCCAGCGTGCAGCAGCAGGTTGACTTAGGCCAACCAGTGCGCAGCAGCAGGGTGACTTAGACCAAAATGCGTGCAGCAGCAGGTTGACTTAGACCAAATGGTGTGCAGCAGCAAGTTGACTTAGACCAAGTGGTGTGCAACAGCAGGATGACGTAGACAGACCAGCGTGCAGCAGCAGGTTGACTTATACCATACAGCGTGCAGCAGCAGGTTGACTTAGACCGACCAGTGTGGAACAGCAAGTTGACTTAGACCGACCAGCGTGCAGCAGTAGGTTGACTTAGACCATCCAGCGTGCAGCAGCAGGATGAGATAGACCGACCTGCGTGCAGCAGCAGGTTGACTTAGACCATACAGCTTGCAGCAGCAGGTTTACTTAGACCATCCAGCGTGCAGCAACAGGTTGACTTAGATCAACAAGTGTGCAGCAGCAGGTAGACTTAGACCAACCAGTGTGCAGCAGCAGGTAGACTTAGACCATCCAGCGTTCGGCAAAAGGTTGACTTAGACCATCCAGCGTGCAGCAGCAGGTAGACTTAGACCAACCAGTGTGCAGCAGCAGGTAGACTTAGACCAACCAGTGTGCAGCAACAGGTTGACTTAGACCATCCAGCGTGCAGCAGCAGGTTGACTTAAACCAACCAGTGTGCAGCAGCAGGTAGACTTAGACCAACCAATGTGAAGCAGCAGGTTGACTTAGACCAACCAGTGTGCAGCAGCAGATAGACTTATACTAACCAGTGTGCAGCTGCAGGTTGACTTAGATCATCCAGCGTGCAGCTGCAGGTTGACGTAGACCATCCAGCATGCAACAGCAGGTTGACTTAGACCATCCAGCGTGCAGCAGCAGGTTTACTTAGACCAACCAGTGTGCGGCAGCAGGTAGACTTAGACCAACCAGTGTGCAGCAGCAGATAGACTTAGACCAACCAGTGTGCAGCAGCAGGTTGACTTAGACCATCCAGCGTGCAGCAGCAGGTTGACTTATACCAACCAGTTTGCAGCAGCAGAGTGACTTAGACCAAAAAGCGTGCAGCAGCAGATTGACTTAGACCAAATTGTGTGCAGCAGCAGGTTGACTTAGACCAAATGGTGTGCAGCAGCAGAATGACGTAGACCGACCAGGGTGCAGCAGCAGGTTGACTTAGACCATCCAGCGTGCAGCAGCAGGTTGATTTAGACCATCCAGCGAGCAGCAGCATGTTGACTTAGACCATCCAGCGTGCAGCATGTTGACTTAGACCGACCCGTGTGCAAGAGCAAGTTGACTTAGACCGACCAGCGTGCAGCAGCAGGTTGACTTCGACCGACCAGTGTGCAGCAGCAGGTAGACTTAGACCAACTAGTGTGCAGCAGCAGGTTGACTTAGACCATCCAGCGTGCAGCAGCAGGTTGATTTAGACCAACCAGTGCACAGCAGCAGGGTGAATTAGACCACAAAACATGCAGCGTGCATGCAAAGAGTACGTAACCTTTATTTGGCGCATGTACACACTCTCATTTACAGGCTATCTTCCCCAACCAGCGAACCAGGTAACTAAGAGTTGACGATGGGGCCCCGTCGTTCAACTAGTAACCAGGTTCCAGCCAATAATAAGATGGTTTTGACAATCGCAGAGGTTATGTGGGTACCACTCTCCTGTCTGCCGTTGTCATTCCAATTCTAGAGCTGGTTGAAGCACGGTCTGCTCTCTTGTGTCTTCTATTCTGCCTTGCTTACCGTGGAGTGCATTAATACCTATCACTGTACATAGTGTATATAGTGTACATATTGCTGTTCTAAATTGGTGAACGATAATATAAGTCAAAACTTTTCTTCTGTGTTTATTTTGCTCCCTTTACACCCAGGATAACAGGCCATTTGAACTCCTGGGTTGTAATATGGGGGCCTGTCTGGGAGCTGGAGCTGGACTTAGAGAAAGGGTTGAGCCTAAGGTGAAGCTGGTAGCAGGAACATTGTGCAGCTTGCTGTCTGGCATTGCATTAGCTATGCCAACGCTTTACAAATTTTGCGTGTCAGTTACTGTTTTGGTCAGCCTTGCTATTGTGTGATCGTTCAACAGCTCGCTACTAGCTTGTTCGGTGTGCTCGCTTCGTTACGGTCAATCTTGTAGAACAGTGTGTAGCTGGCTGTCTGGCATTGTTTTATAAATTTTGCGTGTCAGTTGGTACTAGCCTGTTAGGTGTGAAGAATTTTGCAGCCAGCTTTGCTATTGTGTATCCACCTTGTATGCGTATTCTGCAAACGTAATGTGCATAGCTAAGTGTGTTCTGCAAATAACGTTACGTTGGGGTATTTTGCAATCGTACTGTGCATAGCTTAGTGTTCTGCAAATTAACGTGTTACGTTGGGATATTCTGCAATCGTACTGTGCATAGCGAATAACTTATGCCACCTAGACGAGTCAGACGTCTGGTGTCGGCATATACTTTGTTTAACCTACCTAAATTGTCCCTACAGCGCTGATGGAAAATTGCTCGTTCCATTGGCATTAAATACAAACGCACTCTCACAGCTGCGCAACTGCGTTCACTGATTGCTGACAAACTTCGAGAAGAAGAGATGGCACATCAGACTCCTCCCTCTACAGGAGCTAGGGCAAAAACTACTATGTTCTCGCAGGAGGAAGATGATACATCAATGGAGCAAAATAGTCAGTATAGTGCAGCAGGGTTGTCTCGAGGTGAATCAGCGGCGTTGGCACTTGAGCTGGCAAAAATCAATCTTGAGCAGACTAGGGAACTGAGAGCATTCGCAAAAGAAGAATTTGATAGGGAAAGAAAAAGGATGCAGTTTTCGCATCCTGTAAATGATTTTAGTTTAGAGAAAGCAGTACAGCTTGTTTCCTGCTTCAATGAGGCCGAACCAGAACAATTTTTCGAATGCTTCGAAAATCAGGCTCGAGCCTTGAGGTGGCCGGAACAGCATTGGGCATCGTTGATTCACACAGCATTGTTTGGTAAGGCACAGGAATTTACGTCAGTGTTAAATGACACTGATTTTTCTGATTATCAAGTAGTGAAAACCACAGTTTTGGGAGCATATACATGTATCCCAGCTAAGTATCGTAAGCTTTTTAAGCTGGGCAGACGACAGCTTGGTCAATCCCTAGTTGACTTTGTGCATCAACAGACCAAAGCTTTTACCAGCTGGTATAAAGCAAGTGGTGTCGTTACTTTTGAAAATTTGGTGCAGCTTATTCTGATTGACAACCTGCTAGAGTCTGTGGGACCAGAGGTTCGAGTCTTTCTGCAGGATCGTGACTTAACCATTGCATTGGAGGCAGCCAGGTTGGCTGATACCTTCGAAACTAACCGCTCCTTGTACGTGCGGTCCCGTCTCTCTTTTCAACAGCCAGGCATGAGCAGAGATCGTCAACCTTGGAGAATGAAGTGCCAGCCGGAGTGTGAACGTCTACGTCAGCCAACTAAGTCACCTAGTGAGCCACGCTTCTCAACTTATGGTCCACCTGCTGAGAGACAAACTACTCAACATGGTGCAACTCGACAACAGTATCCAGAGAGACACCAGCCAGAGCGACACTAGTTGCAACCTCAGCAGTGAGTAAAGGGCAAGCCTATCGTCTGCTTCCTCTGTAACCAAGTAGGTCACATCCGTCCCAACTGCCCCCACAAACCCAAACCCATTGGGAAAATCTCTAATATCCCTAGTAACATGTCCCCGAGAGAAGCAGAAAATGGGATGGCCCCTTATTATTGTAAGAGTCTTATTTCTCTTCAGGAAAACTCAGAAACAACTGAAGTCAAAACCTTTAGAGACACTGGAGCACATTTCTCACTTATAAGAGAGGGAATATTACCCCTTTCAAAGAACACTTCCTTGAATTTCACTGTTTTATTGGAAGCATTTGCAGGAGCTATATATTCTGTCCCTTTGCATAAAAATTATGTACAGTGCAAATATTCCACTGGGTACTTGACTGTGGGTGTATCCAAAGGATTCCCCATGAAAGATGCCATGTTATTGGGGAAAGATGCCATGTTATTACTGGGTAATAACATTAATACTGCTAGTGTGTATCCTGAACCTATAATGATTAATTCTTCTCCGGTGTTGGCCATAACTCGAGCAACATCCCAAGGGTTGTCTGGCGAGAATGTTGACCTGTCCTTGGACGACTCAGATCTCGGAATAGCCACGTTGTTTTATTGGGAACACTGGCCGGAGCCTCGTAAATCAAGTGAACAGACCCCGATCAAGTCTTCCTATTCCCAGGTTGCAGGATTGCCAGATATCTCTGTTTCCATGCCCGAGGGACTGTCCTTCCGGGAGGAACAACGAAAGGACCCTTCTTTAAAATTCGCTTTTCAGGCAGCCATGGGTAAATCCTCTTTGGGTCATCCGGTCAAGTATGAACTTAAAAACGATTAATTGATCTGCACTGAGACTGGTAAGGAGATAGAGGGCCGGCAATTGTCTGACAGGTTAGTGGTTCCAACAAAGTTTAGACCTCAAATATTGAATATAGTTCATAATACTTCATTAGGAGGTCACTTGGGAATTACTAAAACCTTGTATAGAATCACAAAAGAATTTTATTGGCCAAAATTAAAGAATGATGTGAAGAATCATATCAGGTGTTGCCGAGAATGTCAGCAAGTAGGGAAACCTGGACATTCCATTAAACCTGCACCTCTCCAACCTATACCTGCTGATGGAGAACCTTTTGGAGATTTAATTATAGATTGTGTGGGTCCACTACCTAGGTTAAAATCTGGAAATCAGTATTTATTTACCATTATGGATAGAGTAACCAGATATCCTGAAGCAATTCCCATGCGCAGTATTAACATCCAGGAGACAAGGTGTTGGTGCAGGAACCTATACCTGGCCACACCTTGAAAGCTAGATTTACGGGACCTATGCAAATTGTAAGTAGATAATCTGATGTAAATTATGTGGTAGCTCCAATTGATAAGACCTCAAAAACTAAAACTTACCACATTAATCAATTAAAATCTTTTCATACACCAGATAAAGTCCCAGTAATGACTCTGTCCTCCTCAAGGACCCTAGCCCTTTAATGGAGGGACTATCTGAAACGCAAGCAACAAGTTTAACTGAGCTTCTACAGTCATACCCTAATATTTTTTCGGATGTCGAGAAAATGTACGTTAGATTATCATGATGTAGATGTGAGAAACTCTAAACCTATTAAACTCTCCCCCTACAGAGCTAATCCTGAAAAGCAGAGGCTACTTCAGCAGGAAGTAGAATTTCTGTTAAAGCATGGTTTAGTGGAGGAGTCATCTAGTCCATGGGCTTCACCGTGCATCCTTGTTAAGAAGGCTGATGGAGGGTTTCGTATGTGCACAGACTACCGTAAGGTGAATGAGGTCACAATTACAGATGCTTACCCTCTTCCTCGTCTGGATGACGTAATTGACTTTGTGGGTAAGGCTACTTTTGTGTCCAAGTTAGATCTCCTTAAAGGTTACTATCAGGTACCTTTTACGGATAAGGCGAAGGGAATCTCTGCCTTCGTAATTCCAGGAGGTCATTATCAATACACAGTTACCCCCTTCGGAATGAGAAACTCCCGCTCTTCATTCCAGAAACTTATCCATCAGGCTATTAAAGGACTTGAAGGCACAGCAGCGTACCTAGATGATATTGTTGTGGTGTCTGATACTTGGGATCAACATCTACTTAGACTTAAGGCTCTTTTTGAGACCTTTCAGAGTTCCCATTTAACTGTTAATTTATCTAAATCTTCCTTTGGCCAGGCCACTGTCACTTTTGTAGGCCATGAAGTAGGTAGTGGTAAAGTTGCTCCTGAACTTGCTAAAGTTCTTGCTATTAAAGATTATCCAGTTCCTCATGATAGGAAATCTCTTCAACGTTTCCTAGGCATGATAGGATTTTACAGAAGATTCTGTAAGAATTTCTCAGATAATGTAGCCCCTCTTACCTCTCTTACCAGTCACAAGGTTCCCTTTAATTGGACCCCAGACTGTAACAATGCTTTTGACAAAGCAAAAAGATTGTGTACTGCACCCATTCTTTTGTCTCCAGACTTTTCCAAACCTTTTTCATTACAGGTTGATGCTTGTGAGTCTGGGGTTGGGGCAGTATTATTGCAAAACGGGAACGATGAGTTGCAGCCTGTAGCCTTCTTCTCTGCCAAGTTCCAGCCTCATCAGAGGGTTTACTCTACCATTGAAAAAGCTCTCGCGCTGGTACTGGCTTTGGAGCATTTCGATGTTTGTGTGGGCCAGACATCGCAGGTGGTCACCGTCTACAGTAATCACAATCCTCTGGTATATCTCCAAACCATGAAGAACCACAACACAAGGCTCATGCGCTGGATGCTAAGGCTGCAGCCCTACAATGTTACTATTGTACATATTGCCGGCAAAGAAAATATGTCGGCAGACTTATTATCTAGAGTCTAATTATATTAATTAGGTTAGGATGTTAGGTTACTTGTGGTAACCCTTTCCATGCTCCTTTTTTATAGCCCCTGGTGTGGGGTTTTTTTTTAGTGAGGGTGTGAAGGCTTACTCAGCCCTGTAACAACTTCAGTCAGTATTACTAAGGCTGGCTCCTCCACAGAAAAATTAATGTATAGAAAAAGATTAAAAACTGACAAACATAAAAACACTTTATTATTTAGAAAATATAAAATATAAAACACTTAAATATGAAGTATTAATCCTACATTAAAGAAAATGAAAAATGAAAAATATAAATGATAACTGAATTCAACGCTAATATAAATGTATATAAAACGTGGGTGTCTGGTGTTGGTGACACTGCGTGTTGTTGAAATTGTAGCCGTTGCTGATGATGAGGGGGGGTCGCAGGTGTTGATGACAACCCACCGGTTCGTTCTTCACAGTATAGCCATGAGTATTCTATCCCGATGACAGGAAAGCAGATTCTTTACCCCTGCAATGATGAAGGGTTACGTCCTGCAATTTCATACAGGTGCAGAGGTAATTAAATCCAAAAAGGGGAAGTCTCACGACGTTAGTCCATCTCCATCAATTCTACTCGTTGATTGGCAGGTGACCCTCTCTGTCATCCAAGCTGGTAGACAGTTTACCCACTGCTTAAGAAATCACTTTTCATGATAAGCACAATACCTAAAAGACGTGGTGATTATTACAACAGTCAACTTAGAGCAAGACTGAAAGGACTAAGTTTATTATTGGTCAAAAATGAAGCTTTCAACCAATAAATCCACTAGAATACAAGGCAGGCATGTACTTACAGTAGTGCTGGGAGCTGGGAGTCTAGTGATTACTGTTTGGACCAGAGCCCCACACGTCACCTTTCGGGGGGGGGGGGGGAAGGAGGAGGGGAAGGGATAGCGGGAGCTAGACTGACTCTACCTTAACAAGCAGCCGGTAATCAAACTATCATTTTCGGGGTGGGGGGAAAAAAGGTGGGAATAGCGGGAGCTAGACTTACCCTACCTTAACAAGAAGCCGGCACCTTTTACATTACCTATTAGTACGGAGCAAGAAGTGATGGGAGCTAGTACGGCTTCAGACCAACCTGTGAACCATTTAGACCTAATGTAACAACGGATGGTAGGAAAAGTGTCTGTACGGCCTAAGCACTCTGAAAGTATAGCAGAGGAATGAGTTTCTTTAAGGTTAGGGAACAGCTTATCAGAAATGACTATACATGTGCATCCAGTGTCTCGTAAAATGGTAGATACATTAAGTCCATTAATTGTTCCTGAACAGAAGGGTGCTTGGTCATTACAGCCTTCTTACAAGGACAATCTGGACGTTTATGTCCCTTAACACCACACAAATGACAAACAGGAATAAAAGAAGTCATTTTACTTTCCACTAGAGGCTTTGATTTCTTAAGGTCTGATGAACCCTTGCCCTTAGTTTTCGATCCCTTTAGGTCTTTATAGGAATTGTGAGCCTCAGCATACAGGTCAGCAGCCTCAGCAACTTCCTCAGCTTTAATCAGGTTACGTTCTCTAATGAATGTTCGTATCTGGTGGGGAAGAGCTGTCAGGAACTGGTCAGCAACCATGAAGTCTCTTAGAGATTCATAACTGTGATCAATTCCTGAACTCTCTATCCAAAAGTCCAACAAACGAAAGGGTGTTACCTGTAACTGCTGAAAGTTCTGGCCAGGCTCTAAGAACATAAGAACATAAGAACGAAGGAACACTGCAGAAGGCCTACTGGCCCATGCGAGGCAGGTCCAACTCTCCTACCGGCTTAAGCCAATGCACCCAACCTAGTCAGGTCAGGTCACATTGACTTAAGGGAGGAACACGGCAACCGACCTGGTAGCACAAGCTATCAGGTCCAACTCACACCCACCCACATTCACTCATGTATTTATCTAACCTATTTTTAAAGCTACACAACGTTCTGGCCTCTATAACTGTACTCGGGAGTTTGTTCCACTCATCCACAACTCTATTACCAAACCAGTATTTTCCTATATCCTTCCTGAATCTGAATTTTTCCAACTTAAAACCATTGCTGCGAGTCCTGTCTAGGCTAGATATTTTCAGCACACTATTTACATCCCCTTTATTTATTCCTGTCTTCCATTTATACACCTCAATCATATCCCCCCTAATTCTACGTCTTTCTAGAGAGTGCAGATTCCGGGCCCTTAGTCTATCCTCATAGGGAAGGTTTCTGATACATGGGATCAACTTTGTCATCCTCCTTTGTACATTTTCCAGAGAATTTATATCCATTCTGTAATACGGTGACCAAAACTGTGCAGCATAATCTAAATGAGGCCTAACCAAGGATGTATAGAGTTGAAGAACAACCTGAGGACTCCTATTATTTATGCTTCTTAATATGAAGCCAAGGATTCTATTAGCTTTATTGCGAACACTTATGCACTGTTGTCTTGGTTTCAGATTACTGCTAACCAGAACTCCTAAATCTTTTTAAGATCTACATTATTTAGTTTATATGTGGCATGGTTATTGTCCTGTCCAACATTAAGAACTTTGCATTTGTCTATATTAAACTGCATCTGCCACTTCTCCGACCACTGCATCAGTCTATTCAAATCTTCCTGGAGTGCTCGAATGTCCTCGTCAGAATGAATTCGACGGCCTATTTTGGTGTCATCGGCAAACTTGCCGATGTCGCTCTTTATGCCCTCATCTATGTCGTTTATGTAGATTGTGAACAGCAGGGGGCCCAACACTGACCCCTGTGGAACACCGCTCGTGACGCTTCCCCACTCTGATTTCTCCCCATTTATGCAAACTCTCTGCTGCCCATTTGTCAACCATGCCTCTATCCATGAAAAACTTTCTCCTCCTATTCCATGTGCCTTAATTTTCCTCAATAGTCTCTGATGTGGGACCTTGTCAAAAGCCTTACTGAAGTCCATATACACAATATCATATTCATTACCATGATCTACCTCCTCAAATACCTTAGTGAAAAAAGTTAATAAATTCGTAAGGCAGGAACGCCCCTTTGTAAAACCATGCTGAGATTCGTTGATTAATTTATGCTTTTCAAGGTGGCTACGAACTGCCTCGGCAATTATTGATTATATAAATTTTCCCACTATTGAGGTTAGGCTTATTGGTCTACAGTTCGAAGATTAGGACCTGTCACCTGCTTTGAAAATAGGTATCACATTTGCCATTTTCCACTTATCTGGCACCATGCCAGTTTGTAGTGATATGTTGAAAAGATTAGCCAAAGGTGTGCTAAGCTCCTCTTTACATTCCTTTAGAACCCTGAAATCATTCCTGTAAGAAATAGTGGTTTTTTTGATATGCTTTGAGGATTGCCTTCTTCAGTAGGTTATAATTACATATGATATCCTGCGACAAAGTTGCATAGATATTCAAAGTGGTACAAGAAAATAACATTCCTAACCTGGTAGCCCAGGTGTCAGCAGGCCATTCACAGAGGGTAGCGGTATTTTCAAACCTGATAATGTATGAAGTTATGTCTTCCCCCTCTGTGAAGGGAGGTAAATTAGGTGTTGGAATATGTGCACTAGCTGCATGATGTTCAATTACTCCTTCCTCTAATTGTTGTTGTGTAAGAGTTAACTTTTTATTCTCTAATTCAAGGCGAGATTTTTCGAGCTTGCGATCATTTTCTCTCTCTATTAACTCAAGTTCTCTAGCTTTTTCCTCAACTTCTCTATCCTTTGCTCTTTCCTCAAGTTCTCATATTTTAGCCTGTTCCTCACGAATTTTCGCCTGTTCCTCACGTATTTTAGCCTGTTCCTCACGTTCTCTAGCTCTTTCTTCACGATCAAGTCTATCACGCTCCTTTTTGTCTTCTCTTTCTCTTTCTAACCGTCTTTCTTGGATTTCTCTCTCAATTCTCTCTTTCTCCTTTTTCTCTTCTCTTTCGATTCTTTCTCTCTCCTTTTCTTCTTCCCTTTCCCTTTCTAACTGTCTTTCTTCTCTCTCAATTCTCTCTCTTTCAAGTCTTTCCTGGATCTTAGCACTAATGAAAGATTCTAAATTTTTCCCTGTTATTCCTAACTTACTTCCAGCATTCATCCAAAATTGGTATTCCTCCATACTTGCAAGAATAACTTAAACTATCAGGGGAAATGAAACGGGTATTAAAGAAAACGGAGGGTCCAATTCCTGCTCCGCTCAAACTGAAAATAAACCAGAGGGCTCGATCCCTACTTCAATTAAACAACATGTATTAATTAAAACGAAGGGTTCTATGCCGGCTCCGAGCAAACAGTAAGTAGAATGGGGTCACTTGACCATCCAATCTTCTCACCAACAAATCAAGAGTGTCCTATGACAGTTCCTTTGATATAATAAAGAGCTCAATGAAACAAATTGTCACTGGAAAATCTCGGGTCCCTAGAGTCTAATCCTCCAAAGTGTTTCAAGCTCACACAAAAATAGATGGCAGAATAAACTAGTATTCCTGCCTTGACTTGACTTACAATAAATTGAGACTATAACAATCACCAAATCTTTTAAATACCTGTACTGTAGTCCTACCATAGAGAATGATTACTCATGGCTGGTGGTAACCGTCTGTGGTATGCGGCGTTGAAGTTCCAATGGTAGATACGAGATGGAGTTGAATCTTGATTCAGTAGAGTTGATCCTGGCAAGGTCGCCACTTGTGAAGGCTTACTCAGCCCTGTAACAACTTCAGACAGTATTACCAAGGCTGGCTCCTCCTCAGGAAAATTAATGTATTGAAAAAGAATAAAAACTGACAAACATAAACACTTTATTATTTAGAAAATATAAAATATAAAACACTTAAATATGAAGTATTATTGCTACATTAAAGAAAATGAAAAATGAAAAATATGAATGATAACTGAATTCAACGCTAATATAAATGTATATAAAATGTGGGTGTCTGGTGTTGGTGACTCTGTGTGTTGTTAAATCGTAGCCGTTGCTGATGATGAGGGGGGGGGTCGCAGGTGTTGGTTACAACCCAGCGGTTCGTTCTTCACAGTATAGCCGTGAGTATTCTATCCCGATGACAGGAGAGCAGGTTCTTTATCGCTGCAATGATGAGGGGTTACATCCTGCAATTTCATACAGGTGCACAGGTAATTAAATCCAAAAAGAGGAAGTCTCAGGATGTTAGTCCATCTCCATCAATTCTACTCGTTGATTGGCAGGTGACCCTCTCTGTCATCCAAGCTGGAACGATAGACAGGTTACCCACTGCTTAAGAAATCACTCTCCATGATAAGTACAATACCTAAAAGACGTGGTGATTATTACAACAGTCAACTTAGAGCAAGACTAAAAAGGACTAAGTTTATTATTGGTCAAAAGTGAAGCTTTCAACCAATAAATCCACTAGAATACAAGGCAGGCCTGTACTTACAGTAGTGCTGGGAGCTGGGAGTCTAGTGATTACTGTTTGGACCGGAGCCCCACACGTCACCTTTCGGGGGGGGGGGGAAAGGAGGAGGGGAAGGGATAGCGGGAGCTAGACTGACCCTACCTTAACAAGCAGCCGGCAATCAAACTATCATTTTCGGGGTGGGGGGAAAAAAGGCAGAAATAGCGGGAGCTAGACTTACCCTACCTTAACAAGTAGCCAGCAATGAAACTACTGTTACTATCTTGGACCTATGCTAGCCCGACTGACTGCTGTCTCACTCTGAGTTTAGGGTTTGTGTTTTTGTCACGAGAAAAGCTGAGCTCTATCTAGGAGTTGGATGGTGGAGAGGAAAGGTGGTCCCATCATTTTGTGCCATGGCGGCACGGTTACCACTGAGAGGTGGCAGCCTAATCCTGAGCCTTCTCGAGGTGGGGGTGTGGCATGCAAAGAGTACATAACCTTTATTCGGCGCATGTGCACACCCTCATTTACAGGCTATCTCTCCCAACTAGCGAACCAGGTAACTAAGAGTTGATGATGGGGCCCTGTCGTTCAACTAGTAACCTGGTTCCAGCCAATAATAAGATGGTTTTGGCAATCGCAGAGGTTATGTGGGTACCACTCTCCTGTCTGCCCTTGTCATTCCCATTCTAGAGATAGTTGAAGCATGGTCTGCTCTCTTGTGGCTTCTATTCTGCCTTGCTTACCGTGGAGTGCACTAATACCTATCACTGTATATAGTGTACATATTGCTGTTCTAAATTGGTGAAGGATAATATAAGTCAAAACTTTTCTGCTGTGTTTATTTTGCTCCCTTTACACCCAGGATAACAGGCCATTTGGACTCCTGGGTTGTAATAACTAAGAACAACCAGTGTGCAGCAGCAGTTGGGCTTAGACCAAATGGTGTGCAGCAGCAGGATGACGTAGACCGACCAGCGTGCACACACAGCAGGTTGACTTAGACCATCCAGCGTGCAGCAACAGGTTGACTTAGACCATCCAGCGTAGCAGCAGGTTGACTTTGACCAACCAGTGTGCAGCAGCAGGTAGACTTAGACCAACCAGTGTGCAGCAGCAGATAGACTTAGACCAACCAGTGTGCAGCAGCAGGTTGACTTAGACCATCCAGCTTGCAGCAGCTGGTTGATTTAGACCAACCAGTGCGGAGCAGCAGGGTGACTTAGACCAAAACGTGTGCAGCAGCAGGTTGACTTAGACCAACCAGTGTGCAGCAGCAGGTTGACTTAGACCAACCAGTGTGCAGCAACAGGATGACGTAGACCGTCCAGCGTGCAGCAGCAGGTTAATTTAGACCAACCTGTGAGCACAGCAGGTAGGCTTAGACGAACCAGTGTGCAGCAGCAGGTTGACTTAGACCAACCAGTGTGCAGCAGCAGCTTGACGTAGACCATCCAGGGTGCAGCAGCAGGTTGACTTAGACCATCCAGCGTGCAGCAACAGGTTGACTTAGACCATCCAGCGTGCAGCAGCAGGTTCAATTAGACCAACCAGTGTGCAGCAGCAGGTAGGCTTAGACCAACTAGTGTGCAGCAGCAGATAGACTTAGATCATCCAGCGTGCAGCAGCATGTTGACTTAGACCATCCAGCGAGCAGTAGTAGGTTGACTTAGACAAACCAATGTGCAACAGCAAGTTGACTTAGACCGACCAGTGTGCAGCAGCAGGTTGACTTAGACCATCAAGCGTGCAGCAGCAGGATGACTTAGACCGACCAGTGTCCAACAGAAAGTTGACTTAGACCGACCAGCGTGCAGCAGCAGGTTGACTTGGACCGACCAGCATGCAGCAGCAGGTTGACTTAGACCAAATGGTGTGCAGCAGCAGGATGACGTATACCGTCCAGCGTGCAGCAGTAGGTTGACTTAGACCATACATCGTGCAGCAGCAGGTTGATTTAGACCAACCAGTGTCCAGCAGCAGGCAGACTTAGACGATCCAGTGTGCAGCAGGAGGTTGACTTAGCCCAACCAGTGTGCAGCAGCAGGTTGACGTAGGCCATCCAGCGTGCAGCAGCAGGTTGACTTAGACCATCCAGCGTGCAGCAACAGGTTGACTTAGACCATCCAGCGTGCAGCAGCAGGTTCACTTAGACCAACCAGTGTGCAGCAGCAGGTAGGCTTAGACCAACCAGTGTGCAGCAGCAGATAGACTTAGATCATCCAGGGTGCAGCAGAATGTTGAATTAGACCATCCAGCTAGCAGCAGTAGGTTGACTTAGACCAACCAGTGTGCAACAGCAAGTTGACTTGGACCGACGTGCATGCAGCAGCAGGTTGACTTAGACCGACCAGTGTGCAGCAGTAGGATGAGATAGACCGACCTGCGTGCAGCAGCTGGTTGACTTAGACCGACCGCATGAAGCAGCAGTTTGACTTAGACCGACCTGCGTGTAGCAGCAGGTTGACTTAGCCCATCCAGCGTGCAGCAGCAGGTTGACTTAGACCACCAGTGCGCAGCAGCAGGGTGACTTAGACCAAAAAGCGTGCAGCAGCAGGTTGACTTAGACCAATTGGTGTGCAGTAGCAGGTTGACTTAGACCAAATGGTGTGCAGCAGCAGGATGACGTAGACCGACCAGCGTGCAGCAGCAGGTTGACTTAGGCCATCCAGCGCACAGCAGCAGGTTGATTTAGACCATCCAGCTAGCAGCAGCATGTTGACTTAGACCATCCAGCTAGCAGCAGCATGTTGATTTAGACCATCCAGCTTGCAGCAGCATGTTGATTTAGACCATCCTGCTTGCAGCAGCAGGTTGACTTAGACCAACCAGCATGCAGCAGCAGGATGATTTAGACCGACCAGTGTGCAACAGCAAGTTGACTTAGACCGACCAGCGTGCAGCAGCAGGTTGACTTAGACCGTCCAGCGTGCAGCAGCAGGATGACCTATGGTTGCTAGATTGCAGAACCCGAGCTTGTGGACGACCTTCTGGCACGAAAAAAGGTGGCGGCATAGACACACAAACACGCACCTGCACACATGCACACACACACTCACACACACACACACATACACACACACACACACACACACACACACACACACACACACACACACACACACACACACACACACGCACACACACACACACACACACACACACACCACACACACACACACACACACACACACACACACACACACACACACACACGCACACACACACTCTCTCTCGCTCTCCCTCCCTCTCTCTCTCTCTCTCTCTCTCTCTCTCTCTCTCTCTCTCTCTTCTCTCTCTCTCTCTCTCTCTCTCTCTCTCTCTCTCTCTTTAAAAGGTTAAGGAACCATAGCTTTATTGACAAGCTATTTACAGGTTAAGGATTCCTAACTTTATTGACAAGCTAAGAGGTGTTACCTACATCTGCTCATTTGAAAGCATTTTTATTGTTATGAGACATACAAGTAGGGAACAGTATGAAGTTAGCTCTCAGCTGGTGAATGATGTAGCTTAGAGCAGCTGGCATTTCTTCTCTTGGATAAGTGAATGTCAGTGTGCAGTCGTCTGCATATGCATGTGATTCTGGGATGAGATGAAGAAGGTCGTTGAAGTAAACATTCCGTAACAATTGACCCAGCACGCTTCCTTGTGGAACACTTGCCCCAATAGGATGGCTTGCTGATTCTGTTCCACTGAGAACTACCTTTAGAGATCTAACATGAAGGTAATCACTGAGGAGACTTAGCGTAGAGCCTGCAGTTCCCAGAGCTTGCAGTTTCGCAGTTTCGCAGTTTCGCAGAGCTTGCAGTTTCGACCACACCCGGTCGAAAGCACCAGCAATGTCCAGTGCTAGCACACAGACTCTGGAAAGACAGGACAGAGGGGGACACCAACAAGGAATACACCAACAATTGCTGAATGACATACACACAACTGAGGAGGAGGTGAAGAAGCTGCTAAGTGTCCTTGATACCTCAAAGGCGGTAGGACCGGATAACATCTCCTTGTGAGTCATTAGACAGGGAGCAGAAATGCTGTGTGTCCCATTAACCACAGTCATCAACACATCCCTTGAAAAAGGGCAACTACCTGAGGTATGGAAGACGGCAACTGTAGTTCTCATTAAAAAAAAAAAGAGACAGAAAAGAGGCGCTAAACTACAGACCAGTGTCACTGACGTGTATAGTATGCAAAGTTATGGAGGAGATTATCAGGAGGAGAGTGGTGGAGCACCTGGAATGGAACAAAAGTATAAATGACAACCAGCATGGAAGGCAAATACTGTGTCACAAACCTTCTGGAGTTTTATGATGAAGTAACAGAAGTAAGAGATGAGAGAGATGGATGGGTTGATTGCATTTTCTTGGACTGCAAGAAGGCCTTTGACGCAGTTCCTCACAAGAGATTAGTGCAGAAACTAGAGGATCAGGCTCGTATATCGGGAAGGGCACTTCATTGGATCAGAGAATACCTGACGGGGAGGCAAGAACGAGTCTTGGTACGTGATGAGGTATCACAGTGATCACCGGTGACGAGCGGGGTCCCACAGGGGTCGGTCCAAGGACCAATGCTATTTTTGGTATATGTGAATGACGTGATGAAATGGATAGACTCAGAGGTGTCCCTGTTCGCAGATGATGTGAAATTAATGAGGAGAATTAAATCAGATGAGGATCAGGCAGGCCTTCAACGAGACCTGGACAGGCTGGAGACGTGGTCCAGCAACTGGTTTCTCGAATTCAACCCTGCCAAGTGCAAAGTCATGAAGATCGGAGAAGGGCAAAGAAGACCGCAGACAGAGTTTAGGCTAGGTGGCCAACGACTGCATTCCTCGCTCAAGGAGAAAGATCTCGGCGTGAGTATAACACCGAACACGTCTCCGCAAGCACACATCAACCAGATAACTGCTGCAGCATTTGGGCGCCTGGTAAACCTGAGATTAGCATTCCGATACCTAAGTAAGGAATCTTTCAAGACACTGTACACCGTGTACATCAGGCCCATACTGGAGTATGCAGCACCAGGTTGGAACCCGCTCCGGGTCAAGCACGTTAAGAAATTAGAGAAAGTGCTATGGTTTGCGACAAGGTTAGTTCCAGAGCTAAGGGTAATGTCCTATGAAGAAAGGTTGAGGGAAATCGGCCTGACGTCACTGGAGGACAGGAGGGATAGGGGAGACATGATAACGACATCCAAAATACTGCTGGAATAGACAAGGTGAAAAGAGACAAGATGTTCCAGAGAGGGGACACAGAAACAAGAGGTCACTCTTGGAAGTTGAAGACTCTGATGAGCCACGGGGATGTTAGGAACCATTTCCTCAGTCATAGAGTGGTCAGGAAGTGGAATAGTCTGGTGAGAGATGTAGTGGAGGCAGGAACAATATATAGCTTTAAGATGAGGTATGATAAAGCTCATGGAGCAGGGAGAGAGAAGACCTAGTAGTGTTCAGTGAAGAGGCCAGGCAAGGAGCTGAGTCTCGACCCCTGCAACTACAATTAGGTGGGTACAATTAGGTGAGTACACACACACACACACAAGTCTCGCCCGAAGCTGCTGTATAGCCACATCAGGAGGAAAGCAATAGTTATGGACCAGGTAATCAGGCTGAGGAAGGATGGTGGGGAATTCACATGAAACGACCAAGAGGTATTTGAGGAGCTCAATATGAGATTTAAAGAAATATTTACAGTGGAGACAGAAAGGACTCCAGGAATTCAGATTGGGAGTTAGACCAAGTGCTGGATGAAATTCACACAACCGAGGAGGAGGTGAAGAAGCTACTATGCGAACTTGATATCTCAAAGGCAGTGGGACCAGACATCTCTCTGTGGATCCTGAGAGAGAGAGCAGAGATGCTGTGTGTGCCACTAACAAAAATCTTCGACACATACCTTGAAACTGGGCAACTTCCTAAGGTATGGAAGATGGCAAATGAAATCCCAATTTTTAAGGAAGGAGACAGACACGAGGCATTAAACTACAGACGTGTGTCACTGACGTGTATAGTATGCAAAGATATGGAGAAAATCATCAGGGGGGAGAGTGATGGAGCACCTACAAAGGCTCAAGCTAATAAACGACAAACAGCACGGTTTCAGGGAAGGCAGTGGGACCAGACATCTCTCTGTGGATCCTTAGAGAGAGAGCAGAGATGCTGTGTGTGCCACTAACAAAAATCTTCGACACATACCTTGAAACTGGGCAACTTCCTATGGAAGATGGCAAATGAAGTCCCAATTTTTAAGAAAGGAGACAGACACGAGGCATTAAACTACAGACGTGTGTCACTGACGTGTATAGTATGCAAAGATATGGAGAAAATTATCAGGGGGGAGAGTGATGGAGCCCCTACAAAGGCTCAAGCTAATAAACGACAAACAGCACGGTTTCAGGGAAGGAAAATCCTGTGTCACAAACCTACTAGAATTTTATGACAAGATTACGGAAGTAAGAAACGAGAGAGAGGAATGGAAAGATTGCATTTTCTTGGACACCCAGCACGTCTCCGGAAGTACACATGAACCAGGTAACTGCTGCAGCATATGGGCGCCTGGCAAACCTAAGAACAGCGTTCCGATACCTTAGTATCGTTCAAGACACTGTACATCGTGTACGTCAGGCCCATATTGGAGTATGCAGCACCAGTTTGGAACCAACTCTTGATCAAGCACGTCAAGGAATTAGAGGAAGTGCAAAGGTTTGCGACAAGGTTAGTTCCAGAGCTAAGGGGAATGTCCTATTTAGAAAGGTTAAGGGAAATAGGCCTGACGACACTGGAGGACAGAAGGGTTAGGGGAGACATGATAACGACATACAAAATAATGAGTGGAATAGACACGGTGGACAGAGACAGGATGTTCCAGAGAGGGGACACAGACACAAGGGGTCACATTTGGAAGTTAAAGACCAAGATGAGTCAAAGGGATGTTAGGAAGTATTTCTTTAGTCATAGAGTAATCAGGAAGTGGAATAGCCTAGCAAGTGTGGTAGTGGAGGCAGGAACCATACATAGGTTTAAGATGAGGTATGATAAAGCTCATGGAGCAGGGAGAAAGGGGACCTAGTAGCACTCGGTAAAGAGGCAGGGCCAGGAGCTGAGTATCGACCCCTGCAACCACAATTAGGTGAGCACAATCAGGTGAGTACCCACACACACACACACACACACACACACACACACACACACACACACACACACACATGCCTCTCATAGAGATAAGTGAAATAAGCATTATCAAA
The DNA here is from genome assembly GCF_026875155.1 of Cherax quadricarinatus. Taxonomy (NCBI): domain Eukaryota; kingdom Metazoa; phylum Arthropoda; class Malacostraca; order Decapoda; family Parastacidae; genus Cherax; species Cherax quadricarinatus. The sequence goes on from NC_069450.1 coordinate 34,240,694, forward strand.
TACGTATGGAAAAGCTTGAGAAGTTTGTAACAACTTAGTTCAGGAGCTTAAGAAGAGCAAATGAAAGCATTAAACAAGATGAGTTTAGGAGAGAAATACACAAGTTTACGCGGTAGAACACCGTGAGAGGTTAGAACAAAGCTGACAGAAACTGTTGAAAATGCAACGCAGAAGACGAAGGTGAAGATAGATTACCAACAAGCTTATTTACGAAATTTCTCTCAGTGTATGGGCGGTAAATACTCAAATATCACCAACAACAACAACAACAACAACAACAACAACAACAACAACAACAACAACAACAACAAATACTACATGTTCACTGTATATGAAGAACCTCTGTAAGACGAGGATGACTCTCAGAAGTGAAAGTTATTTTTTGATAGTGTGTTTAAGAGAGTGTTTTGTATGTCTCTATTTTCTGTAGTTTAAGAGGCGTGGTCGACACCAAGTGTCGACCACCACCAATGTGGCCGACACCAAGTGTCGACCAACACCAATGTGGCCGACACCAAGTGTCGACCACCACCAATGTGGCCGACACCAAGTGTCGACCACCACCAATGTGGCCGACACCAAGTGTCGACCACCACCAATGTGGCCGACACCAAGTGTCGACCAACACCAATGTGGCCGACACCAAGTGTCGACCACCACCAATGTGGCCGACACCAAGTGTCGACCACCACCAATGTGGCCGACACCATGTGTCGACCACCACCAATGTGGCCGACACCATGTGTCGACCACCACCAATGCGGCCGACACTAAGTGTCGACCACCACCAATGTGGCCGACACCAAGTGTCGACCACCACCAATGTGGCCAACACCAAGTGTCGACCACCACCAATGTGGCCGACACCAAGTGTCGGCTAGCTCGCTCACTGCAGTCTGGTGTATGATGTTACGACTCCCAGAAGTTTCGCCTAGTCGTCTCTGCCACGACTTGCTCCACAACTCGTTCCACGCTCGCCGGCAGTGACAGCCCAGCGACAGTACCAGTCAAGATGTGTCCTCCTGAGTCGCTTGCCAGAAGTCCTGTCCAGTTGCCGAGTTTTGTCGACGCCTCACTCGAGGGCACCAGCATGTTGTGCCCAAGGTTGAGTGAAAACCTGCAGCGACTCCTACGATGACTGCTTCAGGAAGGCGTGCAGTGATACCCTTCGACCCTCACTGCCTATGACCACGATGTTTAATACACCCCACATATTTGTTTTCTTTGCTCCCTGTAGGAAGTTTTTTTTTTCCATGTCAATATGTATATATATGTTTTTATTTTGTGTTCTGTGCCCTGTTCCTACGAGAGAGAGACCGAGTTTCTTTTACTACCAGTATTGTCGCGTCGGGACGACGCGAGGTAGGTGGCCGAGCTTATGTAGACAGCCTGTACTGTCTGCACAGACAGCCAATGCTGTCTGCCAGCTTAGTTCATATTTCGCGCCAATAAGGTGCTGCCCTCTGTAGCCAGGCCTCTCGGTGGGCATGCCAGCCTGCCTACCCTTGCTTCTGTCTTACTCTGGCGACACCCTTCACTCAGTCAAGAAGTGTACTCTCTCGTGGGATGGCCCTTCCTGGGCCATGGGCATAAACACACAAGCCTGTGTACCCACCACGACTTAAAAATAAAGTAAGAAGCCTCCGAAGAAGTATATAATTAACCACCCACTGTCAGAACACCGAACAGTGTCGACCACCACCAATGTGGCCAACACTAAGTGTTGACCACCACCAATGTGGCCAACACTAAGTGTCGACCACAACCAATGTGGCCAACACTAAGTGTCGACCACCACCAATGTGGCCAACACTAAGTGTCGACCACAACCAATGTGGCCAACACTAAGTGTCGACCACCACCAATGTGGCCAACACTAAGTGTCGACCACCACCAATGTGGCCAACACTAAGTGTCGACCACCACCAATGTGGCCAACACTAAGTGTCGACCACCAATAAATGTGGCCAACACTAAGTGTCGACCACCACCAATGTGGCCAACACTAAGTGTCGACCACCACCAATGTGGCCAACACTAAGTGTGGACCACCACCAATGTGGCCAACACTAAGTGTGGACCACCACCAATGTGGCCAACACTAAGTGTGGACCACCACCAATGTGGCCAACACCAAGTGTCGACCACCACCAATGTGACCAACACCAAGTATCGACCACCACCAATGTGGCCAACACTAAGTGTGGACCACCACCAATGTGGCCAACAATAAGTGTGGACCACCACCAATGTGGCCAACACCAAGTGTCGACCACCACCAATATGGCCAACACTAAGAGTCGACCACCACCAATGTGGCCAACACTAAGTGTCGACCGTCACCAATGTATCCAACACTAAGTGTCGACCACCACCAATGTGGCCAACACCAAGTGTCGACCACCACCAATATGGCCAACACTAAGAGTCGACCACCACCAATATGGCCAACGCTAAGTGTCGACCCCCACCAATGTGGCCAACACCAAGTGTCGACCACCACCAATGTGACCAACACCAAGTGTTGATCACCACCAATGTGACCAACACCAAGTGTCGACCACCACCAATGTGACCAACACCAAGTGTCGACCACCACCAATGTGACCAACACCAAGTGTTGATCACCACCAATGTGACCAACACCAAGTGTCGACCACCACCAATGTGACCAACACCAAGTGTCGACCACCACCAATGTGGCCAACACCAAGTGTCGACCACCACCAATGTGACCAACACCAAGTGTCGACCACCACCAGTGTGGCCAACACCAAGTGTCGACCACCACCAATGTGACCAACACCAAGTGTCGACCACCACCAATGTGGCCAACACCAAGTGTCGACCACCACCAATGTGACCAACACCAAGTGTCGACCACCACCAATATGACCAACACAAAGTGTCAACCTCTACCAATGTGGCCAACACCAAGTGTCGACCAGCACCAATGCAGCACAACTTAGTGAACACCAACTCACACACAGATGATGAACAAAGCGGAACGCAATATTTTTCTCGTCTAGTGTTACATCAGCTCTCAACAACAAATATCAAACACTGACATTCGATGACGTTATATGTCCTGTATGCAACAAAATACTGTGAAAAATAGTATTTTTGTTGGTGTATTTTAATAACATGACTCATTTTTTAGTTGTGATCCAACCAATGGTCCAGCTGCAGGTATTCACGCATTAAAAATTTGTCATATGTTTATTGCTTCTGCAGCATCTTCTCTCATTTACTTTTTAGTTTATCCTTCAACAAAGTTAATGTGAACGTTGATCAAGAATGAAAATTATTCACATAAAAATATTATCAGTTTAGCAACTAAGATTTGATATATAAGTAATACACAGATTCACACACACACAAACACACACACAGTAGGGACACCGAGCGCGCGAGTCACGCCTTCCGTGCTCCGCGATTATATGTGTTTTTGAGGGCTACCCAAGTAATCTGCAGGGGTTGCAAAGTGTGTTAGGGTAGTGAACAATCCTAGAAGCGATTTACAATCTGCCTGAGCCACATAAGCGTGGGGAGAGCCACAATTTTGTAAGTGATCTAGAAAGTAAACCGTGGTGGCGCAGTCAGAGTGGGCAGGCTAGTGTGGGTGGTAAGGTAACGTTGTCACATGTCACCCAGGAAAGCTAATAAAGTGAAACAATCGTGTGTCCAGTGAGAGAAATACACTGAGTAGGGTACATTATTAACGAGAAGAAATTGAGGTGGATCTACGCCAGGACATCACATCGAGCTGGACAATCTACAGGCTGCTACAGCTGCATTGCAAGAACTGTACTCACCTATGAGTGGTTGTGTGGGTGTTCCAGGGTTCCAATTAACCACAAAGCTGATTGTGAATGGTCTCTCATAGCACGATAAAGAATAGGCACTCAAGTATTCAATAAGGAATAGCAATTGGTAATTCAATGAACAAGGCGAGTAACTTACTATAAGCTAGGCGGCAGGACAAGCTTTGAAGGGCAACTTTGTAAGTAGGTGTGGGTCAAGTCCCAGGAGGGTGGGGGTCAGGTAACAAGAAGTTGTGGTCAGTCAAGGACCACTTAGACTCCACATTACACCGCACAAGTCACCTACCTCACTCACATACATGCACACACTCACACACACACACACTACACACACACACACACACACACTACACACAAGTCACCTACCTCACAAACACACACACACACACACACACACACACACACACACACACACACACACACACACACACACATGCACACACACACACACACTACACACACACTACACACACACACACACACACACCCACTACACACACACACACACACACACACACACACACACACACACACACACACACACACACACACACACACACACACACAAACACACACACACACACATAGAGTAGTCAGGCCGTGGAATAGCCTAGAAAGTGACGTAGTGGAGGCGGGAACCATACATAGTTTTAAGGCGAGGTATGATAGAGCTCATGGAGCAGGGAGAGAGAGGACCTAGTAGCAATCAGCGAAGAGGCGGGGCCAGGAGCTGTGACTCGACCCCTGCAACCACAAATAGGTGAGTACAAATAGGTGAGTACACACACTACACACACACACTAAACACACATACACTACACACACACTACACACTCACACACTCACACACACACACACAGTACACACAAGTCACCTACCTCACACACACACACATACACACACACACACACCACACACACACACTACACACACACACACACACACACACACACTACACACACACTACACACTCACACACTCACACACACATACACACACTACACACACACAAACTACACACACACCACACACACACACACACACACACACACACACACACACACACACACACTACACACACACTACACACTCACACACTCACACACACATACACACACTACACACACACAAACTACACACACACACACACACACACACACACACACACACACACACATACACACACAACACACACACACAAGAAGTTGTGTTCAGTCAAGGACCACTGAGACTACACATTACACCGCACAAGTCACCTACCTCACACACACACACACACACACTCACACACACACACACACACACACACACACACACATACACACACACACACACACACACAACACACGCCAGGAGCTTGGACTCGACCCCGCAACCTCAACTAGGTGAGTACACACTCACACACACACATGCACACACACATTCACACACACACACACACACACTATCCAGACTCACACATACCCCCCCCCCTCCCCAACGACATCTCACTCCTTCCCCTGATCCCTCCCCTCCCTCTTTCACCCTCCCCCTCCCCACACCTCCCTCCTTCCCCCAACCCCTCTCCCACTCACCCACTTGCTTCTCCCTCCTTCCCACTCCCCATATTCCCCCTTAAATCCCCATCCCCACTCATCTCCCTCATAGCCACAGTTCCTCCTCTACCTCCCCCCCAAACTGACATACACACTACTAATCTAACACACAGAATTACATATGTTTCCCAATCTGAGGCAATCAGGATAAAACAAAAATGGGTTGCCAGAGAGCAACAAGAAAAACCAAGGGACAGGAGGAGGAAGCTGCAAAGGAAGATTGGGCAGCAGAGCTCATAAAAAGGGAACATGAATGGGAAAAGAAACTAGAAGAACTTAGCATGAGAATGGAAGAGAGGATAGATATGGAAAGCAGGAAGTGGGAGGTGCAAGTCAAAGCAGCAGAGGCTAGGATACAGAGTTCAGAAGAGGAACTGAAAAATCTGAAACAGCCTAAAGAACTAAAGAACATTTTGGGATTGACAACAGAGACTTCTACCTCAGTCACAAATAAGGGGACTGTAGGGAAAGAAGGAGCAAAACTGCATGTAGAAGCTCTATCAGAGGAGACTGTAGTAAATGAAAGAGCTAAGCTATATGTGGAGGCCCTAACAGACCACTGCAGAGCCCAGGGAAAGCCGAGAAGGAAAAATGACAGGCCACTGAGCCCAAGTACATTAGCTAGTGAAACTGAAGAAAGGAAAGCTGCTGCAATGGAGGAAATCAAATTGAATGAAGGGATACACAGGGATATGCAGTGGGAGAATGAAAGGGTGAGGTCAGTCTTTGTGTATGGGCTCCAGGAATTTGAAGGGGAAACATATGAAGCAAGAAAACAAGGGAAAAAAAAGCAGTTGAAAGCATCATGAAAGCAATAGGAGAAGACGACATAACCCAGCTGGAAAATTTTCGGAGAATAGGGGGGTTTCTAAAAAAAAGAACCCGGCCAGTGAAAGTGACCTTCAAGGCAGAATCGACTCGGACCAGGATCCTGCAGGAGAAAGCACGATTAAGGGACATGCCGGCATACAGGAAGGTGTATCTCGACCGCGACAGAGCACAAGATGAAAGGCATAAACTGAGAGAGATGATACAAAGGAGAAAGGAGGAAAGAGAGGGGATGGAGAAGACAGACAGGAGATCCCAGACCCAGGAAGAAGATCAAATACAGCCTCCCTCACAACTTCCTATAGAAGCTTCCCAACCAGGTCAACCCCAGTGCAACCAAACACTCTAAACCAAAACTCCCATGCCACATCCAATGCCCCCACCCACTGCATTACAAGCTCCCCCCCCCCACAGCAACCACCCATAGTACCTTATCAGGTCTCCCACTTCCCCAACCCCAATACACCTCCCAGACCACAGTCTTAGAAAAGAAGTTGAAGGTGTGGTATACAAATGCAGATGGAATAACAAGTAAGTATGAGGAGTGGCACGAAAGAATCGAGGAGACATCCCCAGACATAATAACACTCACAGAAACAAAACTCACCAGAATAATAACAGATTCAATCTTTCCATCCGGATATCAAATCCTCAGGAAAGACAGAGGGAGGAGAGAGGGAGGAGGAGTTGCACTGCTCATTAAAAACCAGTGGGGTTTTGAGAAAATGGAAGGAATGGATGGCACAGGCGAAAGGGACTACTTAGTAGGAACAATCCAGTCTGAGGGACATAAGGTGATAATTGCAGTAATGTACAACCCACCACAGAACCGCAGGAGGCCAAGAGAAGAATACAATGAGAGCAACAGACCATTGGTCGACACACTAGCCGAGGTGGCTAGTGTGGGGGGAGCAAAGTTACTAGTTATGGGTGATTTCAATCACAAGGAGATTGACTGGGAAAACCTGGAGCCCCATGGGGGTCCCGAAACACGGAGAGCCAAGATGATGGATGTGGTACTGGAAAATCTCATGCATCAATATGTTAGAGACACTACCAGAGAGAGAGAGAGGAGAGGATGAACCAGCAAGACTGGACCTTGTATTCACCTTGAGTAGTATGGACATCGAGGATATCATGTATGAAAGGCCCCTGGGAGCTAGTGATCATGTGGTTCTGTGCTTCGACTAAATAGTTGAGCTCCAAGTGGAGAGAGTAGCAGGAATAGGGTGGGAAAAAACAAACTACAAAAGGGGGAACTACTCAGGCATGAGGAATTTCCTTCAAGACATTCAGTGGGAGAGGGAACTGACAGGAAAACCAGTACAAGAAATGATGGACTATGTGGCAACAAAATGCAAGGAGGCAGAGGAGAGGTTTGTTCCCAAGGGAAACAGAAATAATGGGAAGAATAGAACGAGTCTTTGGTTCACCCAAAGGTGTAGGGAGGCAAAAACTAGGTGTACTAGAGAATGGAAAAGGTACAGAGAACTCAGGAAAATAAAGAGATTAGCCGAAGAGCCAAAAACTAATATGCACAGATAAGAAAGGAGGCTCAGCGACAATATGAAAATAACATAGCATCGAAAGTCAAGAGTGACCCGAAGCTGTTGTACAGCCACATCAGTCAAGGACCAGGTAATCAGACTGAGGAAGGGTGATGAGGAATTCACAATAAACGACCGAGAGGTATGTCAGGAGCTCAACACGAGATTTAAAGAAGTATTTACAGTTTAAACCAGTAGGACTCCAGGAAATCAGAACAGGGGGGTACACCAGCAAGTGCTGGATGAGGTACATATAACCAATGAGGAGGTGAAGAAGCTGCTATGCGAACTTGACACCTCAAAGGCGGTGGGACCAGACAACATCTTTCCGTGGGTCCTTAAAGAGGGAGCAGAGATATTATGTGTGCCATTAACAAAGATCTTCAACACATCATTTGAAACTGGGCCACTCCCTGAGGTATGGAAGATGGCAAATGTAGTCCCAATTTTTAAAAAGGGAGACAGACATGAGGCACTAAACTACAGACCTGTATCACTAACATGTATAGTATGCAAGGTCATGGAGAAGATCATCAGGAAGAGAGTGGTGGAGCACCTGGAAAGAAACAAGTGTATAATTGACAACCAGCACGGTTTCAGGGAAGGAAAATCTTGTGTCACAAACCTACTAGAGTTTTATGACAAGGTGACAGAAGTAAGACAAGAGAGAGAGGGGTGGATCGACTGCATTTTTTTGGACTGCAAGAAGGCCTTCGACACATTTCCTCACAAGAGGTTACTGCAAAAGCTAGAGGATCATGAACACACAACAGGAAAGGCACTGCAATTGATCAGAGAATACCTGACAGGGAGGCAACAACGAGTCATGGTAAGTGACGAGGTGTCAGAGTGGGCGCCTGTGACAAGCGGGGCTCCACAGGGATCAGTCCTAGGACCTGTGCTGTTCTTGGTATATGTGAACGACATAACGGAAGGGATAGACTCAGAAGTGTCCTTTTTTGCAGATGATGTGAAGTTAATGAGAAGAATCAAATCGGATGAGGATCAGGCAGGACTACAAAGAGACCTGGACAGGCTACAAGCCTGGTCCAGTAACTGGCTCCTTGAGTTTAACCCTGCCAAATGCAAAGTAATGAAGATTGGGGAAGGGCAAAGAAGACCGCAGACACAATATAGTTTAGATGGCCAAAGACTGCAAACCTCACTCAAGGAAAAAGATCTGGGGGTTAGTATAACACCGAGCATATCTCCTGAGGCGCACATCAATCAGATAACTGCTGCAGCATTCGGGCGCCTGGCAAACCTACGGATAGCGTTCCGATACCTCAGTAAGGATTAGTTCAAGACTCTGTATATCATTTACGTCAGGCCCATACTGGAGTATGCAGCACCAGTTTGGAATCCAAACTTTGTCAAGCACGTCAAGAAATTAGAGAAAATGCAAAGGTTTGCAACAAGACTAGTCCCAGAGCTACGGGGATTGTCCTACGAAGAAAGGTTGAGGGAAATCGGCCTGACGACACTGGAGGCCAGGAGGGTCAGGGGAGACATGATAACGACATATAAAATACTGCACGGAATAGACAAGGTGGACAAAGACGGGATGTTCCAGAGAAGGGACACAGGCACAAGAGGTCACAATTGGAAGTTGAAGACTCAGATGAATCAAAGGGATGTTAGGAAGTATTTCTTCAGTTATAGAGTAGTCAGGCTGTGGAATAGGTTAGAAAGTGACGTAGTGGAGGCGGGAACCATACATAGGTATGATAAAGCTCGTGGGGCAGGGAGAGAGAGGACCTAGTAGCAATCAGCGAAGAGGCGGGGCCAGGAGCTATGACTCGACTCCTGCAACCACAAATAGGTGAGTACAAATAGGTGAGTACATACATACACACACACTCACACACACACACACACACACACACACACACACACACACACACACAGGAGACAGAAGGGGCTCCAGAAAGACGGAGAGGTGGGGTACACCACCAAGTGCTGGACACAGTACTCACAACAGAGGAAGAAGTGAAGAGGCTTCTGAGTGAGCTAGATACCTCAAAGGCAATGGGGCCAGATAACATCTCTCCATGGGTCCTGAGAGAGGGAGCAGAGGCGCTATGTGTACTCCTAACAACAATATTCAATGCATCTATCGAAACAGGGAGATTGCCTGAGGCATGGAAGACAGAAAATGTAGTCTCAATCTTTAAAAAAGGAGACAGGCATGAAGCACTAAACTACAGACCAGTATCACTGACATGTATAGTAAGCAAAGTCATGGAGAAGATTATCAGGAGAAGAGTGGTGGAACACCTAGAAAGGAATGATCTCATCAACAGCAGCCAACATGGTTTCAGGGACGGGAAATCCTGTGTCACAAACCTACTGGAGTTCTATGACATGGTGACTGCAGTAGGACAAGAGAGAGAGGGGTGGGTAGATTGCATATTCTTGGACTGCAAGAAGGCGTTTGACACAGTTCCACATAAGAGATTGGTGCAAAAACTGGAGGGCCAAGCAGGGATAACAGGGAAGGCACTACAATGGATCAGGGAATACTTGTCAGGAAGACAGCAGCGAGTCATGGTACGTGGCGAGGTGTCAGAGTGGGCACCTGTGACCAGCGGGTTCCCACAGGGGTCAGTCCTAGGACCACTGCTGTTTCTGGTATTTGTGAACGACATGACGGAAGGAATAGACTCTGAGGTGTCCCTGTTTGCAGATGACATGAGGTTGATTAGAAGAATTCACTCGATCGAAGACCAGGAAGAACTACAAAAGGATATGGACAGGCTGCAGACCTGGTCCAGCAATTGGCTCCTGGAGTTCAATCCCACCAAGTGCAAAGTCATGAAGATTGGGGAACGGCAAAGAAGACCGCAGACAGAGTACAGTCTAGGGGGCCAGTGACTACAAACCTCACTCAAGGAAAAAGATCTTGGGGTGAGTATAACACCAGGCACATCTCCTGAAGAGCACATCAACCAAATAACGGCTGCAGCATATGGGCGTCTAGCAAACCTCAGAACAGCATTCCGACATCTTAATAAGGAATCATTCAGGACCCTGTATACAGTGTACGTTAGGCCCATATTGGAGTATGCGGCACCAGTTTGGAACGCACACCTAGCCAAGCATGTAAAGAAACTAGAGAAAGTGCAAAGGTTTGCAACAAGATTAGTCCCAGAGCTAAGAGGTATGTCCTACGAGGAGAGGTTAAGGGAAATCAACCTGACGACACTGGAGGACAGGAGAGATAGGGGGGACATGATAACGACATACAAAATACTGAGAGGAATTGACAAGGTGGACAAAGACAGGATGTTCCAGAGATTGGACACAGTAACAAGGGGACACAGTTGGAAGTTGAAGACACAGATGAATCACAGGGATGTTAGGAAGTATTTCTTCAGCCACAGAGTAGTCAGTAAGTGGAATAGTTTGGGAAGCGATGTAGTGGAGGCAGGATCCATACACAGCTTTAAGCACAGGTATGATAAAGCTCACGGTTCAGGGAGAGTGACCTAGTAGCGATCAATGAAGAGGCGGGACCAGGAGCTCGGACTCGACCCCTGCAACCTCAACTAGGTGAGTACAACTAGGTGAGTACACACACACACACACACACACACACACACACACACACACACACACACACACACACACATACACACACACACAAACACACACACACACACACACACACACACACACACACACACACACACACACACACACACAATCACACACACACACACACACACACACACACACACACACACACACACACACACACACACACACACACACACACACACACACAGTATAAAAGGGGGGACTACAGGAGGTTTAGCTGGACAGAGAACTGGTAGGAAAGTCTGTAAACGAGATGATGGAATATGTAACAACAAAATGCAATGAGGCAGAGGAAAGGTTTATTCACAATTGCAACAGAAATAATGGGAAGACCAGAACGAGCCCTTGGTTTACCCGAAGGTGGCAAAAACTAAGTGCACTAGAGAATGTAGAAAGTACAAAAGGCAAAGAACACAGGAAAATAAGGAGATTAGTGGATGAGCCAGAAACGAGTATGTACAGGTAAGGAGGGAGGCCCAACGATAGTATGAAAACAACATAGCATCGAAAGTCAAGTCTGACCCGAAACTGCTGTATAGCCACATCAGGAGGAAGACAACAGTCATAGACCAGGTGATAAGGCTGAGGAAAGAAATTGGGTAACTCACAAGAAACGATAATGAGGTATGCGAGGAGCTCAACACGAGATTCAAGGAAGTAGAGGCAGGAAAGGCTCTGGGAAGATAGCATAGAGGGAACATCAACAGGAAATATGCCAAAAAGTGTTGGATGACATACAAACAACGGAGGAGGAGGTGCAGAAGCTGCTAAGTGACCTTGATACCACAAAGGCGATGGGACCGGACAACATCTCCCCGTGGGTCCTTATAGAAGGAGCAGAGACGCTGTGTGTGCCACTAACCACAATCTTAAATACATCCCTTGAAACTTGGCAACTACCTAAGGTATGGAAGATGGCAAATATAATCCCCATTTTTAAGAAAGGAGACAGAAACGAGGCACTAAACTACAGACCAGTGTCTCTGACTGTATAGTATGCTAAGTCATGGAGAAGATTATCAGGAGGAGAGTGTTAGAGCACCTGGAACGGAACAAGATTATAAACGACAACCAGCATGGATTCATGGAATGAAAATTCTGTGTAACAAACCTTTTAGAGTTTTATGACAAGGTAACAGAAGTAAGACACGAGAGAAAGGGGTGGGTTGATTGCATTTTCCTGGACTGCAGGAAGGCCTTTGACAGAGTTCCTCAAATGATATTAGTGTAGAAGCTGAAGGATCAGGTGCATATAACAGGAAGGGCATGCAGTGGATCAGAGAATACCTGAAAGGGAGACAACGAGTCATGATATGTGATGAGGTATCACAATGGGCGCCTATAACGATTGGGGTCCCATAGCAGTCAGCCTTAGGACCAGTGCTATTGTTGGTATATGTGAAAGACATGATGGAAGGCATAGACTCAGAAGTGTCTCTGTTCGCAGATGATGTGAAGTTAATGAGGAGAATTAAATCAGATGAGGATCAGGCAGGATTACAAGGACCTGGACAGGCTGAACACGTTGTCCAGCAACTGGCTTCTCGAATTCAACCTCGCGAAATGAAAAGTCATGAAGATTGGGGAAGGAGAAAGAAGACCGCAGACATAGTATAGAGGCTAGGTGGCCAAAGACTGAAAACCTCGCTCCCAGGAGAAAGATCTTGGGTTGAGCATAATGCCAAGCACGTCTCCGGAAGCAAACATCACCCAGATAACTGCTGCAGCAAATGTGCGCCTGGCAAACCTGAGAATAGCGTTCCGATACCTTAGTAAGGAATCGTTCAAGACACTATACATCGTGTACGCCAGGCCCATACTAGAGTATGCAGCACCAGTTTGGAACCCACACCTGGTCAAACACGTCAAGAAATTAGAGAAAATGCAAAGGCTTGCAACCAAGTTAGTTCCGGAGCTTCGGTGAATGTTATAAGAAGATAGGTTGAGGGAAATCGTCCTGACGACGCTGGAGGACAGGAGGGTTAGGGGAGGCATGATAACGACATATTATATACTGCGTGGAATAGATAAGGTGGGGAGAGACAGGATGTTTCATAGAGGGGTCACAGCTGGAAGCTGAAGACTCAGACGAGTCAAAGAGGTGTTAGGAAGTACTTCTTCATTGATAGAGTTGTCAGGAAGTGGAATAGTCTAGCAAGTCATGTAGTGGAGGCAGGAACCATACATAGACGAGGTATGACAAAGCTCAAGGAGCAGAGAGAGAGAGGACCTAGCAGCGATCAGTGAAGAGACGGGGCCAGGAGCTGAGTCTCGACCCCCTGCAACCACAGTTAGGTGAGTACAAATAGGTGAGTACACACACATACACACACAAGAGCAGGACGGAGAACCAGGGGACAGGTAGATGAACCTGGGAGGAAAGATTAGAAGGCAGAGCTCACAACAAGGGAGGAAGAATTGGGAAAGAAGCTAGAAGAGCTCAGCAAGAAAATGTAGGAGAGGATAGCTGCAGAGAACAGGAAATGGAGCTACAAGCCATAGCAGCAGAAGCTAAGATACAGAGCTTAGGAGAGGAACTAAAAAATATGAAACATTCGCCACCTAGCTGCCAGGGAGTGTAGAGGTGCCTCGCATCTCTCTGCTGATAGTCTAGCAAGCTATCCAGCGGGCGAATACCATTGGTCTAGAACTTATTCAGGGGGCGATTATGCCTGCACAAGTATTGCTACCCAAGATTATCCGTGACACTTGTGGTATTGAGGACAAGGATTTATATGGTGTGGCTTTAAATGGAGCCTACTGGATATTTGTGAAACTACTCAAGGGGCCAGTGTATGAGGAGCTGGTTGAGCAATTCCAAGATATCTGTGTAGATGTGTCCCCTGCAGTTCATGTGCATATGGTGGATGTCTCATGACAATACACGGGGGTGAAACTACAGAATGTGCCCTTCGAGGCCGAAGCAATGGATCTCCGCCGTATATTCAGCAGATACGGAGTGTTGATAAATTAGACACATGTGCAACTCTTGGGTATCTTTATTGAGGAAACGTTTCGCCACACAGTGGCTTCATCAGTCCATACAAAGGAGAATCTTGAAGAATAGGAGGAGAATGAGGTAATCAGTCCCTCAACCTTGAGTCGATGTGGTCAGTCCATCAATCTTGAATAGAATACGGCATACGTGCTGAGAAGGAGCTTATAAACCGTTGGCAGGAGAGGTGCAGCAGTCATAGGTCGCGTAACATTTGTTCAATGTTGAAGTAGGTCGTGCCCAAGAATTAGGCAAGCGAAGAATTCCCAAGTATTAAGATCCCAAGAAGTTGCAGTGTCTGACAGGTTTGTAGATGAATGGTTCAGAGAACCGACATGTTGATAAATTGGGACACTTGTGCAACTCTTGGGTATCTTTATTGAGGAAAACGTTTCGCCACACAGTGGCTTCATCAGTCCATACAAAGGAGAATCTTGAAGAATAGGAGGAGGAATGAGGTATCAGTCCCTCAACCTTGAGTCGATGTGGCCCAGTCCATCATTCTTAAATAAAATACGGCATACGTGCTGGGAAGGAGTTATAACCGTTGGCAGGAGAGGTGCAGCAGTCATGGGTCGCGTAACATTTGTTCAATGTTGAAGTAGGTCGTGCCAAGAATTAGGCAAGCGAAGAATTCCAAGTATTAAGATCCCAAGAAGTTGCAGTGTCTGACAGGTTTGTAGATGAATGGTTCAGGAACCGACATGTTGATAAATTGGGACACATGTGCAACTTGGGTATCTTTATTGAGGAAACGTTTCGACCACAGTGGCTTCATCAGTCCATACAAAGGAGAATCTTAGAATAGGAGGAGAATGAGGTAATCAGCCCCTCAACTTGGTCGATGTGGTCAGTCCATCAATCTTGAATAAAATACGGCATACGTGCTGAGAAGGAGCTTATAAACCTTTGGCAGGAGAGGTGCAGCAGTCATAGGTCGCGTACATTTGTTCAATGTTGAAGTAATTCGTGCCCAAGAATTAGGCAAGCGAAGAATTCCCAAGTATTAAGATCCCAAGAAGTTGCAGTGTCTGACAGGTTTGTAGATGAATGGTTCAGAAAAACCGACATGTTGATAAATTAGACACATGTGCAACTCTTGGGTATCTTTATTGAGGAAACGTTTCGCCACACAGTGGCTTCATCAGTCCATACAAAGGAGAATCTTGAAGAATAGGAGGAGAATGAGGTAATCAGTCCCTCAACCTTGAGTCGATGTGGTCAGTCCATCAATCTTGAATAGAATACGGCATGCGTGCTGAGAAGGAGCTTATAAACCGTTGGCAGGAGAGGTGCAGCAGTCATAGGTCGCGTAACATTTGTTCAATGTTGAAGTAGGTCGTCCCCAAGAATTAGGCAAGCAAAGGGAATTTCCCCAAGTATTAAGATCCCAAGAAGTTGCAGTGTCTGACAGGTTTGTAGATGAATGGTTCAGAGAACCGACATGTTGATAAATTAGACACATGTGCAACTCCTATTCTTCAAGATTCTCCTTTGTATGGACTGATGAAGCCACTGTGTGGCGAAACGTTTCCCTAAATTTAAAGAACCAAGGTTGCACATGTGTCTTAATTTATCAACATGTCGGTTCTCTGAACCATTCATCTACAAACCTGTCGACACTGCAACTTCTTGGGATCTTAATACTTGGGAATTCTTCGCTTGCCTAATTCTTGGGCACGACCTACTTCAACATTGAACAAATGTTACGCGACCTATGACTGCTGCACCTCTCCTGCCAACGGTTTATAAGCTCCTTCTCAGCACGTATGCCGTATTCTATTCAAGATTGATGGACTGACCACATCGACTCAAGGTTGAGGGACTGATTACCTCATTCTCCTCCTATTCTTCAAGATTCTCCTTTGTATGGACTGATGAAGCCACTGTGTGGCGAAACGTTTCCTCAATAAAGATACCCAAGAGTTGCACATGTGTCTAATTTATCAACATGTCGGTTCTCTGAACCATTCATCTACAAACCTGTCAGACACTGCAACTTCTTGGGATCTTAATACTTGGGAATTCTTCGCTTGCCTAATTCTTGGGCACGACCTACTTCAACATTGAACAAATGTTACGCGACCTATGACTGCTGCACCTCTCCTGCCAACGGTTTATAAGCTCCTTCTCAGCACGTATGCCGTATTCTATTCAAGATTGATGGACTGACCACATCGACTCAAGGTTGAGGGACTGATTACCTCATTCTCCTCCTATTCTTCAAGATTCTCCTTTGTATGGACTGATGAAGCCACTGTGTGGCGAAACGTTTCCTCAATAAAGATACCCAAGAGTTGCACATGTGTCTAATTTATCAACATGTCGGTTCTCTGAACCATTCATCTACAGATACGGAGTGATACACTTCGCACGACAAGGCAAGTGGGTGGCTGGGGCATATGCTGGTCTCTCCGAAGGCACATTTCAACTTAAGATGTCTCTACGCCATACCATCGTATGTGTACCTTGATGACTTCCGCACGCAGGTCATGGTGTCGTATGCTGGACAACGATGGACGTGCCACCTCTGAGGAGACTATGATCATATGTCGGCAGAGTGTGGGCAGTGAGGGCAGGCCAGGAGGCCGGCCGGTGGAGCAACAAATGTCAATGAGCAGGAGGCTCCCGTACCTGGACGACAAGGAGATGGTGGGCGTGGGCGCCTTTGGAGTGAGGAGACTGAGACACCAGTGGTGGAGTTGGAACTGGAGCTGACATCTACTGAGTTGCCTGCACCGTTGGTGGTACAGCCAGCTTTTGGGGAGGCCCAGGTGACGGCAGAAGTCGTGGAATTCGATGCAACAATATAGTCGGTATTGCACACCATGTTCCCATCTACAAATGTGGTCTCCCCGGCTGTGCCGTCGGCCAGTCCGGAGCTCGTGTCCGTGGCGGTGGAGCAGCAGGAGGCGATTGTTGGTGCTGGTGAGGCTGGCGGGGACGTGATGACCACTGGTCAGGAGGCCTCGACGGCAGTTGTGGTGGAGGTTCATCGTGTGGGCACCCCGATCACAAGCATGGAGGAGGACGTTGGGACGAGGAAGAGGGAGGCAGCAATGTCGGACTCTGACGACGTCCTGACGCTGGCTCAACGTACAGGGAAGAAGGCATCGGTAGAAGGGGGTCGTTGTGCAAGTGGAGGTGAGCAGCGACAGCAGGTGGTGCCAGGTGGGATGGGTGTCGTGCATGGAGAGCATGGCCAATGTGGGTCCCAGGGCACAGGTGGGCATGCAAAAGGAGTAGTGGGGCAGCGAGGGTGGAAACCTTAGCCAGGTGAGAGCGGGGTTTAGGTAGGTGTGGGACACATCGTCGCAGGTGTGGTGAGGTCTGCTACATGATGGCAGCGTCAGTTCATGGAGTGCATGTCTGGGGCGCCAGTTAGCGTGCACCTAGAGGGTGGGGCATGGGTGCCCAGTGTTTGGGTGAAATCAGCTTGATATGTGCTATTCAGATATGTCTGAGAACTGTGGCGTACGAGGTGTGTTAGGTCCTGCATCGAGTTGTTGCTGCCTGCGCCTGCATGAACCAAAGATACGCTGGTGTGGTTGAGGGTGGCGTGTGCCGCTGGTGTGGTTGAGGGTGGCGTGTGCCGCTGGTGTGGTTGAGGGTGGCGTGTGCCGCTGGTGTGGTTGAGGGTGGCGTGTGCCGCTGGTGTGTATGCGTGAATTTTGGCCTGTTATGTTGTATAAAAAAATATGTTGTGTAATGTTAAGTTTTTCTTGTTTCTATGTTTTATATACAGGTGTCGGTGGCTACAGACAGGTGTCGGTGGCTACAGACAGGTGTCGGTGGCTACAGACAGGTGTCGGTGGCTACAGACAGGTGCAAGCTCAGCGGGACTACCTAGGTTGTCTGTGTGACACACTGTACGATGTCATTTGTAATGGATTGTGTATCTTTAATTGTATTATATTGGCTATGAGTAGATTAATGGGTAGTGGGGGGGGGGGGGTACTGGCCACCTGCAGCTGTGTGGGGCGGGGTAACAGGGTAGTGACAATTTTGGACAATTTCTGTACATGCATGCGTGTTCTATGTGCTCTGTCCAGTCACTGAAGCAATGTACCAAATACATTTTAATTCTTGTAAGGGCAGAAGGTGTATTCGCTTACTTGTGGGGTGTTTGTTCAGCCATGAGATGAGATGGGGAAGACGCCGAGTGTTTTGAGAGAGTGGCGGTGTCAGATGGGTGATGATTTGTTAACATACATCTGATGCTTACTCATTGTACCATTAATGTTGTACGTGTTATAAACCATGTTGTTCAGTGTAGGGTGCAGGGTGGGTGGTCTTATAGGGATGGGCAGTTTTCACCCCGCTGTTGTGTGGTAGTGGTGTGATTACGTACTTTGTTTTGACATTGTTAGAAATCATTTTTATGTATTATTACGTAACTGTACTGAAATGTTTTAAATAATATATATATATATATATATATATATATATATATATATATATATATATATATATATATATATATATATATATATATATATATATATTTTATATATATGCCATTCGAATATGTAAAACTGGTCATTTATCAAGAACATTCGTTGCCTGACCACGGTAGAGTGCGGTTGTGCTCTGCACCCCTCTGCTGTTTGTAGGCGAGCTCCCTTGTCAGTTATCTGGCTGCAGTGGTGTGAAGTGGTGCTGTCACGCCTCTGTTAACAACATAGGTGCACTGTGATTGTCAAGATGGCGGTTAGTCTGAGACGACGGATAAATACTGTAGGCATTGAGCTACTTAAAGGAACGATAACGCCTAGTTCTGCGCAAGTCTTATTGCCAAAGATCATCCGGGAGACATATGACATACAAGATAGTGACTTGTATGGTGTAGCATTAAACGGAGGCCAAAGAATTTTCGTCAAACTGCTATCAGCTACGGTTTATGAATCGTTAGTCACCAGGTTTCAGGACGTAAGTCTTAACGTCACACCAGCTGTCAGTGTAAGAATGGTAGATGTTTCACGGCATTATACGTGGATCAAGTTACGCAACGTTCCCTTTGAGGTGGATGAGGCGTATATAAGGAAAGTTTTTGAGACGTATGGGACGGTGCATTATGCTCAACATGGTACGTGGGCGGCAGGTGCCTATGCTGGTTTTCCAGAGGGTTCTTTCAACCTCAAAATGACTTTGAGGCACCCAATACCGTCCTACGTGTATCTCCAAGATTTCAGGACGCAGGTCATGGTAATGTACCCAGGACAACGACGTACGTGCCGCCTATGTGGTGAGTATGATCACATAGCGGCGACCTGTGACAAGCAAAGACGTGTGCCTGGACCTGTGGTGGACGTCGCAGCCCCTGCTTCAAAGGTGGCAGGTGAGAAACAAACATCGGATGGAGGGGGTGGTGTTTTGTGGAGCGAGATAGTGGATCGGGCACACAGGACTGGCGGTGAGTTGGAGTCCCTCCCCCAGCTGCCTGATCAGGTATCGTCTCCTGTGGATAAGGAGGAGCAGCAATTACAGGAGAAGGTTCTTGAGATTGAGGAGGAATTGGTGGAGGTGTTGAAGACTTTGTCACCGCCAGAGAGGGACGTTACATCTGAGCGTGGTGTTACCGGAGAGTCGTCGCTTCCAGGAAGTCGGAGACATGATAGTTTGGGACGTGATGGTGGTTTGGTGTCGTCCGTTGAATCATTAAACCATTCTCAGGTAGAGGTGGAGGTTCATCGAGAGGCAACATCTGACCAAGAAATGTGTAACATGACGGTCACGAGAAAGAGGGCGGCTACGTCAGATTCTGATGACGTCCTTACGCCTGCACAACGGCCTGGGAAACAGACTGAGGTGAAGTGTGAAGGTAGTGGTGTAGGTGGTGGTAGCCATGAAAGGAGGCACCGGAAGAAGGGGGGAGGGAAAGAGAGCACTCTGAAGGTGTCGAACGTAAATTCAAGCTCTGGAGTTGTAAAGAGTGATGAGAGGAAGCAGGGGTGGAAACTTTAGTAGGCCTTAGGTGTATGTCCGTAAATGTTAATGGGTTATGTAGCGGTATGAAGAGAAATTGGTTTCTTAATTTCCTGAATAAATCTAGAGTGGATGTTGTGTTCCTGCAGGAGCACAATTTTAAAGAGGGTAGGGTGTTGGAGGTGGCAGGATTTCGAGTAGTTACCCTGCCATCTCCCCGTCTTAAAGGTGGTGTGGGAATTTTAATAAGGGAGACGAGCCCGTTTGTTTTGCAGAGAAGCGAGGGAGGAGGGGGAGGGAGGGTGTTGCGTGTGGATGGGTGGTGGATGGGTAAGCGTGTGTCTTTTGTGAGTGTGTATGCGCAGGCAGAAAATAACATCAAGGTAAAGAATGATTTTGTGTGTGAGGATCTTGTGTTTTTCTTAAGTGCACTGCCAGAGGTGGCAATAGTTGGTGGGGATTGGAATAGTGTAATCAGGGTGGCTGATGTGGACCCAAGAGGGGCTGGATATATGTCTGTGGCTCTTAGGGATTTATTAAGGGATGTTAGGTTACGTGATACCTTCGGGGGGTGGCGGTGTGGGAGACTGAATATACGTTTGTTAGGAGTGGATATGCTGCGAGACTAGATAGAGTGTACCTTTCTCAGGGAGTGGATGTGAAATCTTTCAGTACTGTGGAGGCTACCATGTCAGATCATAGGGCAGTGGTGGTGGAGGTTGGGTGGGGGACGCTCGCGGACATATATAGAAGTTATTGGAAATTAAATATAAGTGTGTTAGGTGATGAGGAGGGGTTGGAGGGGTTTTCAGTCCTATGGAGGGAGCTTAGTGTGGAAGAACAGGGAGTGGATGACATTGTGACATGGTGGGATTGTGTTGCAAAAGAAAGGATTAGAAAGTTTTATGTGAGAGAAGGAAAACGTATTAATAATTTAAAATATGGACTGGCTAACTATTTAGAGGATAGGTTAAGAGGTTGCTATGGGCGGGGGGTGGGGGGGAATAATTTTCCTATGGATGAAATTGCTGAAATAAAGGGGAGGTTGAGGGTGCTGCAAAATGAAAGGTTTCAAGCTGTAAGGGTGCAGGCAGGGGTGGAAGAAGTGCTTTGGGGCGACAAGCCGTCAGCTTGTGTTTTGCGGCATCAAAAGCAAAGGCAGGCGGTGACAGCTATTCCATGTTTAGAGGTAACGGAGATGGTTGGGAATTATAGAGCAGGGCAGGAGATACGAACCACGAAGGGGATGTGTGCGTATGCGGAGGCTTGGTACGAGAAGTACTGGAACAGTGGGAGGGTGGGTGACATGGCGTTGGACAAGGTGTGTACGTATGTGACGTGTAATTTAGGAAATAGTGATAGAAAGGCTTTAGGTGGGACTATTACGGCAGAGGAAATAGTGAATGCGTTAAGGGGAATGAGGAAGGGAAAAGCACCGGGTATTGACGGTCTCCCAGTAGAATTTTATTTACAACATTGGACGTTAATAAGGGGATTTATAGTTAGGTTATTTAATCGTATGAAGGAGAAGGGTAAGTTGGGGGAGAAACAGGTAACAGCAGTTGTAGTGTTGGTCCCGAAGGTCAAGGGGCAGCCCACCCTTCAGGAGCACCGAGCCATATCACTGATGTGTGCAGACTATAAGCTGTTCGCAAAAATTTTAGGTAATAGGTTCAAAGGTGTTGTGGGAAGGGTCGTGTCAAAATCTCAGTTTGGGTTGGCGGGAAGGTCGATGACTGAAGGACATGGGATACTGAGAAGTTTTGTGGAAGCTAAGGGTGGGGGTGAAGGAGCGGCTTTGTTGGCTCTAGATTGGCAGGGAGCATATGATAGAGTGGAAAGGGGAGCTTTGCAGGTTATACTTAGGAGACAGGGTTTTGGGGAGGAAATAGTCGAGTGGGTAAATACGTTATACAAGGGGGCGGAAATGAGGATACAGATTAATGGGTGTATGGGGAGGGATATTGCAATGGTTAGAGGCCTTAGACAGGGATGCCCCATGTCACAAATATTGTTTACATGTTTCCAGGACCCCTTTTATAGAATGGTTGACCGCAGCTTATGTACGCCATGTGAGGGAAGTGTGGGGGGTGGGAGGGCCTGGCCGGGTTTAATTGGATATGTTGACGACACCACTGTTCTTATTCGTGAAGGGATGTCAATGGGAGTGTTGGACGAGGTTGTGCAATTATTTGGAAGTGCCACGGGTATGCAGGTAAATAGTGCGAAGTCAAGGTGCATGGGGTTGGGTTCTTGGGTGGGGTGTGTGGGGGGGAGATGTAATGTTGTTAAAGAATGGGCGATGTCTTTAAAGATTTGTGGTATTATTTATAAGGATGACATGGTTGTGGCACGGGAGGAAAACTCGGATAGGTTATTGGAAAGGATCGTGGGGCGTCTAGGTGTTCTGAGACCCCAGCACCTAACTCTTATACAGCGAGTGATAGTCGTGAACATTTTATTGTATAGTAAGATTTGGCATGTTGCAGCTGTGTTCCCAATTACAGGGACAGCGATTGCGGGAATTCTAAGACGGGTGTACAAATTTTTGTGGGGTTCACGTTGTGATTGGTTACGGAGGGAAGTTGTAATGTTACCTGTAAGTCAGGGTGGGTTGGGGTTGATGGATTTGAGATGGAGGGCTTAATGTGTGTTTATTACATGGGAAGTGTTGCGTGAGGGTGTGAACGCGGGGCAGTTGGGAAGGATACACGACAGGCTGGGTGTGTGGTATCGAGGAATGGAGTTGAGGGAATGCGAAATCGTTTTGAGGGCTGTGATGTTGGTTAGGGAACTGAGAAAGGTTCGTATAAGGGTTTTGTGTAGGTTACTTGTAGGTAGGTGCGTTATCCCAGTTGAGGGTTTGTTCCCCATGTATGCGTGGAAGAGTATTTGGTTTAGATTTAGTAAAATGAAGCTAAACCCTCGGGCGCGTGAGGTGATGTTTCGTTTTCTGCATGGGATCCTTCTGTCTGGTGAGATATTACGAAACAGACAGGTTGTAGAGGGTGGGGGGTGTGGTATCTGTGGAGGGGATGAGACTGCGTTCCATGTAGTTTACTTTTGTGAAGGGCTAGAGGAGGTTAGGTGCTGGTTAAATAGGTTGGTACAGAGGGTGGGGGGCCGTGGAGTGTCGGTTCTGCGTGTGTGGAGAAATTTTCTCCAGGAGGGGGGTATTAGCCCCCTTCAGCCCTTTCAGCCCCTTCAGCCCCTTTCAGCCCTGAGTGGCCAAGCCCTCAGAAGGGGCGAGCGTCTTGTTTACTGCTAGAGTGAGTAATTGATCACAGATGCTATGCCACGTAGTCAAGTGACCTCTGCTCCTTGCAGCGGTGTTGCAAAGTGTATTTTTATAAGAGACAGTACATCTCTTACTTAGCAGGACAATTAAGGAAAATCCTGCTCCCACTTTATTACCATAGTAGAAATAGTGTACATTGTAGTCTATGCTTAAGACAGCAAGAAACAAACATTCTGCTTTGCTTCATCGAGGAGTTGACAAGGATGCAAGGTACTAGGTCAGCATTTTTTTTTTGTGCTAGGGCAGTGACGGCTTGGGGCGGTGTGGCGTGGCTAGACTATCTTTGACTCTAGGGAGAGTGACACTGACGCCAGGATACTGATCTGTGCGTTAGTGTGAACAAAGTGTCTCAAACACAAACACTTAAGAGAAGTGTGATCAGCTTCTCTTGTGATACATTGTGAACAATAAAGACAAATCTTGTGGAACATAGTGTACCAGTGTGCGTTTCCTAGACAATGGAAGACGTGGACATCCAAGGACACTTCAGCTTCTATCAAGTCACCGATACCTGTCGAAGGTGTTGAGAACACCATAGCTCACGTTACAAAGAGCAAGGTATGTTACGAATTTCTTGTAGATCGGGGGATTGCGCAATTCTTGAGTCACAAGGAGTTTGTAATCAACCTATAATCGGCAGTAAGGTGTGGACTTTTGAGTCCAAACAAGTAGGTATTTCGTCAGCCATCATCGAATGAAATATGCTGACATAACACCCCCTAGGGGTAATTTATACTTACAAATTGTATCTCTTGACAGCCCAATGTTGTGATGGTTTCGACAGCTTCTAGACCTCGTCTGCAGGGGCGGCTGTGTAGACGATTTGCTGTCATTTATCAGCTAAGTGTTCATTATATATAGTTATAATTACACATAGCTGGTAAGGCCAAAATTCTCAACAGCGTGCTTTAAGTCTAGATGTGGGTGGGTTAGACGAGGGTGTCATAAGAGCTTTAGATTATATCATGGTAGATTATATACATATGTCGTGGGTGATGAGGGGGAGAGGGGATAGTGAAGAGCGAAGGAAGGTTCTTGCGGTAACGTTCTATCGTACGATGTGTCGTAACAGAGATTTGTATGGGAGGAGGTGGGATCAGGCTTTCTCAGAGGGGTATAGAATGCTAACGTTAGGGATTCTCGTAAATCTGTGATTGATAATGAGTGAGTGAAGGGGTTTTCATAGGTTGGAGGGAGTCAGGGGGTCACAACGGGCTCGCCTCCCTTGGGGGGGGGGGTCGTGAGAGTGTTGTGAATGTGGGTTTGGGATGGTTTTCTGGTTTTCATTGAGACATTATGGCATCCAAGTGTGGATGTAGAGCTCAAGGTCTCGTTATGTTAGATATAACACTTTTCAGAATGTAGGTATAATATAGTAGGTTTTTTTATGTATAATTTTGATGTGTATCAGTCTTGTATGACACGATTCTTGAGGAATAAGTTATTTGCGACAGAAAGTGTTTTAGTTTGTCTTTATTACGTGCTGAGTTTTTGCACGATGAGATATACTTAGATACTGTTTTGCTTTCTGCATACAGTGCATCTGATTAATGTGATGTTGTGAAACTTTTTGTGTGTGTACGTGTGTGTGGGTGTGTGTGTGTGTGTGTGTGTGTGTGTTTTGTGTGTGTGTGTGTTTTGTGTGTGTGTGTGTGTGTGTGTGTATCCCTTTCTAATGTATTGAGCCTTTGTCATGGGTCAGAAGTTATGTAATACTTCATATATGTATGATTCGATTCTTTTTAAAGTTTATAATTAAGGTCTGTACCCTGATACCGGTTTGGTGTCAATGCTAAGTTCTTGATGTTAAGTTTTAGTCTGTATGGTATACAGACATATCTAAACAGTTTAGTGACGTAGTCCATTTGTGTCTGAGATTATGTATATGGGTTTATTGTAACAGTATAGCGCTTCAGTGATTGTGTTCTAAGCTGTATTCTTTTTCTGTATATTCGTATGTTGGTATATGTAAAGCTGTATTGTTAGGGATACGTATGTAGATGTTCTAGTAAGATTATGATGTTAGGTTTTGTTTTTTTGATTAATGCGAAGGATGGGATTTAACTGACATAACTTCTCTGTATATTTTATGTTCAAGTGTATTGAGCCTTTGTCAGATGTCATGTTATATGTACAATTTATATATATGTAAGGTTTTGCATCAATGAATGTGTATATATGTCAATTCATGACCCTGTGACATGTATTTTTTTAGGTATGTTCTTGCCGTAAGTTCTTGTTGTATGTTTGGCAGCAATATCTTGCGAGCATGTAGGTGCAATCCGTTTGTCAGTTAATTTGATTGAGATCCATACTGTTTCTTTATTTTTATGTTAAACTGTATTGGTTTTAAATAAAATATAAAAAAAAAATTAGCAAGAACTCATTTAAAATTAAGTCCTTTCTGAAATTTTCTCTTATACGTTTAAAGATATATTTATTTCATTGATATTAATGTAAAAAATTTTAATTTTGCACTAAAAGAATCTTAGAAAACTTACCTAACCTTATTATAACAAGAGCAATTTATTTTAGCCTAACCTAACTAAATATATTTTAGATTTGTTTAAGGTAATTTAATACTAAACAAACACAATGAAATATTTTTATTCGTTAGGTTCAGAATGATTTTGGCGAAATTATTGCATGCACAAATTTTCACTTGTCCTATATGGCAAGATGAGCGTTGCTATTTAAGCCAAGATCGCAAGTTCCGCCTATTCGGCACGACATATATATATATTATATATATATATATATAATATATATATATATATATATATATATTATATATATATATTATATATATATATATATAAATATGAAACAACCTAAAGTACCAAAGGACAGTACAGCCATGACATCAGGAACCGCTACAGCAGTCAAAGTAGAGGGGAACTGTACAGAGCAAAGGAGCTATACTGTATGTGAAAGCCCTATCAGACCCACGTGGGACCCGGGAAAAGACGAGGAGCACATCAAAAACAAATGAGGGGACTAAAGATAATGAAGGAGCTAAGCCTTATGCAGAGAGTCTAATAGAGAACTGCAGTGCCCATGAACAGATGAGCAGGAAAAAAGACAGACTACTGAGCACAAGGACATCAGCTACTGAAGAGATTGAAGGAAGGAAGGAAGGAAGGAACCCTTCAGTGGCAGGAATTAAATCGTCTCAGGGGATGCAAAGGGAAATACAGTGAGAGGTCAAAATGGAGATGTCAGTTTTTGTCTATGGGCTCCAGGAAGTGGAAGTGGAAACTTATGAAGCAAGAAAACATGAGGAGAAAAAAGTAATTAAAAGTATCATGAAAGCAATAAGAGAGGAGGACATGACCCAGCTGACAAATTATCGGAGAATTGGGTGGTGTGCAAGAGGGGAAAAAAATGACCAGTCAGAGTGATTTTCAAGGCAGAATCAGCTTGAAACACGATCCTGCAGGGGAAAGCATGACTAAGGGACAAACTGAACTACAGGAGAGTGCACCTCGACCGAGACAGAAAACAAGAAGAAATGAGGATGCTAAAAGAGAGGGTACAAGATGTAAGGAGGAACGAAAGGCAATGATGGAGATGAGCAGGAGAACCCAGACCCAGGTGGAAGAGCATACCCAACCTCCACCAGAACCACCCACAGAAT
Organism: Cherax quadricarinatus; assembly: GCF_026875155.1. Lineage (NCBI taxonomy): Eukaryota > Metazoa > Arthropoda > Malacostraca > Decapoda > Parastacidae > Cherax > Cherax quadricarinatus. The sequence goes on from NC_069450.1 coordinate 34,267,943, forward strand.
GAATTCAACCATGGCAACCCCAATGCAACCAAACAATCTAAACTGAAAACCCCCACACTGTGCCCTCTGCCCCCATCCCCCTCATCACAAACCCCACCCCCACAGCAACCCCAAATAGGCCCCTGCCATTGCTCCCACTCCTCCAATCCTAACATTCTCCCCGGACCAAATGTTTTAGGAAAGAAGTTGAAGGTTTGGTATATGAACGCGGATGGAATAATGAATAAATTTGGGGAGTGGCTTGAAAGAATCAAGATGTCCTGAGACATCATAGGAGTCACAGAAACGACACTCACTGGGATAACAGACGCACTCTTGTATTTAAAGTTCAAGGACACAAGTGCAATTAATGTGACATTTTTATTGTGGCACCGTTTCTCTCTCCAGGAGCTTTATCAAGCCGTTACAAACAGTACATGGAGACAGAGGGTATATATAGGCTCAGAGTGAGGTGCAATACTAGTGGTAGTAGTAGTAGGAGTGACACAAACTCGTCGCTAGTGAGGGGCCTTCATCTTCTACAGAGTGTTCTTTTTCATTTATTTTTTATTGTTTTTTTATCCACGCTTTTTTTTAATCAGATATCCAGACATGTCTTGAGGAAATCAGAAATTTACAACTTTGGTGCCTAACAAGGAACAACAAGTCATGAAGGAAGCGAATACCAGCAGATAGCTGGACACAGACAAAACAGGCAAGATAATGGTGAACATTTCTTCTCCATCGCCAGAAATGAGGAAGACATAGCTGACGAAATACAGAACTTCAGTCCAAACACATCTGAAAGTGGTTTTTTTTTTATTATTTAACCATACCACAGTGATTGAACCTAAGACGAATGAATTGAAATGGAGTGACAAAGAAATCCTTTAAAGGAGATTGGATCTTTGTGCATAGTTTTAACTTAATGTCTGTCTAGGCTGTCTATTCTTTACCACTGAAACAAGAAACCAGTTAGATGGAGTGGTAGTAGAGACTTCCGGAAGGATTCTTTGCACGATATTGATTATCTCCTGGTTCCGTGTGATGATTTCACACTTGGAGGGGTTGAGGATGAGTCCCAAGTCTTCTCAATGTTTTTTCAGCAGTTGTAGGTCCTCTAACAAGGATTCTTCAGTACCTGCCAGAGTGCCATCATCCAGGTACCAGATGTTGAGCTCGCTGTGTAGGCTGGAAGTTAGTTCTCTTACTGCCAAACAGAAGAGAAGTGGAGCGTGTGAGTCACACTGCTGAACACCCTCTGATGAGAGAATTTCATGTTCTCTAAACAAAAGATTTGAAGATTTGCTGTAGCCCTCTGAAATGAAGGGAAAAAGACTGGGGAACCGATCCCAAACAGTCGGTAAGACAACATCTCTCTTCATGGGACAAGTATTTTCCAAGCTTCACTATCCTCATCACTTCATCAGAGACTGCAGATGACGGGCATTAAACATCTTCAACACACCCAGAGAAGACACTGCCAAGAAGAGATACATAGTCCTCCCCACCAACTCCATTACCAAACACGTTTCCAACATCTTTTCCAATACCTCATTCCAAGTATCTACCTCCACAACCACGACCATCAAGGACATTACCAGTAATAGATAGGACAAGCTTTCATCCTCTGCAGGGGAATACATAATCCCTTGTAATGACTGCAGCAAATTATACGTGGGCGAAAATCAAAGAGACCTCAAACACGTATTTCAGAACACCAATACGCAAGCAGGTTTTGACGATAAAAGGGAAATGCCTGTGTACAACACCGTAATCACACAACCATTTAATAAACTACAGAACTCAAGACTTATCCCAGGGGAAGACAACACTCAATACCGAAGAATCCTGGAATCATCGCTTATCTCTATATCCGACAATTTCAACCTGAACAATGACTTCTATAACATAGCTGAACCACTTGCTAAGAAACTTCTTCATCACTATCCCACATATGAACATAGGAATGGAAGAACACTGCAGAAGGTCCGCTCACAAACTTATCCAATCTCCCCTCCAAGCTACCCAAGATTTTAGACTCTATAACCCCACTCGGTAGATCATCAGATGCAGCATTCTCCACCTGACTCAGCATTCTGAACCTGACTATAAATACTCGCGTACCTTCCACTCAGGTAGATCTGTTTGTGACTTGAAAAAACCCACTGTGTGGGCGAAACGTTGTCAATAAAGGATCACATTATACTGCATATATGTTTATATTTCCATTGTGTCGGTATTTTATACCATTTATTTCCATCTCTCTTCATCATATTAAAGGCATTTCTAAAATCAAGTTTGACCAGCCTTTTCTTCTGGTAGGCCCTGTTTAAATATATATATATATATATATATTATATATATATATATATATATATATATATTTTAAAATATTTATATATATATATTTATATATATAAAAATATATATATATATTATATATATATATATATATAAAATATATATATATATATTATTATATAACATATATTCTCTGGCATGTGGCTTATTGTCAAAAGATTACAGAGGCCTATCCTAGGCCCACGGTCTGGCCACCAGGAGAAAATTATTTCTCATTATCATCCTTAATTTACTAATGGACAACGCAAAGGTATAATCTGTTCCTTAATTAAATGCATAATCGTTTTGCCAATTGATCAGTATTATACATGCATGACAGGGAATGCACACACGGTATAATTGCTAGCACAAATACTACAGTTGAAAGTATAATTGATAAAATTGTAAGCACAGTTGCTGCAGTTGTGTTTATTGTATTTGTAAGCACTGTTTGTATAATTGTTGGTCAACTGTTATAACAAAAACACAGTGGGTATAATTGTAAACACAGTGAGAATAATTCAAATTACATTAAGTATAACTGTTGGAACTGTGTATTACTTAAATGTAATAAAGGCAGGGGGTGGGGGGGGGCTGTACTGAATGTAAGACAACAACCTAGACTTAAGACCTTCCACCCAGACTGTACATGAGACAACGACCTGGACTGATGGCTGGACAACGACAGAAAATAGACAGCAAGTAAGACAACGACCCAGGCTGGAGGCAGGACAACTACCTAGCCTGATCTAAACTGCATGTACGACAGTACTCTAAAATGTAGATTCTAGCTGCGACACTACATCAACATGCTTTGGGACAGACACATACCAGCACTTCACTCTGAGTGATACACTAAATTATCATAAATATTAAATCGAGATTGAATTTGTTTACAACAACGAGTCTACTGCTTAGTAATCTTCCATCTGTGTCAAACGGAAGAGTTAGAGTGTCGATTGAAGTCCAGGATTTTTGTAAAACCATCAGGTATACGATTGACAAAATTGATCTTTATTTTCGTTAATCAATTCTTCCTTTGAAGTCAAATTATCTATTAGAATTTCGACTTAATAAAATAGCACCAAAGCTTTAATTCATTTTTATTGTAATTCCTTTATTAATATAATTTTTTTAGAGATTCTCTTCTGTTTAAATGTTAGAAATAGTTGTTTGTTTAAGACTGATGTGTCTTAGTGGACTGAGACTCCCCATGTTTTAGTAAATGTCTGAGAAAAGTTATCAGCTCGTGGAAGCAGACATATCATACCAGTAAATGTTGGTCACTTCCTTCTGGTACGACGGTAATGACCGAATATATAAAAAATGCCGTTTCTTGTAAGAATATTGTGTGGCCCTGTCATGGATGAGACACTGGTGGTCCATGGGCCTCATATGCCCCTTGTGTAAAATTACGTAAGCAGTTTATACGCTAAATCTTCCATTTGCATTATTCACTTTTAAGCTTAATACTGCATGGATTTTTTATCATTATTGGGGTCGACTTCTTCAGCACATGAATATTTTCTGAAAAACCATTCTGGACAAATCAGGTATAACTAAATCCACTTATTTCCTTATAACTGATCATTATATTACGTTATATCTAGCCATAATATTTTATTCTTCATACTAAATATATTTTCATATATATGCTTCTTCCAGGGATATAACCTGGTGAGAAGGCTATTTATCCCAGGAATTAATCCTACTTTCTAATTCCTGGGATCGAATAAAAATACTCACCTGGGTCTCCTTATTTAAGGATATTTACCTCAAATCTGCCTTCCGGGACACTGGTTAACAGTCGACTTGTCCTTTGTTGAAGGAAGTATTCTTGGAAGCTGCATGTCGGTTGCAGGATGTGGCAGCCAAAGGAATACAACTCCTGGGATTTTCGGTCTCCTCCCCTCCCCACCTTTTTCAGTAAGTCGGCCTTAGGATCAGTTGTCTCCTGGTGTGGAGGGTTCGGGTTATGGGTGGGTCGGGGGGGTTTCATGGAGTTTTGAGGTACTCTTGGTCAGGGGGAGGTGTGGTTTGGGGGGGCCCAAGTTTTGGGATCGATCCAAAAAATTTTTGAAAGTTGGGGTTTGTTTTTTGGCAAATCATTATATATTTTTAAAAATAAATTATTTCCCATTTAAAATTTTATCCCACCCAAATCTATAGTATAGGATACTTTTAAATACCAAAAATATAATATAATTTTCCCCTTAATTACCAACATTTATAATAAAAAATAACAATTTATAAACCTAAAATAAAAATATAAAAAATTATATAATATTTATCATAATAATATATATTTATCCACAATATCAAACAATAAATTTTTTCACAATAATAACACTAAATTGAAAAAAACCTCATATACATTTTATAAATAAAATATATTAATATTTTATAAAAATAACTAAAAAAATTTTAAATAAAAACAAATAATAATTTTTAATAAATATGAAATCTTAATATTTTAATAAAAAAAAATATAATAATTTTAATACAAATCAATATATTTTATAAAAATAAAATATTAAAACCTTTACTATGAACTAAAATAAAAAGTTCACGAAAAATTAAAAATTATTAAGAATAATTTCAATCATAAAAAGAAATACTTAATCATACTAAATAAAAATAACCCCCCCCTATATTAAAAAAAATAAAAAATTAAAAAAAAAATATATAAATTTTTAAAAAAAATATATAAATTTTTAAAAAACCCAAAATTTTAAAAAAAAAAAATTAATTTTAAAAAACCCCATATAAAAACCACCCCCCAAATTCACATCCACTTAAACACCACATTTTACCCTATAAAACCCACATCAACATACCAAAAAACACCATCCCCCACCACATCACTCCCACTATAAAAATCCACCATTCATAACATAAAAACCCCCCCCTCATCACTACCACTAAAAAACCCACCCCAATCACATAATAAAAACCACCCCCCCATCACACCACCCTATAAAAACCACCACCCCATAAATTCCCCAAATATAACACCACACCCCATCTATCACTACCCTATAAACACCACACCACCCAATCACCCTTTTACACTATAACACCACCACCACATCATCACTACCACTATAAACACCATCACCACCATCATCAATCACTATAACACACTCACCATATACTACCATTAAACCACCACTATCACTACCACTATAACACCACCACCATCATCATCACCACCACTATAAACACAACACCACCACCATCACTACCTACTATAAACACCATCACCACCATCATCACTACCACTATAAACACCATCACCACCATCATCACTACCACTATAAACACCATCACCACCATCATCACTACCACTATGAACACCACCACCACCATCATCACTACCACTATAAACACCACTCACCACCATCATCACTACACTATAAACACCCCAATCACCACCATCATCACTACCACTATAAACACCACCACCATCATCACTACCACTATGAAACACCACCACCATCATCACTACCACTATAAACCCATCACCACCATTATCACTACCACTATAAACACCACATCACCATCATCACTACCACTATAAACACCACCACCATATCACTACCACTATAAACACCATCAAACTTTTCATCACTACCATATAAACACCATCACCACCATCATACACTACCACTATAAAACCATCAACCACCATCACATCACTACCACTATAAAACACCACACAACCATCATCACTACCACTATAAACACCTTCACCCACCATCATCACTCCCAACTATAAACAACAAACCATCAACCATCATCACTACCACTAAAACACCACACCACAAAACATCACTACCACTATAAACCCACACCATCACATACCACTAAACCATCAACATATCACTATAAAACACCACCACCATCATCACTACCACTATAAACACCACCTACCACCATCATCACTACTTCACTATAAACACCACCACCATCATCACTACCACTATAAGCACCACCACCACCATCACTACCACTATAAGCACCACCACCATCATCACTACCACTATAAACACCACACCATCATCACTACCACTATAAGCACCACCACCACCATCACTACCACTATAAGCACCACCACCATCATCACTACCACTATAAACACCACCACCATCATCACTACCACTATAAGCACCACCACCACCATCACTACCACTATAAGCACCACCACCATCATCACTACCACTATAAACCACCACCACCATCATCACTACCACTATAAGCACCACCACCACCATCACTACCACTATAAGCACCACCACCATCATCACTACCACTATAAACACCACCACCATCATCACTACCTCTATAAGCACCACCACCACCATCACTACCACTATAAGCACCACCACCATCATCACTACCACTATAAACACCACCACCATCATCACTAACACTATAAACACCACCACCATCATCACTACCACTATAAGCACCACCACCACCATCACTACCACTATAAGCACCACCACCATCATCACTACCACTATAAACACCACCACCATCATCACTACCACTATAAGCACCACCACCATCATCACTACCACTATAAACACCACCACCATCATCACTACCACTATAAACACCACCACCATCATCACTACCACTATAAACACCACCACCATCATCACTACCACTATAAGCACCACCACCATCATCACTACCACTATAAGCACCACCACCATCATCACTACCACTATAAGCACCACCACCACCATCAATACCACAATTACACAAAACATTACTTCTTCAACTAACACATCTTACTATCATTAACATAAATCTCCCGTAACAGCTGTATAATTTCCAGTGTTGAATTTATTCTCTCAATCCATCAAAATCTCCCTCAGCAGCAGATATAATCCATCAAAGGGGATTTATGCTATGCTACTGCGGCAACTTGCACAGATTTTCATCCCACCTCAGCCTCTCTCTTTTCCTCTCCTTGTCCACCTCATGTCCTTCATTTACTCTTGATCCTGTAATCTCTTTTATTGTGTCCCATTTTGTCATCTCCCCTTTTTGTTTCTCCTTGCTCTTTCCCATCATCCTTCTCATTCCTTTTTCCTTATCCCTCGTTCTCCTCTCTCCCTTACACTTCCCTATCCTTCCTTATAACTCATTTCTATTCATAAGAACATAACATAAGAAAAAAGGAACGCTGCAACAGGCCTACTGACCCATGCGAAGCAGGTCCATGCCCCCCCCCCGGCCTAGAACAATAACCACCTATGTAAAGTAAAAGGACACAAGTGCAACTAATGTGACATTTATTGTGGCAACGTTTCGCTCTCCAGGAGCTTTATCAAGCCATTACAAACAATACATGGACACAGAGGGTATATAAAGGCTCAGAGTGAGGTGAATACTAGTGAGGTACCATTTCGATGTTCACTAGTGGTAGTAGTAGTAGTAGTAGTAGTGGTAGTGACAAAAGTAATACAATATGGTAGAGCAATTAATTCGTACATGAGTAAAAGGATATAAAAGCTATTACTTGGGTAACATAAAAATAGGTTGGACAAATATAAACTGGAATGAGGCAGGTTGTTTCAGTGTTCACTCTCTGTGCTTTGTGTAGTATAACAGGAGAGACTATGTGATGGCAGGGTTTACTGTTTTCAGGAGGATTCTTGCTAAAGGGCTTCGGAGATGGTGAAGCTGCCGTTGTTTTGGGTTTAATTGTATTCGAAACAGCGATCAGTGCTGAAATTTAAGGCACTTGCGTGTGCGGAAATTAGTTTCTTTTATCACTAATTGGGCGTCTCTGAATTTCATAAGATGATTGGTGGAATTTCGGTGTTGTACACAGGCGTTGTTTAAGTTGTCGTTCCTACATGCGTATATGTGTTCATTGAGGCGGGTGTCGAGGTTCTTGCTGTTTCACCTACGTAGATCTTGTCACAGCCTCCACAGGGTATAGTGTAAACTCCTGCATTGACTGGTTCCCTCTTCACAAAAGTACCTACCAAAAAAAGCCATCGAGGTTCTACGACGTAAAGTCAACCAGGACCTTAATCTTCCTTTACCTCCCGGAGATTTGTTGACTTGATTGAACTCTGTTTTAAAACTTCAACTGTTTTTCCTTCAATAACAAGCTCTACAAACAAACCTACGGCATGGGAATGGGGTCCCCAATAAGTGCCGTCCTAGCCAACTTATACATGGAACACCTAGAGTCCGAACACTTCGCCAACATCATCCCTTCAAGCGTCACTTGGTTACGTTACGTGGACAAATGTCCTCGTAATAAACTCCAAACGTTTTGATGTACGGGATCTTCAGGCAAGGCTCAACGCAGTTGAACCAGCGATTCATTTTTACACTAGAAGAAGAGTCCAATGAAAAAGCTACCTTTCCTCGACGTCCTCATTCACAAAGTAGACAAAAAACCAAAAGATTTCAAGTTTATGGGAAAAAACCACCAATAAAATGATCTCACACACTTCTATTCCAGTCAAGATACCAAGACCAAAAGAGGCATCATCATCGGGTTTTTCCTAAGAGCATACCGAATTTGTAGTCCTGAGTTTCTTGACGAGGAATGTACTTACATTCACCAAACATTCACTGAGTTACAATTTCCTCTCTTTTTCATCAAAGACTGCAAGAAAAGAGCTCTTCAGATCATCAATTCTCCACGCATCAACACCGCTCCCAACAAGTTATAATTCTTCCCAACAGCCAGGTTGCACTAAACGTCTCAAAAGTACTTTCACAAGCTAACACCAGAGTCGCCATCGCTTCTACCACTTCAATAAAGGATCTAACCAGGACAAAACCCAAGCACCACGAACCAGTCAATGCAGGAGTTTACACTATTACCCTGTGGAGGCTGTGACAAGATCTACGTAGGTGAAACAGCAAGAAACCTCGACACCCGCCTCAATGAACACATATACGCATGTAGGAACGACAACTTAAACAACGCCTGTGTACAACACCGAAAATTCCACCAATCATCTTATGAAATTCAGAGACGCCCAATTAGTGATAAAAGAAATTTAATTTCCGCACACGCAAGTGCCTTGAATCAGCACTGATCGCTGTTTCGAATACAATTAAACAAAACAACGGCAGCTTCACCATCTCCCGAAGTCTTAGCAAGAATCCTCCTGAAAACAGTAAACCCTGCCATCACATAGTCTCTCCTGTTATACTACACAAAGCACAGAGAGTGAACACTGAAACAACCTGCCTCATTCCAGTTTATATTTGTCCAACCTTTTTTATGTTACCCAAGTAATTAGCTTTTATATCCTTTTACTCATGTACGAATTAATTGCTCTACCATATTGTATTACTTTTGTCACTACCACTACTACTACTACTACTACTACCACTAGTGAACATCGAAATGGTACCTCACTAGTATTCACCTCACTCTGAGCCTTTATATACCCTCTGTGTCCATGTATTGTTTGTAATGGCTTGATAAAGCTCCTGGAGAGCGAAACGTTGCCACAATAAATGTCACATTAGTTGCACTTGTGTCCTTTTACTTTACATATTGTCGGTAATTCTACCAACTTTATTACAATAACCACCTAGTCAGGTCACTTCCACTTAAGGAAGGAGCACGGCACCAGACCTGGTAGCCCAAGCTAGTCAGGTCCAACTCACACCCACCCACACCAACTCATGTATTTATCCAACCTATTTTTAAAACCACACAACGTCTTTGCGTCTATGACGGTACTCGGGAGTTTGTTCCACTCATCTACAACTCTATTACCAAACCAGTACTTTCCTATATCATTCCTGAATCTGAATTTTTCGAACTTGAAACCATTGCTGCGAGTCCTGTCTTGGCTGGATATTTTCAGCACGCTGTTTACATCCCCTTTATTTATTCCTGTTTTCCATTTATACACCTCAATCATATCCCCCCTAATTCTACGTCTTTCGAGAGAGTGCAGATTCAGGGCCCTTAGTCTATCCTCATAGGGAAGATTTCTGATACATGGGATCATCTTTGTCATCCTCCTCTGTACGTTTTCCAGAGCATTTATATCGATTCTGCAATATGGTGATCAGAACCCTCCTATCTACTCTTTCCTCCTAACACTTCTTATTTCCCTTTCCACTCTTTCTCTTTTCACTTACGCATTTAGTGACCTTTCCTTTACACCTCACATCATCCTTCCTTCTCTTATCCTCACCCATCACACTTCCGTTTTTATCCAGTGTTCAGTGTTTAAGAGAGATTTCGTGAAGATATTCTCTGGTTATTTCGTAATGCAAATCATTTTCATTTAATGAAACTGACAAATTTCCACAGCTAAAAATGCAAGCTACACTTCCTTTTAATAAATTCTCAACAGCGGTGAAAGGTTGAATATCAGGCAAGGCATTTCCTAAAGACAAATTGATCCGTCTCCAATGATTCCATATTTATGAACAATATCCACAAGATATTCAGTTTGAAAAACTCATTCTAAACTTAAAGGGTGTTAATATTTGAAGCCGATCAGAAGAACCAGTCTTTAGTTACTGAATGAAAATCAATAATATTATATTTAATATAATTAGTCACTCGTGATATAAGCAGCCCAATAATTACGCAACCCTCTTGTCTCTAACAGGGATTCGCTGTGTAGACCTCGGCCTGTGCAGTCGCCGTAGCTCTGACTCCTAACTTTACAGTCTCCCTACGATCCCGTTGGGGAAAGGAATCTTCGCCATCATTTTCATCGTCTTGATTTTTTCACGATGAGTTACTCAAATTGTGTCAAGCTTAAACCTTGCACTGGAGCTGTGAACGATTTCTCAAAACTTGCACTTGCAGCTGTCGTTTGGGGCGGCTTGCAAGTGAAGTTTAACATTATCCTGACACTCCACGATGTCTTTATTGTCCAGTGCAACGACGATGTTGAGGCTGAAAAGCTACTCACTACCGCCGCCACCACCAATCTCACCGATCGAGGCTTCACCGTCATGTCCTCTCCGGCTCTCAGGGCCAAGAGAACTGTCTTCCTAAAGAAACTAAACAAACTTTTTACTTCTCAACCTACCGAAGACCTCAAGACCCCCGTTGAAGACCTAAACGCCTGGGCCAAGGTTGAGCGCATCACCAAACTCCCAACTGCTTCATCCATGTTAAAAATCACTTTTACTGATGTGAACATGGCTGCCCATGCTGAGGCTGAGGGTCTGGCAACATATTATTACTACATAAGCCCCAGTTATATTGAAGGAGAAAGGTACCACCATATCTAACACTGGTGGAATTGTTACTCTATATGCACTACGTCAGCTTGCTTGCGGCCAGCAGTAACAGCCTAGTTGATCAGACCCTGATCCACCATGAGGCCTGGTCTCCGACCGAGCCGCAGGGTCAGTGACCCCCGAAACCCTCTCCAGGAAAACTCAGGTAAACACTGCGGACTGCCCAGTTAAGGACAAAAAGTTCTGCACTACCTGTGGTGTGAGGGCCACGAATTCATCACCATCACCTCTCCTCTAACACCAACTTGTCTGAATTGCAAAAGCGACCACCACACACATTGCTGCAAAATGTCCTACACAACGCGACATTGTGAAGATGACTCATGAAGCAGCACAGAAGACCTCTTCCAGATCTCCACTTACGCTGCTATCTCCGACGGACACCACAAAAATTCTCCAGACTCTACTCAACCCTATACCACCAACTTCACACCTGACTGTGATCCAACCAAAATTTACTACTGCATGGTGTATGCTCACATGCAAAACAGGGCTCTTCCTGGAACCTTCAACACCACCATCAATGAGCTCTTCAGGTTGAACAACATGCCAGAGTTTAATTTCCCGGATTCCCCTCCTTCACCAGCCAATCTCAAGATCACCTTAAATCTTATCAGTGTTTCAACACCAGCAAGTCACTCCCAAGCTGCACCTCCACCACTACCATCACCTTCTATATGTGACAAGACTCCAAATCCCACCAATGAGACGTCACCATCGACTTCTTCACCATCACTGCAATGGACTAATCAGCAACCTCGCCTCCTCCGCTACAGCCATTGGACCAAGAGAGCTAAAACACTTCCACTTGGTGAAGAACTCCCCACTGCCTCAGTTCACACCATCACTCCTTCAACTGTTACCACTGCCAGCCCTCCTGTGGCTGCCTCAAACCTTGATAAGTTGCTTGAATAAGCAGCTTGTCTTGGTATCAGATTCTATACAACTGACCAATATAATGACGAAATGATTTGCTGAGAAATTCAGCATCTACTCCAGGATGGGACTGTTAAGTTTACCTGCCATTCGAATTCAATCTACATCACTGAAAAAATCATTCAACTCGTCAAAAAGCGTATAACAAACGCCAAAATCCAGACTGAAGTGGAATACCTGTCAGATACCTCCAAAATGTTCACTCAGCTAGCAAACTTCACACCTTCCAATCACCGGGAAGCTGAGTTCCCCACCACTCAGGCCATGACCTAAGGCTGGGGTTGTGGCTCCATTGGACCCGGTAATGGCTGGTTTCTTGTCCTTTCCCGACACCCCTGCTGTTGTGCAGCCTCAGCCTTCCTGGCATCACCAGCTGCTGCGTAGCTGGTGATGAACTTCAAGACTCTCACATGACTGGGAGCCAAGGCTGTGTCACCTTGGCTTCCAGTCATGGTAAAAGACCCAGACCGGCAAATGTACCGGCGAATCTTAAATGAAGAAAGAATTGGTCTCTAAGAGCCTGTCTACAGTTTATTCTCTGCATTAATCTCCACAGGTCTGCCTTCAGTAATGAGTTGCATCAAGTAAATCGTCCTGTGTCATTGCTTAGTAATGCGTTGAGAGAATTACAAAGAGCGTTTGGTTATAGTGGGTTATGCCACATACACGTGTTAGGCGACTGTGACTGAGTATAACCCGCAAAACTTACCCAGATTATCTATACAGCGCTGCTGGCGAACTGTTCGTTCTATAGGCACAGAGTATCAACGAACTCTTACTGCTACACAGGGTCGTGAGTGTGTACGAAACAAATTAAAGGATGACTCTAGTAACACGGTGTACCAAACTGAGGTTTCTGCTGCTATAGGACCTATTGATCGCCGATCTCCGCTGTGGTGTTTCAGAACGCGGGTGGTGAGTCAAGATTTTCCCGGAAAAAGTCAGTTGCGTTACCGCTCGAGTTGGCTAATCTCAACCTTGAGACAGCCAGGGAACAACTCAACCTTGAGATAGCCAGGGAACAACTCAACCTTGAGATAGCCAGGGAACAACTCAAACCTTGAGACAGCCAGGGAACAACTCAATCTTGAGATAGCCAGGGAACAACTCAACCTTGAGACAGCCAGGGAACAACTCAACCTTGAGACAGCCAGGGAACAACTCAACCTTGAGACAGCCAGGGAACAACGTACATTTGTTAAGGAAGAGTTTCACAGAGAGATGAGAGAAGACAATTTCAGTGCACTGAGGTTGACAGTTTTCAGAGTTCAAAAACCGGTGTCGATAGCACCTTGGTGTTCTGATTCTGAGCCCGAACAATTTCTAGAGTCTTTCGAAAATTAAGCTCGAGCATTGCGATGGCAATTTGAGCATTGGAATGCACTTGTGTATACAGCATTATACTGCAAAGTGCAGAATTTATAGCTGATTTGAGTGATGAGGACTTTGATAATTACGACGTTTGTGACAGCAGCTGCACTCGGCGCATATCAGTGCATTCCTGCCAAATATAGGTTAGAATTCAAACTGAGCCAGCATCATTTTGGATCAGTCACATCTGGACTTTGTTTGCGGCAATCTATAAATTTCAGTGGTACAAAGCCACTGATGTCAATAATTTTAGTGGGTTAGCGCAAATGGTCCTAATTGACAACTTTCTTGATTCAGTTGGATCAGAGGATCGGGACTTTTTAGAAGACCATTCGGTGGCAACTGCATTAAAGACGGCTAGCTTGCTGACACCTTTGAGGCCAAGAGCTCCTGGTCCATGCGGTCCTCCACGACAGAGATTCGATTCGAAAGAGATTGGATTCGAAAGAGGAAGGGAGGAGCCGAACAGTAATGTCTTTCTTAAATTCACCGAAATCTCTTCTCTGATGTTGGCCATAACTCGGATAATGTTCAAAGGAATGCGTAAAAGAAATGCTTGCCTATCCTTGGAGGACTGGGATCTAAGGCTCGACAATTTAATGTACGAGGAAAACTGGCCAGGGCCTCGTAAATCTAGTGAAAAGTCCCCGATCAAGCCTTCTTATTCAGAAGTCGCAGGATTGCCAGACTTTTCTGTTTCCATGCCCGAGGGACTGAAATTTCGGGAAAAGCAATGAAACGATCTGTCTTTAATTTCTACTTTTAAAGCTGCCATAGGCGAATCCAATTCAGATCACCCGGTAAAATAAACACAGCCTGCTAGTGAGTGCCGAACCTGGTAAGGAACCACTAGATTGCCTAGTAGTTCCTAAGAAATTCATTACTTAGGTCCAAACCATAGCTCATAATGCTTCCTTAGGAGGACAGTCAGGTGTTACTAAAACTTTTCATGGGATTTCAAAATATTTTTATTGGCCAAATGTAAGACGAGATGTGAGTAGCTACATCCGTTCTTGTGAGTGTCAGCGAGTGGGTAAGCCAGGACACTATATTAGACCCGCACCACATCATCCCATACCCGCAGATGAAGAGCCATTTGGGGACTTAATTATCGACTGTGTGGGACCATTACCAACAGCTAAGTCAGGTAACATGACTCACGAAATCGTAATGACACGATTGCAAACAAACCGCGGGTTCAATCCCGGCCGTGGTATGGTAAGTCAGGTAACCATTATCTGTTTATCATTTTGGATAAAACTGCTAGGTACCCCGAAACCACAATTCACGACCACTAATTTTGCAGGAAAATCATTCACAGAAGCTTTAACTAGGCTAGGAATTAATAAAAAATGTCCACAGCTTATTATCCACAGTCCCAAGGCACAATGGAACGGTTTCACCAAACCTTAGAAACTATGACGCGCACGTATAGCATGCATTTTCCTAGACTGGGTTGAATCACTTCCTCTATTGTTGTTTGGAATGTGAGAAACTGTACCGGAATTATTGGGGTACAGTCCCTTGAGCTAATTTCTGGGCACAACGTGAGAGGTTCGCTACACGTGCTGAAGGAAGGTGTGGCATGTCACGGGTATGTTACCTTTTGTTTATGTATGTCACATTCCCATATAGGCTGCCTCCCAACCAGTGAACCGGATGCTAAGAGTTTAACGATCAATAGGGTACCCGTCATTAAATCAACACCTTGGTTCACTGACCAATTACAAACAAGCCCACCAAAGCTGAAGCAACGTGGTTTACTTGCGCCATGCTTGTTTCTTGCACTGCAAACAGCGTTTTACAGTGGGTTATTCTACCAACACGTGTGAGGCGACTGGTGTCTGAGTATACTCTTCTGAAACTGTCCAAACTATTTCAACAGCGTTGCTGGCGAATTGCTCGTTCCATTGGCATAGAATACCAACAAACGCTTATTGCTGCGCAGCTTCGTGACGGTATTTGTACTGAATTAAAGGTGGAAGCAAACAACATGGCGCCCCAAACTAAAGTATCTCCTGCTACGAAGGCTTTTAATCGCCGATCTCCGCTTCCTTCGTAATGTGGGAGGGTCAACACTAGAGCAATCAGATCAACAATTTCGTGAAGCAGGTGGTGAACATGGTTTGTCTCAGGGTGAGTGAGCATCACTGGAGCTTGAGTTGGCCAAACTCAATCTTGGAACGACCATAGAGCAACGTGCATTTGCCAAAGAGGAGTTTGATAAAGAGAAGGAGAGGAGTCAATTTCAGCAAAGTGTTAGCGACATATGAAGTGTGCAAAAAGGGGTGCTGCTGGTACCTCGTTTTATTATTTAAATGAACCTGAACAATTTTGAAAACCAGGCTCGTGCATTAAGGTGTCCAGGGGAGCACTGGGCAACACTTGTGCATAGAGTGTTGTACTGCAAAGCGCAGGAGTTCACTGCTGTTTTGAATGATGAGGAGTTCGTTGATTATTAGGTCGTTAAAACAAAGGGTCTTGGAACATATCAGTGTATTCCTGTCAAGTATAGGACAAAATTAAAAGAGTGCAAGCGTCAGCTGGGTCAGTCTCACGTAGACGTAGTGAGACAGCGGACAAGACATTTCACGAAGAGGTACAAGGCCACAGGTGTCACCAACTTCACGGATTTAGTGCAGTTACTTTTGGTGAATAATCTGCTAAAATCTGTTGGACCAGAGGTTAGAGTCTTTCTTGAAGATCATTCGTTGACAACTGCATGTGTCAGCCAGGCTGGCTGACACATTTGAGGCCAACGGCTCCCTGTCCGAGCGGCTGGCCTCATATTCATACCAACAGCCTGGTATGAACAGAGATCGTCGTGGACGAGTTCCTGAATGGAGGACAAAGTAGCAGGCTGAAAGTGAACAACGGCAGCCAAATAAGTCACATGGTGAGCAAAGACATCAGACTTACGGTCAGCCTGGTGAACAGTGTCAGTACCCTGTCTGGCGCCAACGACAATGTCAGCAGGGAGTCAAAGCTAAACCTAAAGTAGTATGTTACTATTGTCGCAGGTCCGGACATATTAAAACTAAAGGTCCTAGCATTAAATAAAAAATGCCCCAACCCTTATCGAAAATAAATGCCCTTGAAATGAACCAGAAAGAAGTAGATGATTGTATGGCACCATATTACGGTGCGGGCCACGTCTTCCTTAGGGAGATTGATAAAACAATTGAAGTATCCACCTTCAGGCATACCAGGGCTTATTGTTCCCTGGTAAGAGAGGGAATACTCCCACTTTCTGAAAAGATTTCGTTACATTCCTCCGTTAAATAAGTTCATTGGTTCATTAGCCAATCACAGGCAAGCCCGTCAAAGCCGAAGCAACATTGTTTACTTGCGCCAAGTGAAATAACAGACTTGCCCGAGCTACTGCTTGATTACAGTACACTTTCTCTGGCTTCTGCTTTTCTCATCTTTGGTTACCGTGTGGTACACTTATAATTCAACCTCTGTACATAAGTGTACATATTTGTATATATTTGGCAAGTTTTATCTGGTGAAAGAAATACAAGAAATAAACTATTGTTGAGTTTGTTTGTTCCACTTTTAAACCCATTATGGCCAGGTCGAAGGCCATACTTTACCTGCGATGGGAGAAAACGTCCGCAAAATACCCTACGATCCCTCAACGAGATTGCATGTGGCCCATCAGCTGGCTAAGGCCAACTTAAAATCTGCTCAAAACTACATAAAACAGAGGTATGACAAAAGTACTAAATTTTGCTTCTTTAACTCAGGAGACAAGATGCTGGTCCAAAAACCTGTGCCTGGTCCAGTGAAGGTAATGAAGAAAAAGTCTGATTTAAGCTGTGGTAGAACCTCATGATAAACCAAATGCTGGTAAAGTTTACCACATTAATCAGATTAAATTATTATCTGAACCACCTAAGGTTCCAGTAATGACTTTCTCCTCTGTCCCTGGCCCTATGGACAACCTGGATTTCTTGTACCCACTTCCGACGGTTCAAATCAGATCCCAAAACTCGGCCATTCTCCAGGATCCTCGCTTCATAATGTCGGGACTTGAAGAAGACCAACTAGAAACACTACCTACTCTTCGGCAAGCCTATCCAGACATATTTTTGGATGTTACAAAAAAGTGCAACCTGGGTTATCACAATGTGGACGTAGGAACTGCTGATCCTATTAAACTCTCTCCCTACTTGGTCATGATTATGACCAGATCTAGTTCATTACCTTTGTAACTTGCTCAGCTATCAAAACTTTGGAGTCCAGTCCCTGGACCAATTATGTACCTCTGTAATCTTTTGACTACCGCCCACAGGATGGGTATGGGGTGCATAATAAACATATTAAACTAAACTACAGCGCTAGTCCTGGAAAATAGAGGCTATTTCAGCAGGAAGTTGCATTTCTGTTAGAACATGGACTAGTGAGGAGGAGTCCAGTCCAGGGACTTCGCTGTACATCCTTGTTAAGAAGCCTGATGACGGATTTCAGATTTGGACAATGTAGTGTATTTTGTGGTTTCCAAACTAGATCCTCTTGAAGGTTAATACCAGGTACCTTTAACAGATAAAGCAAAGGAGATTCCTGTCTTCGTAATTCCAGGATGTTACTGTCAATATTCCTTGAGTATTTTCCAAAAATTAATCCATCAGGCTATCGAAGGACTTGAATCAAGGGCAGAGGCCTTTTGTTGAAAAATTGAAAAGTTGAAAAATTATGGAAATTAAGGTTTTCTTACCAAAAAATAGTGGAAAATTCTAGCAAAATGTTGATGCAATCAGCTTGTTTCTATCATATTTCTAAGTATGTTTTTTAAAAAATGTAATTTATATGTTTTTCCTCTCATCAAGAGGACAAGTTGGCAATTAGTGTTTTTTTTTTACTCCAAAAATTACTATTGTTATGATTGTTTCATTCTAAATACTCAACGTGGCAAGTTCTGTGAGGACTAAAGTGAAGAGCACAGAGTTGTTGCTGCTCAGTTGCCTCTGGGCTGTCAACAAGGATAGGAGTTTGCAACACTCTCAGATTTAGCGTGCCATGAGAGGAGTTTGCAACACTCAGATTTAGCGCGCCATGATAGGAGTTTGCAACACTCTCAGATTTAGCGCGCCATGATAGGAGTTTGCAACACTCTCAGATTTAGCGCGCCATGATAGGAGTTTGCAACACTCTCAGATTTAGCGCGCCATGATAGGAGTTTGCAACACTCTCAGATTTAGCGCGCCATGATAGGAGTTTGCAACACTCTCAGATTTAGCGAGCCATGATAGGAGTTTGCAACACTCTCAGATTTAGAGCGCCATGATAGGAGTTTGCAACACTCTCAGATTTAGCGCGCCATGATAGGAGTTTGCAACACTCTCAGATTTAGCGCGCCGTGATAGGAGTTTGCAACACTCTCAGATTTAGCGTGCCATGATAGGAGTTTGCAACACTCTCAGATTTAGTGCGCCATGATAGGAGTTTGCAACACTCTCAGATTTAGCGTGCCATGATAGGAGTTTGCAACACTCTCAGATTTAGCGCGCCATGATAGGAGTTTGCAACACTCTCAGATTTAGCGCGCCATGATAGGAGTTTGCAACACTCTCAGATTTAGCGAGCCATGATAGGAGTTTGCAACACTCTCAGATTTAGCGCGCCATGATAGGAGTTTGCAACACTCTCAGATTTAGCGCGCCATGATAGGAGTTTGCAACACTCTCAGATTTAGCGAGCCATGATAGGAGTTTGCAACACTCTCAGATTTAGCGAGCCATGATAGGAGTTTGCAACACTCTCAGATTTAGCGCGCCATGATAGGAGTTTGCAACACTCTCAGATTTAGCGTGCCATGATAGGAGTTTGCAACACTCTCAGATTTAGCGCGCCATGATAGGAGTTTGCAACACTCTCAGATTTAGCGCCCCATGATAGGAGTTTGCAACACTCTCAGATTTAGCGCGCCATGATAGGAGTTTGCAACACTCTCAGATTTAGCGCGCCATGATAGGAGTTTGCAACACTCTCAGATTTAGCGCGCCATGATAGGAGTTTGCAACACTCTCAGATTTAGCGCGCCGTGATAGGAGTTTGCAACACTCTCAGATTTAGCGTGCCATGATAGGAGTTTGCAACACTCTCAGATTTAGTGCGCCATGATAGGAGTTTGCAACACTCTCAGATTTAGCGTGCCATGATAGGAGTTTGCAACACTCTCAGATTTAGCGCGCCATGATAGGAGTTTGCAACACTCTCAGATTTAGCGCGCCATGATAGGAGTTTGCAACACTCTCAGATTTAGCGAGCCATGATAGGAGTTTGCAACACTCTCAGATTTAGCGCGCCATGATAGGAGTTTGCAACACTCTCAGATTTAGCGCGCCATGATAGGAGTTTGCAACACTCTCAGATTTAGCGAGCCATGATAGGAGTTTGCAACACTCTCAGATTTAGCGAGCCATGATAGGAGTTTGCAACACTCTCAGATTTAGCGCACCATGATAGGAGTTTGCAACACTCTCAGATTTAGCGCGCCATGATAGGAGTTTGCAACACTCTCAGATTTAGCGTGCCATGATAGGAGTTTGCAACACTCTCAGATTTAGCGCGCCATGATAGGAGTTTGCAACACTCTCAGATTTAGCGCGCCATGATAGGAGTTTGCAACACTCTCAGATTTAGCGCGCCATGATAGGAGTTTGCAACACTCAGATTTAGCGCGCCATGATAGGAGTTTGCAACACTCTCAGATTTAGCGCGCCATGATAGGAGTTTGCAACACTCTCAGATTTAGCGCGCCATGATAGGAGTTTGCAACACTCTCAGATTTAGCGCGCCATGATAGGAGTTTGCAACACTCTCAGATTTAGCGCGCCATGATAGGAGTTTGCAACACTCTCAGATTTAGCGCGCCATGATAGGAGTTTGCAACACTCTCAGATTTAGCGCGCCATGATAGGAGTTTGCAACACTCTCAGATTTAGCGCGCCATGATAGGAGTTTGCAACACTCTCAGATTTAGCGCGCCATGATAGGAGTTTGCAACACTCTCAGATTTAGCGCGCCATGATAGGAGTTTGCAACACTCTCAGATTTAGCGCGCCATGATAGGAGTTTGCAACACTCAGATTTAGCGCGCCATGATAGGAGTTTGCAACACTCTCAGATTTAGAGCGCCATGATAGGAGTTTGCAACACTCAGATTTAGCGCGCCATGATAGGAGTTTGCAACACTCAGATTTAGCGCGCCATGATAGGAGTTTGCAACACTCTCAGATTTAGCGCGCCATGATAGGAGTTTGCAACACTCAGATTTAGCGCGCCATGATAGGAGTTTGCAACACTCAGATTTAGCGCGCCATGATAGGAGTTTGCAAACACTCAGATTTAGCGCGCCATGATAGGAGTTTGCAACACTCAGATTTAGCGCGCCATGATAGGAGTTTGCAACACTCAGATTTAGCGCGCCATGATAGGAGTTTGCAACACTCAGATTTAGCGCGCCATGATAGGAGTTTGCAACACTCAGATTTAGCGCGCCATGATCATAGAGTTTTATAAAAACAAAAGTATGAATAACACAGGAATAAGTTATTGACATTTGTTTTATTTTTTTTTTCAGAGAGTAACAATAAGAGTGTTATGATTTTTTCAGACAATATTGATGAATGATGGTTCTATTAATATTCAGATATGATTAGCAATATGATTTACCATTTTGATTTTATTGACTCTTATTCTCTCAAAAAATTCTAAAAATAAAAACTCAAATTTCAAATTTTTTTATAATGCAATCTATTGACATTTCTCGCAAAAAAATTGAAATTTAGATAATCTAACTCATTATCTTTTATCTGATGTTGACTACAACATTGTACATTTTACCAATTTTGTAGGATAGGGAAGGTTTTATGATAAATAAAATTTTGCAATATCTTGCAACTTTGCTACAAGAAGTCAATACTAACAAGTGTGTAGGATGCAAACTGCTTTTTAAATCACATGATAAAGTTTCATTTGAAATTGGACCAAAAATAAACAAAAAAAAAAAACAAAAATAAAAAGAGCTTTTGCCCCTGAAGGTTTATTTGGACGATATAATGGTAGTTTCTGAAGCCTGGGATCAATATATGTGCCGTCTTGATTCGTTCTTTAAGAGGGTCAGAACCTTTTGACGAACTGTTAACCTGAGTACATCATCTTTTGGCCAGTGTGCTATTACTTTTTTTTCAGGTCATGAAGTAGGTAGTGGCAAAGTAGCGCCTAAATTTGCCAAAGTTGAAGCTATAAAAAACTTTAAAATCAGTCATGATAAGAAGTCCCTGCAAAGGTCCTGGGGAATGATAGGTTTTTATAGACAGTACTGCAAAAAACTTTGCAGATGTAGTACCCGTCCTCCCCGAACCTCACTTACCAATCACAAGAATAATTCTTGATGTACATAGGCAAAATTATTCTGTAAATACCAGGTTGTTTGGCCAAGGAAACATAATTCATTTAATCTAGTAATTAAGTTTATTCAGGTATACACAAGTACCGTTACATAGATAATAATCTATATAACTGTACTCCTTGTATATCTCCTTTCTAGTATAGTAATAAGATATTAAAAGGACCCCAATGGAAATGCACTTTTTGTCTTTGTGGTCTTTTTAATGCATTATTATACTAGAAAAGAGATAATAATTTATTATTATACTATATATATATATATATACATACATCTAGGTTTTTCTCCTTTTTCTAAATAGCTCTTGTTCTTTTTTATTTCTTCTATTGTCCATGGGGAAGTGGAAAAGAATCTTTCCTCCGTAAGCCATGCGTGTCGTATGAGGCGACTAAAATGCCGGGAGCAATGGGCTAGTAACCCCTTCTCCTGTATACAATTACTAAAAAAGAGAAGAAGAAAAACTTTATAAAACTGGGTTGCTTAAATGTGCGTGGATGTAGTGCGGATGACAAGAAACAGATGATTGCTGATGTTATGAATGAAAAGAAGTTGGATGTCCTGGCCCTAAGCGAAACAAAGCTGAAGGGGGTAGGAGAGTTTCAGTGGGGGGAAATAAATGGGATTAAATCTGGAGTATCTGAGAGAGTTAGAGCAAAGGAAGGGTAGCAGTAATGTTAAATGATCAGTTATGGAAGGAGAAAAGAGAATATGAATGTGTAAATTCAAGAATTATGTGGATTAAAGTAAAGGTTGGATGCGAGAAGTGGGTCATAATAAGCGTGTATGCACCTGGAGAAGAGAGGAATGCAGAGGAGAGAGAGAGATTTTGGGAGATGTTAAGTGAATGTATAGGAGCCTTTGAACCAAGTGAGAGAGTAATTGTGGTAGGGGACTTGAATGCTAAAGTAGGAGAAACTTTTAGAGAGGGTGTGGTAGGTAAGTTTGGGGTGCCAGGTGTAAATGATAATGGGAGCCCTTTGATTGAACTTTGTATAGAAAGGGGTTTAGTTATAGGTAATACATATTTTAAGAAAAAGAGGATAAATAAGTATACACGATATGATGTAGGGCGAAATGACAGTAGTTTGTTGGATTATGTATTGGTAGATAAAAGACTGTTGAGTAGACTTCAGGATGTACATGTTTATAGAGGGGCCACAGATATATCAGATCACTTTCTAGTTGTAGCTACACTGAGAGTAAAAGGTAGATGGGATACAAGGAGAATAGAAGCATCAGGGAAGAGAGAGGTGAAGGTTTATAAACTAAAAGAGGAGGCAGTTAGGGTAAGATATAAACAGCTATTGGAGGATAGATGGGCTAATGAGAGCATAGGCAATGGGGTCGAAGAGTATGGGGTAGGTTTAAAAATGTAGTGTTAGAGTGTTCAGCAGAAGTTTGTGGTTACAGGAAAGTGGGTGCAGGAGGGAAGAGGAGCGATTGGTGGAATGATGATGTAAAGAGAGTAGTAAGGGAGAAAAAGTTAGCATATGAGAAGTTTTTACAAAGTAGAAGTGATGCAAGGAGGGAAGAGTATATGGAGAAAAAAGAGAGAAGTTAAGAGAGTGGTGAAGCAATGTAAAAAGAGAGCAAATGAGAGAGTGGGTGAGATGTTATCAACAAATTTTGTTGAAAATAAGAAAAAGTTTTGGAGTGAGATTAACAAGTTAAGAAAGCCTAGAGAACAAATGGATTTGTCAGTTAAAAATAGGAGAGGAGAGTTATTAAATGGAGAGTTAGAGGTATTGGGAAGATGGAAGGAATATTTTGAGGAATTGTTAAATGTTGATGACGATAGGGAAGCTGTGATTTCGTGTATAGGGCAAGGAGGAATAACATCTTGTAGGAGTGAGGAAGAGCCAGTTGTGAGTGTGGGGGAAGTTCGTGAGGCAGTAGGTAAAATGAAAGGGGTAAGGCAGCCGGGATTGATGGGATAAAGATAGAAATGTTAAAAGCAGGTGGGGATATAGTTTTGGAGTGGTTGGTGCAATTATTTAATAAATGTATGGAAGAGGGTAAGGTACCTAGGGATTGGCAGAGAGCATGCATAGTTCCTTTGTATAAAGGCAAAGGGGATAAAAGAGAGTGCAAAAATTATAGGGGGATAAGTCTGTTGAGTGTACCTGGTAAAGTGTATGGTAGAGTTATAATTGAAAGAATTAAGAGTAAGACGGAGAATAGGATAGCAGATGAACAAGGAGGCTTTAGGAAAGGTAGGGGGTGTGTGGACCAGGTGTTTACAGTGAAACATATAAGTGAACAGTATTTAGATAAGGCTAAAGAGGTCTTTGTGGCATTTATGGATTGGAAAAGGCGTATGACAGGGTGGATAGGGGGGCAATGTGGCAGATGTTGCAAGTGTATGGTGTAGGAGGTAGGTTACTGAAAGCAGTGAAGAGTTTTACGAGGATAGTGAGGCTCAAGTTAGAGTATGTAGGAAAGAGGGAAATTTTTTCCCAGTAAAAGTAGGCCTTAGACAAGGATGTGTGATGTCACCGTGGTTGTTTAATATATTTATAGATGGGGTTGTAAGAGAAGTAAATGCGAGGGTCTTGGCAAGAGGCGTGGAGTTAAAAGATAAAGAATCACACACAAAGTGGGAGTTGTCACAGCTGCTCTTTGCTGATGACACTGTGCTCTTGGGAGATTCTGAAGAGAAGTTGCAGAGATTGGTGGATGAATTTGGTAGGGTGTGCAAAAGAAGAAAATTAAAGGTGAATACAGGAAAGAGTAAGGTTATGAGGATAACAAAAAGATTAGGTGATGAAAGATTGAATATCAGATTGGAGGGAGAGAGTATGGAGGAGGTGAACGTATTCAGATATTTGGGAGTGGACGTGTCAGCGGATGGGTCTATGAAAGATGAGGTGAATCATAGAATTGATGAGGGAAAAAGAGTGAGTGGTGCACTTAGGAGTCTGTGGAGACAGAGAACTTTGTTCCTTGGAGGCAAAGAGGGGAATGTATGAGAGTATAGTTTTACCAACGCTCTTATATGGTGTGAAGCGTGGGGAAGAATGTTGGCGAGGAGAAGGCTGGAGGCAGTGGAGATGTCATGTCTGAGGGGCAATGTGTGGTGTGAATAAAATGCAGAGAATTCGAGTTGAAGTTAGGAGGAGTTGCGGGATTACCAAAACTGTTGTCGAGGGCTGGGGAGGGTTTGTTGGGGTGGTTCGGACAGTAGAGGAAAATGGAGCGAAATAGAATGACTTCAAGGGGTTACAGTTGTAGTGAAGGAAGGGGGGTAGGGGTCGGCCTGGGAAAGGGTTGGGGGGAGGGGGTAAAGAGGTTTGTGTGCGGGGGGCTTGGACTTCCAGGGGCATGGTGGCGTGTTTGATAGGAGTGAATGGAGACAAAGGTTTTAAATACTTGACGTTGCTGTGGAGTGTGAGCCAAAGTAAATTTATGAAGGATTAGGGAAACCGGCCAGGCCGACTTGAGTCCTGGGGGATGGCAATATAAACACAAATGCGTAATAATGTGATCCTTTATTGACTACGTTCGCCAACACAGTGGGCTTTTCAAGGCAAACAGAACTACCTGGGGTGGAAGGAACGCGATTTTTATAGCCGGTGAGTCAGGTGAAGAATCTGCATTGATGATGGTACCGAGTTGGGTTGTAAGTCTAAAAACTGGGTAGCTTGGAAAGGGATGGACAGTTTGGAGCAGACCTTTACAGGTTCTTTGTGGGATAGCGATGAAGAAGTTTCTTGGCAAGTGGGTTCAGCTATGTTTATAGAAGCACTATTTGGTTGAAGTTGTCGGATAGAATAAGTGGGGATTCCAGGATTCTTCGGTATGGGTGTTGTCTTCTGTGGCGATAAGTCTTGAGTTTCTGTGT
Source organism: Cherax quadricarinatus (assembly GCF_026875155.1). Taxonomy (NCBI): domain Eukaryota; kingdom Metazoa; phylum Arthropoda; class Malacostraca; order Decapoda; family Parastacidae; genus Cherax; species Cherax quadricarinatus. The sequence continues at coordinate 34,294,093 of NC_069450.1, forward strand.
TTATAAGTGTTGTGTGAATTCGGTGTTGTACGCGGCATTCCTTGTGTCGTCAGCCTGTGCGTATTGGGTGTTTGAAATACGTGTTTGGAGGCCCTTGATGTTCGCCCACGTATACTTGTTGCAGTCATTACAAGGGTTTGTATACCCTGCAGGGATGGAGCTTGTCTGCCTATACTGGTGATGTCCTTGATGGTCGTGGTTGTGGAGGTAGATACTTGGAATGATTTTTTGGCAAAGATTTTGGGGAAACAGTTTGGCAAGGAGTTGGTGGGAGGACTATGTTTTCTCTTCTCGGCAGGTCTTTCTGGGTGTGTTGAAGATGCTTAGTGCTGCCGTCTGCAGTCTTTTGATGAAGTGACGAGGATTTTTGGAGTTTGGAAAATACCTGTTCAATTAAAAGTGCATTCTTCCTCAAGGAACTCGTGTGCAGATTCTGAGTGCACGCAGGAAGAAGGGCCTTTAATTACACACTGTTTGGTTTTGGTGTCGGGTGAGGTGGGAAGTGGAGAAGATCGTTTTGGTTGTGGTTTTCGATAGACTTTAAAACGAAGTTCGTGTCAGCTTGCAGATAGAAATAAAGGGGAAAGGAAGAGTGTTGTCGACTTTCTTCAAGTGTGAACTGGATTTTAAAGGTTCGACCTGGTTGAGCTTGTCTTGGAGAGCTTGAACGTTGAAGGGGTTTAGGAGTTATGAGGAGAATGTCGTCAACATAACGGAGCCAGGTGACAGACGAAGGAATAATGGTGGAGAAACGTTCGGCTTCTAGATGTTCCATGTATAGGTTCGCTAGGACTGCACTGAGTGGCGAACCCATGGGTAGTCCAAAAGTCTGCTGAAGAGGTGATTTTCAAAGAGAAACACAAAAAGCCAACACATAGTTCAACCAGGTCAAATGAAGTCGCTGGCTGGAATGGGAAGATCAAGTGAATCGTCAATTTTCTTGCGCAAGAGATCGATGGCTTGTTTAGTAGGTACTTTAGTGAATAGGGAAGTCACGTCAAGGCTGGAAAGTTTCTTTTTTCCTGATGTTGATGTTGCGAATGCGATTGAGAAGATCACCTGAGTGTTTGAGATGTGCTGGACTGATAGTGCCCAAGAGTTTCGATAGGTGTTTGGCGAGAATTCCTGAGAGCTTGGGGGGAAGCACTGCCAATTCCCGAGGATATGGGCCTCAGTGGGATACCAGGCTTGGTGGTCTTTGGCAGGCCGTACATTCTGGCAGGTCTGGGGTTGCTGGGCATGGTGTGCAGAAGTTTCTTCCTTGTTCTGAGCTCCTCAGAATGCGGCGAGTCCTTTGAAGAAAAGTTTTAGTAAGGTTGTCCACTTTGGTAGTTGTGAAGGTTTGTAGGTATCTGGGTCATTAAGTAGATTGAGCATTTGTTCCTGTAATCGTCAGTGTTCATGATGACAACACCACCTCCTTTATCAGCGGTGGTGACCCTGATGGTCGTTTTCTTCTGCTAAACCTTTGAGGTGCATTGATGAAAACGTCGGGGTATGACTGGGAGCTGCGTGTTGAATGGCTGCTGAGATGATGCCTTGAAGATAGCCTTTTTGGAAGTGGGAAAGTCTTTGTGTCTGTAGTTTTTGGCGTGAAATTGAGGTCTTTTTTGGTTTCGTAATTCCTGTTGCGAATTGGGGCCCTAAGCTGAGGGCTTCAGTTTCTGTGGTTGACAGTGGACGAGATGAAAGATTTTGAAAAAATTTCAGGTCTTCCTAAACTTTTCCAATTACTATTATCGCAGAGTGTTTGTAGTTTCTTAGTAAGTCTGATCTTCTGTTGAACATTCGCTGTGGTAACTCTGCTGCGAATGATTTCGGCGGTTGCGTTGTTCATGTTGCCCCGGAGTGTTGTGCCTATGTTCTGGTTGGAGAAAAGCTTCCTTTTTAGCATTGTTTAAGTCATCTGCACACTCTTCAAGGTAGGTCCGAGCTGTAGCGGAGAAAGGTGGTTTGATGTTGGCAATTTGAGGAGGAGTAGATCTTGGTAAGACCATTTCTTGGATGCAGTCACGAAGAAAATTGTGTCTGTTGCGAAGTGATAAGCTTTTAGGAGAAGGTCCAGGTATTCTCTGTGTGAAGGATCCATTTCTACTGCAGTGTTTGACACGATGGAAATAAATGGTATAAAATACCGACAGAACACTAGGCACAACACTCCGGGGCAACATGAACAGACGCACCGCCGAAATCATTCGCAGCAGAGTTACCACAGCGAATGTTCAACAGAAGATCAGGGCTTACTAAGAAACTACAAACACTCTGCGATAATAGTAATTGGAAAAGTTTAGGAAGACCTGAAATTATTCAAAATCTTTCATCTCGTCCACTGTCAACCACAGAAACTGAAGCCCTCAGCTTAGGCCTCAAATTCGCAACAGGAATTACGAAACCAAAACAAGACCTCAATTTCATCGCCAAAAACTACAGACACAATGACTCCGACTTCCAAAAAGGCTATCTTCAAGGCATCATCTCAGCAGCCATCTCAACACGCACTCCCCAGTTTATACCCCCACGTTACATTTAATGCACTCAAAGGTTTAGGCAGAAGACAAAGACCATCAGGTCACCACCGCTGATAAAGGAGGTGGTGTTGTCATCATGAACACTGCGATTACAGGAACAAAAAAGCTCAATCTACTTAATGACCCAGATACCTACAAACCTCTCACAACTAACCAAGTGGACAACCTTACTAAAACTTTTCTTCAAAGGACTCGCCGCCATTCTGAGGAGCTCAGAACAAGGGAAGAAAACTTCTGCACACCAGGCCCAGCAACCCCAACCTGCCAGAATGTACGGCCTTTCCAAAAGACTCCAAGCCTGGTACCCACTGAGGCCCATATCCTCGGGAATAGGCAGTGCTCCCCACAAGCTCTCAGGAATTCTCGCCAAACACCTATCGAAACTCTTGGGCACTATCAGTCCAGCACATCTCAAACACTCAGGTGATCTTCTCAATCGCATTCGCAACATCAACATCAGAACAAAAAACTTTCCAGCCTTGACGTGACTTCCCTATTCACTAAAGTACCTACTAAACAAGCCATCGATCTCTTGCGCAAGAAAATTGACGATTCACTTGATCTTCCCATTCCAGCCAGCGACTTCATCGACCTGGTTGAACTTTTGTGTTTGGCTTTACGTGTTTCTCTTTTGAAAAACACCTCTTTCAGCAGACTTTTGGACTACCCATGGGTTCGCCACTCAGTGCAGTCCTAGCGAACCTATACATGGAACATCTAGAAGCCGAACGTTTCTCCACCATTTTTTTCCTTCGTCTGTCACCTGGCTCCGTTTATGTTGACGACATTCTCCTCATAACTCCTAAACGCTTCAACGTTCAAGCTCTCCAAGACAAGCTCAACCAGGTCGAACTTCAATCCAGTTACACTTGAAGAAAAGGTCGACAAAAACTCTTCCTTTCCTTTATGTTCTAATCTGCAAAGCTGACCCCGAACTTCGTTTAAAGTCTATCGAAAACCCACCAACAAAACGATCTTCTCCACTTCTACTCTCACCACGACACCAAAACCAAACGTGGTGTAATTATAGGCTTCTTCCTGCGTGCACTCAGAATCTGCAGCAACGAGTTTCCTTGGGAAGAATGCACTATAATTGAACAGGTATTTTCCAAACCACTATCCTCGTCACTTCATCAGAGACTGCAGACGGCGAGCACTAAGCATCTTCAACCACCCAGAGAAGCACTGCCGAGAAGAGATACATAGTCCTTCCCACCAACTCATTGCCATACTGTTTCCACTCTTTGCAAAACATATCAAGTACTACCTCCACAAAAACGACCATCAAGGACATCACAGTAGTAGGCAGGAAAAGCCCCATCCTCTGAGGGGTTAATAATCCTTGTAATGACTGCAACAGTTATACGTGGGCGAAACATCAAGGGACCCCCAAACACGTTAATTAGAACACCAATTTCGCAAGCAGGTCTCGACACAAAAATGCCTGCGTACAACACCGTATTACACAACCACTTGATAAACTACCCGAAACAAGGGCTTATCGCCCAGAAGGGCAACACCCAATACCGAAGAATCCTGGATATCACTTATTCTATATCCGGAACTTCAACCAGAATAGTGGTCTATAACATAGCGAACCACTTGCCAAGAAACTCTTTCGCTATCCCAATAAGAACACTGTGAAGGTCTGCTCACAAAATTGTCCGTCTCCTTTCCAAGTACCCAATTTTTAGACTCTACAACCATCGGTACTCATCAGATGCAGCATTCTTCACCTGACCTCAGCCGGACTATAATATATCGCGTCCTTCCACCCAGGTAGTTTGTTTGTGACTTTAAAAAGCCCACTGTGTGGCGAAAGTAGTCAATAAGGATCACATTAACTGCATTTGTGTTTAATATTGCCCATTGTGCGGTATTTTATACCATTTATTTCAGTCCTGGAAGATGGGAAGTACAGTGCCCTCACTCTGAAAGGGGTGTTAATTTGCAGTTTAAAAACTGTAGTGTAAAGCACCCTTCTGGCAAGACGTGATGGGTGAATGATGGTGAAAGTTTTTCTTATTTGGGCCCCCCTGCCTTTGGGGGGAATCGGCCGGTGTGGTAATTTTTAAAAAAAAAAATAAAAAAAAGGAATAATACTAGAAATAGGTAAAAGAGTGTATATATTTACAGTGTGTTCTTAAAAAATAAAAATAAAATTTCTCCCTTTCTGTCGTCATTCTTAGGCATCTTTGGCACTCTTCTTTAAATAGTTCTGCTAAAGACTGGCTTTGCAAGATTGTTCCATTCCTTTATTGTTGTACAATAAAGGTGTTGGGAAACCCGGCCACTGACTGTGGGTATAAAAAAGTGTTAGTAAGAACATATGCAACAGTTAGGTATCTTTTTTTGAAACGGTTCGCCTAACATAGCTTTTTCATCGGTACAGAAAAGTGTAGAAGCAGAAGATACTTGAAGACGATGTATCGTCCATCACCCTTAAAGTTTTGAGGTGGTCAGTCCCTCAGTCTGGAGAAGAGCATTGTTCCATAGAATGAAACAATATCTGCTTCTATCAACTTTTCTGTACTCGACTGAAGAAGCCTACTGTGTAGGCGAAACGTTTCAAAATAAAGATACCTAACTGTTGCATATGTGTCTTACCTAACAACCTGTCGGTATTTTATACCATTTTAATGTACTAAAAAGTTGTGCTCTCTCCCACTGGTACTATGATTGCTTCGGTAACCAGCCTTGACAAAATTAGCAACAAGATATTCTGGTCACTGTTTGTGGGCAATTTTATAAACTTGATTTAACTTCAGTTGTTTTATTCTGTCTTCAACATTCAGCATATCCAATTTCAATTCATCCTGGCCTACATGTTCTGGGTGATTTGCAGTTTATCCTTCAGTTTTTTTGTCAAGGCAGAGTACCATGAAAAGCAAGCGTGGTCCATATGACATTGTATAAGGGCTAGACATAGGGTCCCTCTAGCCTCAGTAGGTAGACACTGAGCTTGTCTGTAGAGGAACTTCAGTCTGACATTCTCTTTCTTTACTACACTGTTCCCTATCAATTCTCCTGACATGCATGGGTCAAAGGGGATTCACAGATATTTCACTAAGGAAACTGAGCATTAAAATTATTTACCCTTCTCAGTTTATGTTTCGTGCCAAAGAGTATGGTTTCCGTTTTTCCGAGGTGTAACGATAGTTTGTTGTCTACTAACCATTTGCTGCAGGACTACAGTTCTAGTGTTATTATATTATCTATATCTTCTGGGTCATAACTGACACTAACAGGGCACTGTCATCCACACACAATAGGAGTTTGCACTTCACACTGATATCAGAAATAATAAGGGACCCCGAAGACTACCTTGGGGAACTCCACATGCTAAGAACATAAGAACATAAGAATGAAGGAACACTGCAGAAGGCCTACTGGCCCATACGAGGCAGGTCCTTATCAAAACGACATCTACCTAAAGCTACTCAAGAAATAACTCCCGTACCCCTTGACACCAATCAAACCCAGCCCCTCCCACTCATATATTTGTCCAGTCTCTTCTTAAAGCTACCCAAGGTCCTAACCTCTATCATCCCACTGGGAAGACTGTTCCACGCATCCACAACTCTGTTAGAAAACCAGTACTTACCTATGTCCTTTCTAAATCTAAATTTATCCAACTTAAATCCATTATTCCTGGTTCTTACCTGGTTCGACACCCTCAGTACTTTATTAATGTCTCCCTTGTTATGCCCGTCATCCACTTATACACTTCAATGATATCTCCCCTCATTCTACGCCTCTCCAGAGAGTGGAGATTTAAGGCTTTAAGTCTATCTTCATACGGGAGGTTCCTTACACAGTAAATCATTTTAGTCATTCTTCTCTGTATGTTCTCTAATGAGTCTATGTCCATCCTGTAATAAGGGGACCAAAACTGAGCAGCATAATCTAAATGAGGCCTCACTAGTGATGTATAGAGCTGTAAAATAACTTTTGTACTTCTGTTACTTATACTTTTGGACTTCTGTTACTTATACTTATGCTATCGGCAGGGGTTCTGATTCTGTTTTGTTGATTTTGACAATTTATTTCCTATTGCTAAGATAGGACTTAAACCAGTCTATGGAACCTATGCCGATAGCTTAAAGTTTCTTACATAATATATTGTGGTTGACAGTATCGACGGGCTTTTGCAAGTCGAAGGTTACCATTCCTATGAGGTTCCTTTTCGACATTTCAGTTCTCATGTAATCCATCAAAATAATTAGGGAGGTGTCGGTTGAGTAAGAGCTCCTAAAGCCTGATTGGTAACTATGAAAAATGTTGTTGTCATTAAGATAATTAATTACTTGACAGTGCACCGCCCTCTCTAAAATTTTCGAAATTACACTAAGTATACTAACAGGCCAATAGTTGCTGACATCAGACCTATTATTTTTCTTGAAGATATGAGTACCTCTGGCTTTTGTTTGTTCCCAAGTTGTAATCGCATTACGGCAAAGTGTGCGGGCCATATCTACACCTGTGTTCGTAATATTAATTGAGTGTTTACGGAGTTTTTAACAAAGTGAGAGAATAATTGTGGTAGGGAACCTGAATGCCGAAGTGGGAGAAACGGTTATAGAGAGCGTAGTATGTAAGATTCGGGTGCCAGGTGTAAATGATAATTGGGGGCCTTTGACCTTAGTATAGAAAAAGGTTGGTAATAGGTAACAAATATTTTAAGATATGACATAGGGCGTAATGACAGTAGTTGGAGTATATATTGGTGGATAAAAAGTTGTTGAGTAGACTTCAGGATGTGCATGTTTTTAGAGGAGCATCAGATATATCAGACGATTTTTTAGTTGTAACTACTGTAAGATTAAAAGGTAGATGGGATACAAGGAAAAATGATATCAGAGAGTAGAGAGAGGTGAAGGTTTATAAACTAAAGGAGTAGACAGTTATTGTAAGATATAAGCAAACTGTTGGTAGGACAATGGCTAGTGAGAGTACAGGCGATGAGTCTGAAGAGATATTGCTAGGAGTGTTCACCAGACATTTTGTGTTGAGAGAAGGCTGGGTGTGAGAGGAGAGAAATGCGATTGGTGGAATGATGAGGAAATGAGAGTAGTGAGAGAAAAAGTTATCATATGAGAGAGGGCTATATGGGGAGTAAAAGATGTTAAGAAAGTAGTGAAGAAATGTAAAAGGAGAGCAAATAAGAGATTGGGTAAGATTCTGTCAGCAAATTTCTTGAGAATAAGAAAAAGTATTGGAGTGAGATCAATAAACTGAGAAGCTTAAGGAATGAATGGTGGTGACAGATAATAGAAGAGTAGAGCTATTAGACGGAAAGTTGGAAGTACCGAGAGAATGGAGGGAATATTTGTAGGAACTGCTAAATGTTGATGAAGGTAGGGAAGCTGTGATTTCTTGCACTGGCTAGAGATATATAACATCTTCTAGGAGTGAGTAATAGCCAGATAAGAGTGTGAGGGAGGTACGTGTAGCTGTGGTAAAATGAAAGGAGGTAAAGCAGCTATGACTAATGGGATCAAAACAACAATGATAAAAACAGTTGGTGATATAATTTTGGAATGGTTGGTGCTTTTATTTAATAAATGTTGAGCGAGGAGAAGGTAAAGAGCATGCATATTTCCTTTGCATAAAGAAAATGGAGAAATGAAAACTGTAAGGAATTATACAGGAATAGCATGTTGAGAAATTCCTCGTAAGGTGTATGGTGGAGTTATTATTGTAATAATTATGAGTAAGATGGAGAGCAGGATCGCAGATGAACAAGAAGACTTTAGAATGGGTAGGTTTGTGTAGACCATGAGTTTAACTTAGTTAGTATTTAGATCAGGTAAAGAGGTTTTTTCTTGCATATATTGATTTGGCAAAAGCGTATGATAGTGTGGATAGGAAAGCAATGTTGCAAGTGTTGCAAGTGTGTGGAATAGTTGGTGCGTTACTGAAAGAAATTAAAACGCTTTTATGGAGAAAGTGAGGCTCGGGATCAGTATGTAGGAGATGGGAAATTATTTCCAGTTAGGCGGGGATGTGTAATGTCACCGCGAGTATTTAATTCATTTAAGACGGGGTTGTAAAGGAAGTGAATGCTCGGCGTTGGGAAGAGGTGTGTGACTGAAGATAAGGAACCTAACACAAAAAGGAAGTTCTCACAGTTGCTGTTATCAGATGACACTGCTTCTGGGAGACTCTGGAGAGAAGTTTCAGAGGTTGGTGGATAATTTGGGACGCTGTTTGAAAGAAAGAAGTTGAAGATGAACATAGGAAAGAACAAGTGATAGGAATAAGACAAAAAATAGATAATGAAACACCTAATATCATATTGGAGGGAGGGAGCACGGAGAAAGTGAGTGTTGAGATGGGTTCATGTAAGACGAGGTGAACCATAGAATTGACGAAGGAAAAAAGGTGAGTGGTACGTTGAAGAGTCAGTTGGAGCAAAGACTGTGATCCATGAAAGTAAAGAGTGGAATGTATGAGAGTACAGTGGTACTAACGCATGGGCTGTGTTGCTGTATCAAGGAGGAGTGTGGAGGCAGTTGAGATCTCGTGTCTGAGAAGCAATGTGTGGAGTGAATATTATGCAGGGAATTCCTAGCTTGGACACTGGGAGGTGCGAGGTTACTAACAGTATTATCCAGAGCTGAAGAGGAGGTTTTGAGGTGATTCAGATATTTAGAAAAGATGACTTGGATGGAGTATAAATCTACAATGCATGGAAGGCGGGGTATAGGTCATCTTAGGAATGGCTGGAGGGAGAGGGTAAATTAAGCATTGTGTGCGAAGGTGTAAGACGTCCAGCATGCGTTTGTAAGCGTGTTAGACAGGAGTGAGTGGAGGCTTGTGGGTTTTCTGAGTGTTGGAGTGTGAGCACCTCTAGGTCCTGAGGTGTGAGCACCTCAGGACTCACGTACCTGCACTCTGAAGGTGGATTACCTGGAGTATACCTGGAAAATTTTTCGGGGATCAACGCCCCCGTGGCCTCTTGGTGCATCAGGGTCTGATCAACCAGGCTGTTCTGCTGGGTTAGGGATATTTGCAGTTATTGAACTATAGTATCGGCGTCCTCCTGGCGAGACGATGAGTGATGGTATAAATTTTTCTTCTTTTTTGAGCGGCCATCAACCTCAATGGGAGACGGCCGCTGTGTTGAACAAACTTGTCTTGAATAAAATCACAAACATGCCAATGAAATATTAAAGAAAAATATTTATAGATGATTAAAAGCTAACAACAGCATCACATGAAATAACGAAATTACTTTGCAGGCGATGATCAGCTGGTACCCAGGTGCCAGAAGTTCTCTAAGGAACGAGTGTAACCACTACAATCACAACTAGTGAGTAATCATTGAAAATTGCTTACGGAAATTTTCCATAATTAACTTCATAAATTCGCAAGGAACTTAGAATTCTCACATTTTTCTGATTAGGTAATTCGTTTAATTAATTAAAGATTTGTCACAGCTTCCACACTATTAATTAGGTGAAGGTAATTAGTTAAATGCATTTCGCTGCTTAAATTGATTTTTGTCACAGTCTTTTCCAAAAATTTTACAAAGAGATTTATGCTGGAACCTGCACCATACAGCCGTCCAGTTCTTTACGTACTTATTTCGTACCTCCCACACCACCACACTCGCTAAGCACATTGTTAAGTGGCAGATGGTTCAGCTAGTCATTCACAAAGCAAAAAAAAAAAAATAATAGTTCTCTAACAATTTAAGAAGAGGCACTTAGTAGGTATGTGAAGAATATCGTTCTCTCAATAACACTGGCATTGGTCCCTCACACAACAGGTGTGTTGAGTCACATACGGTCCCAGGAGAGAGCAGCTCAAGCTCTGATGACAGCTGAACATCCTACTGGCATAACTAAATATAAATCTCATATCCCAAAGGCATTTATGAGCTGCAAATAAATTCACAGTTACGTAAATTTAGGAACCAAAATTTTAATAGCCGGAAGCACCGTTGGGAGTTAATGCAACATGCTTCTATTTGGCAACATTTCTCAGCATTATTTGCATAAGGCGGTAAATCAGTAGCGTTTTCAGTAATATGATAAATATGCAAGTTTCCAAAAGTACTTTATCGCTCTGCCAAATAAACGTATGAATCGCCAAAGGAGCACAATTTGGACAATCCAGAAAATTACCAACGAAGATTAAACGCTTTCAACTGGAGAAATTCTAAAAGATAAGCATGAACTCGGAGCGGATTATACCACGAGTAACAATTCCACAGTTAATCTCCATCCAGAGTTTTAATTTTGTACAAGATAGATATACATAAAAAGCTTGTGTCATTTCTGTTTAGATTCTACAGGACGAGGGTTACACTGGAATGCCGCTAAATATATCAAAGAAATGGCTTACGCAGTGATTGTTATTGCCGCTGAGACCCTTTTAGGGATTAACAAGTTTGTCATATCTGTCTTGCTGGGCTGATACCCGAAGAAATATTTTTATCTTCTTCGGAGCATTATTATATACTTGGAAAGCCAACAACGAGGGAATCATGCACTTCCACAGTGGAAATGTAGTGTTGATACTATACAGAAGCCATTGTTTACATTTGGTAATTTCTCAGTTCGATGATATTAATGTTATTAGAAAATGATTCAGTGAAACAAGATGAATTAAGTCTTTATGCCTCAACAGAAAACGAAGATCTCACTGAAAGAACATATGGGAAAAAAATAGTCGATTTATATATTAGTGGATAAATATACATTACAGCAGACAAATCTTTAAAAACAGTTTTTCAGCAATGATATTTTGTCTATACCTGAAAAATATAAGATGAAAAAACGTCTAATTATTTATGCAATCAAATGAGTTTTAAGTAGCACTAGAATGAATTAATCATTTATTTAATTATACATTGCCATTTAGTGAATACTTGAGTGTGAGTCAGTGAATCACAAGACTGCAATAACTGATTATATTCGCTTTATTAAAATTAAAGTAAAACCCAGTGAAGCAAAATTTGAAAAATATTTTGAATAATGTCATGTTGATGCTGAGGTCAGTGGTCACCAGAGATCGTAAGTGTCCTGAGCTGTTTTGGGGAATGTGGCATGCAAGAGTACGTAACCTTTATTCGGCGCATGTACACACCCTCATTTGCAGGCTATCTCTCCCCAACCAGCAAACCAGGTGACTGAGGGTTGACGATGGGGCCCGTTCGTTCTACCAGTACCCAGGTTCAGCCAGTGAGAAGATGGTTTTGGCAATTGCAGAGGTTAATGTGGGTACCACTCCTGTCTGCCCTTGTCATTCCCATTCTAGAGCTGGTTGAAGCACGGTCTGCTCTCTAGTGGCTTCTATTCTGCATTGCTTACCATGGAGTGCACTAATATCTATTGCTGTACATAGTGTATATAGTGTGCATACTTCTGTTCTAAATTGGTGAAGGATAATATAAGTCAAAAGTTTTCTGCTGTGTTTATTTTGCTCCCTTTGCACCCAGGATAACAGGCCATTTGGACTCCTGGGTTGTAATATGGGGGCTGTCCGGTAGCTGAAGCTGGACTTAGAGAAAGGGTTGAGTCTATGGTGAAGCTGGAAGCAGGAACATTGTGTAGCTTGCTGTTTGGCATTGCATTAGCTTTGCCAGCGTATTGCAAACTTTGCGTGTCAGTTGCTTTGCTATGGTCAGCCTTGCTATTGTATGATCATTCAACAGCTCACTAGTAGCTTGTTCGGTGTGCTCGCTTTGCTACGGCCAATCTTGTGGAACAGTGTGAAGCTTGCTGTCTGGCATTGCATTGCCAACGCTTTACAAACTTTGCGTGTCAGTTGCTTTGCTATGGTCAGCCTTGCTATTGTGTGATCGTTCAACAGCTCACTACTAGCCTGTTCGGTGTGAAGATTTTGCAGTCAGCTTTGCTATTGCGTATCCACCTTGCAAGTGTATGCTGCGTATTTTGCAATCGTACTGTGCATAGCTAAGTGCGTTCTGCAAATAACGTGTTAAGTTGGGGTATTCTGCAATCGTACTGTGCATAGCAAATAACTTGTATATTGGGGTATGCCACCTAGACGAGTCAGATGTCTGGTGTCGGCATATACTTTGTTTAACCTACCTAAATTGTCCCTACAACGTTGTTGGCAAATTGCTCGTTCCATTGGCATTGATTACGAATACACTCTCACAGCTGCACAACTGCGTTCACTGATCACTGACAAACTTCGGGAAGAAGAGATGGCACATCAGACTCCTCCCTCTGCGAAAGCTAGGAATAAAACTCCTATGTTCTCGCAGGAGGAAGATGATACATCAACGGAGCAAAATCGTCAGTCTAGTGCAGCAGGGTTTTCTCAAGGTGAATCAGCGGCGTTGGCACTTGAGCTGGCAAAAATCAATCTTGAGCTGACTAGGAAACAGAAAACATTTGCAAAATAAGAGTTAGACAGGGAAAAAGAAAGGAGGCAGTTTTCGCATCATGTAAATGACTTTAGCTTACAAAAAGTAGTCCAGCTTGTTCCCCGCATCAATGAGGCCGAACCAGAACAATTTTTCAAGGCTTTCGAAAATCAGGCTCGAGCCTTGAGGTGGCCGGAACAGAATTGGGCATCATTGGTTCACACAGCATTGTTTGGTAAGGCACAGGGATTTACGCCAGTGTTAAATGACATTGAATTTTCCAATTATAAAGTAGTGAAGACCACAGTTTTGGGAGCATATACATGTATCACAGCTAAGTACAGAAAGTTGTTTAAATTAGACAGGAGACAGCTTGGTCAATCCCTGGTTGATTTTGTGCGACAGCAGACCAAAGCTTTTACCAGCTGGTATAAAGCAAGTGGTGTTGCTACCTTCAATGATCTTGTGCAGCTTATTCTGATTAACAACCTGCTGCAGTCTGTGGGACCAGAGGTTAGAGTCTTTCTGCAGAATCGTGACTTAACCACTGCATTGGAGGCAGCCAGGTTGGCTGATACCTTTGAAACTAACCGCTCCTTGTCCGAGCGGTCCCATCTCTCTTTTCAACAGCCTGGCATGAGCAGAGATCTTCAACTTTGGAGGATGAAGTGCCAGCCGGAGGGAGAACGTCTACGTCAGCCAACTAAGTCACCTGGTGAGCCACGCTTCTCAACTTATGGTCCACCTGGTGAGAGACAAATTACTCAACATGGTGCAACTCGACAACAGTATCCAGAGAGACACCAGCCAGAGCGACACCAGTTGCAACGTCAGCAGGGAGTAAAGGGCAAGCCTGTCGTCTGCTACATGTGTAACCAAGTAGGTCACATCCATCCCAACTGCCCCCAGAAACCCCAACCAATTGGGAAAATCTCTAATATCCCTAGTAACATGTCCTTGAAAGAAGTAGAGAAAGGGATGGCCCCTTACTACTGTCAGAGTCTTATTTCCCTTCAGGAAAACTCCAAAACAACTGAAGTCAAAACCTTTAGAGATACTGGAGCATATTGCTCACTTCATTGAATTCCTCTGTTTTGTTCGAAGCATTTGGAGGAGCTATATATTCTGTCCCTTTCCATAAAATTTATGAACAGTGCAAATATTACACTGGGTACTTGACTGTGGGTGTATCCGAAGGATTCCCCATGAAAGATGCCATGTTATTACTGGGTAATAACATTACCTCTACTAGTGTATGTCCTGAACCTATAATGATTAATTCTTATCCGGTGTTGGCCATAACTCTGGCAACGTCCCAAGGGTTGTCTGGAGAGAATGTTGACCTATCCTTCGACAATTCCGATCTCGGAATAGCCACATTGTTTCAGGAGGAAAATTGGCCAGAGCCTCGTAGATCAAGTGAACAGACCCAGATCAAGCCTTCCTATTCCAAGGTTGCAGGATTGCCAGATATTTCTGTTTCCATGCCCGAGGGACTGTCCTTCCGGCAGGAACAATGAAAGGACCCTTCTTTAAATTTCGCTTTTCAGGCAGCCATGGGTAAATCCTCTTTGGATCATCCGGTCAAGTATAAACTTAAAAACGATTATTTGATCTGCACTGAGACTGGTAAGGAGATAGAGGGCCGGCAACTGTCAGAGAGGTTAGTGGTTCCAACAAAGTTTAGACCTCAAACATTGAATATAGCTCATAATACTTCATTAGGAGGTCACTTAGGAATTACTAAAACATTATAAAGAATCACAAAAGAATTTTATTGGCCAAAATTAAAGCAGGATGTGAAGAATCATATTAGGTGTTGCCGAGAATGTCAGCAAGTAGGGAAACCTGGACATTCCATTAAACCTGCACCTCTTCAACCTATACCTGCTGATGGAGAACCTTTTGCAGATTTAATTATAGATTGTGTAGATCCACTACCTAGGTCAAAGTCGGAAACAGTTTTTTATTTACCATTATGGATAGAGTAACTAGATCCCCTGAAGCAATTTCCCCATGTGCAGTATTAATACTAAAGCTATTCTCAAAGCTTTAACCAGATTTATTTCTTGTTTTGGCATTCCTAAAACTATTCAAAATGATCAAGGTACTAACTTCACTGCTAAAGCATTTAGGGAAGTATTAACTAGGTTAGGGATAATCCACAACTTATAAACTGCCTATCATCCTCAGTCCCAAGGCGCCTTGGAAAGATTCCATCAGACGTTAAAAACCATGATGAGAACTTTTTGCATGCACTTTCCTACAGACTGGGGTGAATCACTACCTTTGCTGCTGTTCTCAGTACGAGAGACGGTGCAAGAGTCTACAGGGTATAGTCCGTTTGAGCTGATCTTTGGGCACAATGTACGAGGTCCTCTTCGGGTGCCCAAAGAAGGATGGATGGGAGAAGACGTTAGCTTAACACTCTACAACCCGTCTTCAAGGTTGCAGATGGCACGTCAGTTAGCCAAGGCTAACTTAAGGCAGCTCAAAACAAGATGAAACAGAGGTATGACAGAAATGCACAATTCTGCTCCTTCCATCCAGGAGACAAGGTGTTGGTACAGAAACCTATACCTGGCCACACCTTGAAAGCTAGATTTACGGGACCTATGCAAATTGTAAGTAAATTATCTGATGTAAATTATGTGGTAGCTCCCCTTGATAAGACCTCAAAAACTAAAACTTACCACATTAATCAATTAAAATCTTTTCATACACAGATAAAGTCCCAGTAATGGCTCTGTCCTCCTCCTCTGAGGACTACTCAGACTCTTTGCACTCTGTTTCTGAAATTAATGTCAAACTTCCAAACTCTGTCCTCCTCAAGGATTCTAGCCCTTTAATGGTGGGGCTATCCGAAACTCAAGCAACAAGTTTAACTGCGCTTCTACAGACATATCCTGATATTTTTTTCGGATGTGCCGAAAAAATGTACGCTAGGTTATCATGATGTAGATGTGAGAAACTCTAAACCTATTAAACTCTCCCCCTACAGAGCTAATCCTGAAAAGCAAAGGCTACTTCAGCAGGAAGTAGAATTTCTGTTAGAGCATGGGTTAGTGGAGGAGTCATCTAGTACATGGGCTTCATCGTGCATCCTTGTTAAAAAAGCTGATGGAGGGTTTCGTATGTGTACAGACTACCGTAAGGTGAATGAGGTCACAATCACAGATGCTTACCCTCTTCCTCGTCTGGATGACGTAATCGACTTTGTGGGTAAGGCTACTTTTGTGTCCAAGTTAGATCTCCTTGAAGGTTATTATCAGTTACCTTTGACGGATAAGGCGAAGGAAATCTCTGCCTTCGTAATTCCAGGAGATCATTATCAATATACAGTTATCCCCTTCGGAATTAAAAACTACCCCTCTTCATTCCAGAAACTTATCCATCAGGCTATTAAAGGACTTGAAGGCACGGCAGTGTACCTGGATGATATTGCTGTGGTGTCTGATACTTGGGATCAACATCTACTTAGACTTAAGGCTCTTTTTGAGACCTTTCAGAGTTCCCATTTAACTGTTAATTTATCTAAGTCTTCCTTTGGCCAGGCCACTGTCACTTTTCTAGGCCATGAAGTAGGTAGTGGTAAAGTTGCTCCTAAACTTGCCAAAGTTCTTGCTATTAAAGATTATCCAGTTCCACATGATAGGAAATCTCTTCAACGTTTCCTAGGCATGATAAGATTTTACAGAAGATTCTGTAAGAATTTCTCAGATTTTGTAGCCCCTCTTACCTCTCTTACCAGTCATAAAGCCCCTTTATTTGGACTTCAGTTGCTCAGGATGCTTTTGACAAAGCAAAAAGATTATTGTGTACTGCACTCTTTCTTTTGTCTCCAGACTTCTCCAAACCTTTCTCATTACAGGTTGATGCTTGTGAGTCTGGGGTTGGGGCAGTACTATTGCAAAACGGGGGCCAAGGAGTTGCAACCTGTAGCCTTTTTCTCTGCCAAATTCCAGCCGCATCAGAGGGCTTACTCTCCCATTGAAAAAGTAGCCCTCGTGCTGGTACTGGCTTTGGAGCACTTTGATGTATATGTGGGACAAAATTCGCAGGTGGTCACTGTCTATAGTGATCACAATCCTCTAGTATATCTCCAAGCCATGAAGAACCACAAAACAAGGCTTATGAGATGGAGTCTACGACTGCAACCCTACTCTCTCAGAATTGTACATATTGCCGGCAAAGAAAATATTATTTATAATTAATTATATAATAGGTTAGGATGTGTTAGGTTACTTGTGGTAACCCTTTCAAAGCTCTTTTTTTTATCCCCTGGTGTGGTTTTTTTTTTTTAGTGAGGGGATGCGGGCTACTGTCCGCCTATGACTTGGACCTAAGCTAGCCCTGCTGTCTGCTGTCTCGCTCTGAGTTTAGGGTTTGGCTTTTTGTCACATGAAAAGCTGAGCTCTATCTAAGAGTTGGATGGTTGACAGGAAAGGCGGTCCCATTATTTTGTGCCATGGCGGCACGGTTACCACTGGGCGGTGGGAGCCTAATCCTGAGCCTTCTCGGGGTGGGGGTGTGGCATGCAAAGAGTACGTAACCTTTATTCGGCGCATGTACACACCCTCATTTACAGGCTATCTCCCCCAACCAGCGAACCAGGTGACTGAGGGTTGATGATGGGGCCCCGTCGTTCAACCAGTACCCAGGTTCCAGCCAATGAGAAGATGGTTTTGGCAATCGCAGATGTTATGTGGGTACCACTCTCCTGTCTGCCCTTGTCATTCCCATTCTAGAGCTGGTTGAAGCACGGTCTGCTCTCTAGTGGCTTCTATTCTGCCTTGCTTACCGTGGAGTGCACTAATACCTATTGCTGTACATAGTGTATATAGTGTACATACTTCCGTTCTAAATTGGTGAAGGATAATATAAGTCAAAAGTTTTCTACTGTGTTGTAATAGAGAATTAGTGTAGAGTGTTATTGAGCACCAGGTCTTGGTTTTATGAAACTGAAACCTCGCCTGGATAAGCATAACAGTCAATGAGAGGTGGTTGGGATTAGTGAAGGGAAACAGGTTACCAGCAGTGAAAAACACATTGGCTGTTACAGCCATTACAAGTGGGTAGAAGTCTCCATTAAAAGAAAGACACATCAAAGTGATGGAGGCTCAAAGTGCTGATTTGACGGTGGGAAATCGCTTCTCTGTTCTCCAGGACAAATGTACTTCAGTGGTTAGTGAGGAAAAAGGTACCAATTGTGCCTCTGCTAATAAAGTAAGAATATCCTTGTTGTTGGTGACTCATAAGTAAAATATATTGAACTAGACTTCTGTAATAGTGATAGGAAGGTGAGACCGAGGGTGTGTTTCCCAGGAGATGGTGTTGGTGACATAGTAAACAGGTTGGATAATGTTATGCCAGGTATTGGCAGAAACGATATTGGGAAGGGCTGGAGGAAAGTGCTAGAAGATAAGTTCATGACAGCTATTGATATAATTAGGTCTAAGGGAGTAGTCGCAATCATCTGAAGCATTTTTCCTAGAAGAGGAGTGGGCAGTGAATAGTTGTCTTGAGTAACTGGTGTAAATTACTGGCTGGACGGGTACTGCAAAGTACTTGCAATCCCATTCATTGGCGAGTGGGACAATTTCTATGGTAAACATGGTAGGTATGCAAGGGATGGGGCATGAGTGGTAGCGTTAGCAAACTCTGAGTTGTCTAGGACTTTAACTTGTGAGAAAATAGTTATGGGTGTTTGTGCAAAACAAATAGGATGAAGCATGAGGGATCAAAGCTGCAAAATTGCCAGGATACCAAAAGAATATGTTCAAAAGACAACTGTTTATCATGAATGCAATGGAAGGGATAAATAAAGACAGTGGATGACAGAGAGTGACTAACTCCATTAGGGTTAACTATTCTAATAGTAGGAGCATAGGAAATAAGATAATGCAGGAAGCATAGATACTGATATAACAGAGACCTGATTCAGTGTGTTGGGCCCTTTGTTTTCCATAATATTCATAAATGACATAGATGGAACAGTGACATAAGCAAGAGTTTGAAGATGACGCCAAAATATGCTGTCAGATTAATTCTGATGATGGCACTAGTGCCCTACAGGATGATCTGAACAGACTGATGCAGTGGTCAGAGAAGTTGCAGATGGAATTTAATATAGAGAAATGCAAAGTTCTATGCCTTGGAAAAGAAAATATTCTTGGTGCTTATAAACTAATTAACGGAGATCTTAATCACACTGAATGTGGAAAAAGATTTAGGAGTTCTGGTTAGCAGGACTCTAAAACCAAGACAACAGTGCATAAGTGCTCGCAATAAAGAGAATTGAATTATTGGCTTCATAACAAAAAGTATATCAGGAGACTTCAGGTTTTCTAACTCTATAAAATGTTGGTTAGGCCTCGCTTAGATTATACTGCACAATTTTGGTCACTGAATTACAGAATGGACACAAATGCGTTGGAAAATGTACAGAGAAGGATGATAAAATTGATCCCATATTTCAGAAATTTTTCTTACGAGGATAAACTGAGGTCCATGAATCTGTATTCTCTAGAAAGGAATAGAATTAAGGGGAATGTGATTCAGCTATATAAAAGGAAAACCGAAATACATAAAGGGTGTGTAAATAATGTACTAAAAATATCTAACCAAGACAGAACGTGCAGCAATGGGTTCATGCTGGATAAATCAGATTTAGAAATTATTTAGGAAAGCATTGGCTTGGTAATAGAGTTGTAGACGTGCTGAAGGTTTAGAATTAGAAAGTATACAGAAAATTATTATAATATAAAATCAAGTGCTAAACCTAGAAGGGTCATACAGTGCAGCAGGGCAGTGGATAGTGCAGGGTTGTAGGGCAACGAGAGGGAGAGGTAGTAAGGGCTGTGAAGAGTGCTGGAGGCAGCAGCATCGAAGTTTGTGCCTTAAATCAGTTGCTGTCAAAATGCCAATGAAAGAGTTTGAGTTAAAAGTGGATACATCAGCAAAAAGGGAAGATAAAATAAGGGCAGTAGAGCAGTGACGACATCGGGGGTAAATTCTGCTTGCTCGTTGATAGACTGGAAAGCCCAAGAGAATATGGCTAACAGAAACTGGAACCTGACAAGTCTCACAGAGTGGAACAGGGCGCCTCTCCATGAGATACCTCGTCAGTAAAACGAGTGTGGCCGATGCGAAGACTGAAGTATCTCCCAACCACGGCATCGATGGCAAGAAGACGGCCAGAAACTTATATTTGGTTTATTTTTTAATTTCATTAACACATCGGCCGAGTCCCACCAAGGCAAGGTGGCCCAAAAAAGAAAAACTTTCATCATCATTCACTCCATCACTGTCTTGTCAGAGGGGTGTTTTACACTACAGTTTTTAAACTGCAACATTAACACCCCTCCTTCAGAGTGCAGGCACTGTACTTCCCATCTCCAGGACTCAAGTCCAGCCTGCCGGTTTCCCTGAATCCCTTCATAAATGTTACTTTGCTCACACTCCAATATCACGTCAAGTATTAAAAACCATTTGTCTCCATTCACTCCCATCAAATATGCTCACGCATGCTTGCTGGAAGTCCAAGCCCCTCGCACACAAAACCTCCTTTACCCCTTCCCTCTAACCTTTCCTAGGCAGACCCCTACCCCACCTTTCCTCCACTACAGATTGAAACACTCTTGAAGTCATTCTGTTTCGTTCCATTCTCTCTACATGTCCGAACCACCTCGACAATCCCTCCTCAGCCCTCTGGACAACAGTTCGGGCAATCCCGCACCTCCTCCTAACTTCCAAACTACGAATTCTCTGCATTATATTCACACCACACATTGCCCTCAGACATGACATCTCCACTGCCTCCAGCCTTCTCCTCGCTGCAACATTCATCATCCATGCTTCACATCCATATAAGAGAGTTGGTAAAACTATACTCTCATACATTCCCCTGTTTGCTTCCAAGGACAAAATCCTTTGTCTCCACAGACTCCTAAGTGCACCACTCACCCTTTTACCCTCATCAATTCTATGACTCACCTCATCTTTCATGGACCCATCCGCTGACACGTCCACTCCCAAATATCTGAATATATTCACCTCCTCCATACTCTTTCCCTCCAATCTGATATCCAGTCTTTTACCACCTAATCATTTTGTTATCCTCATAACCTTACTATTTCCTAAATTCACTTTTAATTTTCTTCTTTTACATACCCTACCAAATTCATCCACCAACCTCTGCAACTTCTCTTCAGAATCTTCCAAGAGCACAGTGTCATCAGCAAAAAGCAACTGTGACAACTCCCACTTTATGTTTGATTCTTTATCTTTAAATCCACACCTCTTGCCAAGACCCTCGCATTCACCTCTCTTACAACTCCATCTACAAATATATTGAGCAACCACGGTGACATCACACATCCTTGTCTAAGGCCTACTTTTACTGGGGAAATAATCTCCCTCTCTCCTACATACTCTAACCTGAGCCTCACTATCCTCGTAAAAACTCTTCACTGTTTTCAGTAACCTACCTCCTATACCATACACCTGCAACATCTGCCATATTGCCCCCCTATCCACGCTGTCATACGCCTTTTCAAATCCATAAATGCCACAAAAACCTCTTTAGCCTTATCTAAATACTGTTCACCTATATGTTTCACTGTAAACACCTGGTCCACACACCCCCTACCTTTCCTAAAGTCTCCTTGTTCATCTACTATCCTACTCTCTGTCTTACTATTAATTCTTTCAATAATAACTCTACCATACACTTTACCAGGTATACTCAACAGACTTTTTCCCCTATAATGAGTATTGTTCCACAGTCTGAAACAATTGTTTCAGACTATGAAACAATACTCTTCTCCAGACTGAGGGACTGACCACCTCAAAACTTCAAGGGTGATGGACTGATTACATCGTTTTCAAGTCTCTTCTACTTCTATCAACTTTTCTGTACTCGACTGAAGAAGCCTACTGTGTAGGCGAAACGTTTCGAAATAAAGATACCTAACTGTTCCACATGTGTCTTACCTAACAACCTGTCGGTATTTTATACCATTTTAATGTTCAACCCTAGCACTTATAAATTAAATAATGTAGAACTTAGCCATACAGATTGCGAGAAGGACTTGGGGGTTATGGTGAGCAGCAACCTTAAACCAAGACAGCAATGCCTAAGCGTACGTAATAAGGCAAACAGATTACTGGGATTTATATCAAGAAGTGTAAGCAGCAGAAGTTCAGCGGTTATATTACAGCTTTATACATCATTAGTAAGGCCTCATCTAGATTATGCAACTCAGTTTTGGTCTCCATATTACAGAATTGACATAAATTCATTAGAAAACATTCAGCGTAGAATGATTAAATTAATACATAGCATTAGAAATTCCTTATGAAGAAAGATTGAAGGCCATTAAATGGCATTCACTTGTTAGACGAAGATGAGGGGAGACATGATCGAAGTGTATAAGTGGAAGATGGGTATTAATAAAGGTAATGTAAGGTCTTGGGGACATATCTCTAAGAGAGAACCCGCAGTAATGGATCAAATTAGACAAGTTTAGATTTAGAAGGATACAGGAAAGTATTGGTTTGGAAATAGGGTAGTTGATGAGTGAAACCGTCTACTTAGTTGGGTTATTGAGGCTAAGACCTTGGGTAGTTTCAAATTTATGTTGGATAAATGCATGAGTGAGAGGGGCTGGATTTGAATGGGACTTGCATATGAGTGGATAGAGTTAACAGAGCTTATTTCTCGGGTAGCATTGAACATTGGTTTGGGCAAATGTTTTGTTAGTGGGATGGACTGTAAAAAAACCTGCCTAGTATGGGCCATCAGGCTTGCTACAGTGTTCCTCCTTTCTTATGTTCTTAACAGAAAGGTAGAGGTATCTACAGACTTGAAGGATTAGAAAAGTCCTCATGTGGAGGAAGCGGAAAATGAACAAGCAGCGAAGATGAATGGTTTTGAAAGCCGACAAGTTGAAGATTGAGACATGCACCATATGTCAGACACTGCATCATCATGGGTTCTTGATACAAAGAATTCTCCAACTTGTCCAACCTTTGGACTAAGATCTACTTCGACTAGTGGATGGTACCACTATGACCCCGCCTCCCCCTGCTTCGCCTCACCTGACTACAGTATATAAGCCACGTCTACGGCCCTGTGCTGTACATTCTACAAGATTGATGGACTGAACACATCGACTCCCGGCTGAGGGACTGATTACCTCAATCTCCTCCTCTTCTTGCACCCCTCTGCTTTGTATTGGACTGATGAAGACACTGTGTGGCGAAACGTTTCCTAAATAAAGATTCCCATATGGTGCATAAGTGTCTCAATCTTCAAGCAGCGAAGAGTTGGAACGCTGTGAAGAAAAGTTGTGCAGATGGAGAAGAGTGAAGAGGAGCGACAGGAAAGAGAAAGTGGAGAGATGGGGAGAGGAGATGACGGGCAAATGGGTGACGGGGAGGATGTGATAGGGAACTGGGGATTGGAGGGTAATTAGGTTCGGTCTGAGGAAGAAGACTAAAAGGTCTTATTCCTAAGAACAAGAGCCTCTTCACCTCGCCAAGGACACCCCCCCCCTTCTTAAGAGGAGAATATAGAAAAGAACAGATTAGTAACAGAGTTGTGGACGAGTGCAATAAACTCATGAATAGCGTCACTGAAGCTAAAACCTTGTGTAGCTTTAAGAATAGGTTAGACAGATACATGAGTGTGTGTAGCCAGGACCTGCTTACCTTGGTCCAGTAAGCTGTACTGCTCCTTCCTTCTTAAATGGGTATGACATGGACCTGCCTAGCAGGGACAGTAGGTCTGTTGTAGTGATCACTGCTGTAGTAACTAGTGATCACCGCTGAAGTAACTAGTGATCACTGCTGTAGTAACTAGTGATCACTGCTGTAGTAACTAGTGATCACTGCTGTAGTAACTAGTGATCACTGCTGTAGTAACTAGTGATCACTGCTGTAGTAACTAGTGATCACTGCTGTAGTAACTAGTGATCACTGCTGTAGTAACTAGTGATCACTGCTGTAGTAACTAGTGTCACTGCTGTAGTAACTTAGTGATCACGCTGTAGTAACTAGTGATCACTGCTGTAGTAACTAGTGATCACTGTTGTAGTAACTATGATCACTGCTGTAGTAACTAGTGATCACTGCTGTAGTAACTAGTGATCACTGCTGTAGTAACTAGTGATCACTGCTGTAGTAACTAGTGATCACTGCTGTAGTAACTAGTCTCAATAATAAAATTCTTGTTACAAATAAACAGCATATAAGAGTGGGAAGACAGTCATTACTTAAATTAATTCTGTCAGACCTGTTTATTATGGAATATCATGAAGCAAAAATCAATCTTGATTATATTATTAAAAAGAATATTTCTGATTTTAACAATTAAAATTAATTTTTCGATCTTTTGAGAAAGAAACGGCTTAGTGAACAAGCATAAAACCGTAACAAATTGCCCAATATATGTATAAAAGAAATGTAATAAAAAGGAATGAATCATTAATATCCTGCTGCAAATATTTGCAGTTTTATTTGTCTGTGTGAGGCTTGTTGAATGAAGGTTTTTTTCCTTCATACCGGAGTGCTTGCTTGATCTGAGGACCGGCTGTGTGCTTGCTTGATCTGAGTACCGGCTGTGTGCTTGCTTGATCTGAGGACCGGCTGTGTGCTTGCTTGATCTGAGGACCGGCTGTGTGCTTGCTTTATCTGAGTACCGGCTGTGTGCTTGCTTGTTCTGAGTACCGGCTGTGTGCTTTCTTGATCTGAGTACTGGCTGTGTGCTTGCTTGATCTGAGTACCGGCTGTGTGCTTGCTTGATCTGAGTACCGGCTGTGTGCTTGCTTGATCTGAGTACCGGCTGTGTGCTTGCTTTATCTGAGTACCGGCTGTGTGCTTGCTTGATCTGAGTACCAGCTGTGTGCTTGCTTGATCTGAGGACCGGCTGTGTGCTTGCTTGATATGAGTACCGGCTGTGTGCTTGCTTGATCAGAGTACCGGCTGTGTGCTTGATTGATCTGAGTACTGGCTGTGTGCTTGCTTGATCTGAGTACCGGCTGTGTGCTTGCTTGATCTGAGTACCGACTGTGTGCTTGATTGATCTGAGTACTGGCTGTGTGATTGCTTGATCTGAGTACCGGCTGTGCGCTTGCTTGATCTGAGTACCGGCTGTGTGCTTGCTTGATCTGAGTACTGGCTGTGTGCTTGCTTGATCTGAGTACCGGCTGTGTGCTTGCTTGATCTGAGTACCGGCTGTATGCTTGCTTGATCTGAGTACCGGTTGTGTGCTTGCTTGATCTGAGTACCGGCTGTGTGCTTGCTTGATCTGAGTACCGGCTGTGTGCTTGCTTGGTCTGAGTACCGGCTGTGTGCTTGCTTGATCTGAGTACCAGCTGTGTGCTTGCTTGATCTGAGTACCGGCTGTGTGCTTGCTTGATCTGAGTACCGGCTGTGTGCTTGATTGATCTGAGTACTGGCTGTGTGCTTGCTTGATCTGAGTACCGGCTGTGTGCTTGCTTGATCTGAGTACCGACTGTGTGCTTGATTGATCTGAGTACTGGCTGTGTGCTTGCTTGATCTGAGTACCAGCTGTGCGCTTGCTTGATCTGAGTACCGGCTGTGTGCTTGCTTGATCTGAGTACCGGCTGTATGCTTGCTTGATCTGAGTACCGGCTGAGTGCTTGCTTGATCTGAGTACCGGCTGTATGCTTGCTTGATCTGAGTACCGGATGTGTGCTTGCTTGATCTGAGTACCGGCTGTGTGCTTGCTTGTTCTGAGTACCGGCTGTGTGCTTGCTTGATCTGAGTACCGGCTGTGTGCTTGCTTGTTCTGAGTACCGGCTGTGTGCTTGCTTGTTCTGAGTACCGGTTGTGTGCTTGTTTGATCTGAGTACCGGCTGTGTGCTTGCTTGATCTGAGTACCGGCTGTGTGCTTGCTTGATCTGAGTACCGGCTGTGTGCTTGCTTGATCTGAGTACCGGCTGTGTGCTTGCTTGATCTGAGTACTGGCTGTGTGCTTGCTTGATCTGAGTACCGGCTGTGTGCCTGCTTGATTTGAGTACTGGGTGTGTGCTTGCTTGATCTGAGTACTGGCTGTGTGCTTGCTTGATCTGAGTACTGGCTGTGTGCTTGCTTGATCTGAGTACCGGCTGTGTACTTGCTTGATCTGAGTACCGGCTGTGTGCTTGCTTGATCTGAGTACTGGCTGTGTGCTTGCTTGATCTGAGTACAGGCTGTGTGCTTGCTTGATCTGAGTACTGGCTGTGTGCTTGCTTGATCTGAGTACTGGCTGTGTGCTTGCTTGATCTGAGTACCGGCTGTGTGCTTGCTTGATCTGAGTACCGGTTGTGTGCTTGCTTGATCTGAGTACCGGTTGTGTGCTTGCTTGATCTGAGTACCGGCTGTGTGCTTGCTTGATCTGAGTACCGGCTGTGTGCTTGCTTGATCTGAGTACCGGTTGTGTGCTTGCTTGATCTGAGTACCGGCTGTGTGCTTGCTTGATCTGAGTACCGGCTGTGTGCTTGCTTGATCTGAGTACCGGCTGTGTGCTTGCTTGAACTGAGTACCGGTTGTGTGCTTTCTTGACCTGAGTACCGGTTGTGTGCTTGCTTGATCTGAGTACCGGTTGTGTGCTTGCTTGATCTGAGTACCGGTTGTGTGCTTGCTTGAACTGAGTACTGGCTGTGTGCTTGCTTGATCTGAGTACCGGCTGTGTGCTTGCTTGATCTGAGTACCGGCTGCGTGCTTGCTTGATCTGAGTACTGGCTGTGTGCTTGCTTGATCTGAGTACCGGCTGTGTGCTTGTTTGATCTGAGTACCGGCTGAGTGCTTGCTTGATCTGAGTACCGGCTGCGTGCTTGCTTGATCTGAGTACTGGCTGTGTGCTTGCTTGATCTGAGTACCGGCTGTGTGCTTGCTTGATCTGAGTACCGGCTGAGTGCTTGCTTGATCTGAGTACCGGTTGTGTGCTTGCTTGATCTGAGTACCGGGTGTGTGCTTGCTTGATCTGAGTACCGGCTGTGTGCTTGCTTGATCTGAGTACCGGCTGTGTGCTTGCTTGATCTGAGTACCGGTTGTGTGCTTGCTTGATCTGAGTACCGGCTGTGTGCTTGCTTGATCTGAGTACCGGCTGTGTGCTTGCTTGATCTGAGTACCGGCTGTGTGCTTGCTTGAACTGAGTACCGGTTGTGTGCTTTCTTGACCTGAGTACCGGTTGTGTGCTTGCTTGATCTGAGTACCGGTTGTGTGCTTGCTTGATCTGAGTACCGGTTGTGTGCTTGCTTGATCTGAGTACTGGCTGTGTGCTTGCTTGATCTGAGTACCGGCTGTGTGCTTGCTTGATCTGAGAACCGGCTGCGTGCTTGCTTGATCTGAGTACTGGCTGTGTGCTTGCTTGATCTGAGTACCGGCTGTGTGCTTGCTTGATCTGAGTACCAGCTGAGTGCTTGCTTGATTTGAGTACCGGCTGAGTGCTTGCTTGATCTGAGTACCGGCTGTGTGCTTGCTTGATCTGAGTACCGGCTGTGTGCTTGCTTGATCTGAGTACCGGCTGTGTGCTTGCTTGAACTGAGTACCGGTTGTGTGTTTTCTTGACCTGAGTACCGGTTGTGTGCTTGCTTGATCTGAGTACCGGTTGTGTGCTTGCTTGATCTGAGTACCGGTTGTGTGCTTGCTTGATCTGAGTACTGGCTGTGTGCTTGCTTGATCTGAGTACCGGCTGTGTGCTTGCTTGATCTGAGTACAGGCTGCGTGCTTGCTTGATCTGAGTACTGGCTGAGTGCTTGCTTGATCTGAGTACCGGCTGAGTGCTTGCTTGATCTGAGTACCGGCTGAGTGCTTGCTTGATCTGAGTACCGGCTGATTGCTTGCTTGATTTGAGTACCGGCTGAGTGCTTGCTTGATCTGAGTACTGGCTGAGTGCTTGCTTGATCTGAGTACCGGCTGAGTGCTTGCTTGATCTGAGTTCCGGCTGAGTGCTTGCTTGATCTGAGTACCGGCTGAGTGCTTGCTTGATCTGAGTACCGGCGGTGTGCTTGCTTGATCTGAGTACCGGCAGTGTGCTTGCTTGATCTGAGTACTGGCTGTGTGCTTGCTTGTTCTGAGTACTGGCT
Source organism: Cherax quadricarinatus (assembly GCF_026875155.1). NCBI lineage: Eukaryota > Metazoa > Arthropoda > Malacostraca > Decapoda > Parastacidae > Cherax > Cherax quadricarinatus. The sequence continues at coordinate 34,322,061 of NC_069450.1, forward strand.
GTGTGCTGCTTGCTTGATCTGAGTACTGGCTGTGTGCTTGCTTGATCTGAGTACCTGCTGTGTGCTTGCTTGATCTGAGTACTGGATGTGTGCTTGCTTGATCTGAGTACTGGCTGTGTGCTTGCTTGATCTGAGTACCGGCTGTGTGCTTGCTTGATCTGAGTACCGGCTGTGTGCTTGCTTGATCAGAGTACCGGCTGTGTGCTTGCTTGATCTGAGTACCGGCTGTGTGCTTGCTTGATCTGAGTACCGGCGGTGTGCTTGCTTGATCTGAGTACTGGCTGTGTGCTTGGTTGATCTGAGTACCGGCTGTGTGCTTGCTTGATCTGAGTACCGGCTGTGTGCTTGATTGATCTGAGTACCGGTTGTGTGCTTGATTGGTCTGAGTACCGGTTGTGTGCTTGATTGATCTGAGGACCGGTTGTGTGCTTCCTTGATCTGAGTACCGGCTGTGTGCTTGATTGATCTGAGTACCGGCTGTGTGCTTGATTGATCTGAGTACCGGCTGTGTGCATGCTTGATCTGAGTACCGCCTGTGTGCTTGCTTTATCTGAGAACCGAATGTGTGCTTGCTTGATATGAGTACCGGCTGTGTGCTTGCTTGATCTGAGAACCGGCTGTGTACTTGCTTGATCTGAGTACCGGCTGCGTGCTTGCTTGATCTGAGTACTGGCTGTGTGCTTGCTTGATCTGAGTACCGGCTGTGTGCTTGCTTGATCTGAGTACCGGCTGTGTGCTTGCTTGGTCAGAGTACCGGCTGTGTGCTTGCTTGATCTGAGTACTGGCTGTGTGCTTGCTTGATCTGAGTACCGGCTGTGTGCTTGCTTGATCTGAGTACTGGCTGTGTGCTTGCTTGATCTGAGTACCGGCTGTGTGCTTGCTTGTTCTGAGTACCGGCTGTGTGCTTGCTTGTTCTGAGTACCGGCTGTGTGCTTTCTTGATCTGAGTACAGGCTGTGTGCTTGCTTGATCTGAGTACCGGCTGTGTGCTTGCTTGAACCGAGTACCGGCAGTGTGCTTGATTGATCTGAGTACCGGCTGTGTGCTTGATTGATCTGAGTACCGGCTGTGTGCTTGGTTGATCTGAGTACCGGCTGTGTGCTTGCTTGTTCTGAGTACCGGCTGTGTGCTTGCTTGTTCTGAGTACCGGTTGTGTGCTTGTTTGATCTGAGTACCGGCTGTGTGCTTGCTTGATCTGAGTACCGGCTGTGTGCTTGCTTGATCTGAGTACCGGCTGTGTGCTTGCTTGATCTGAGTACCGGCTGTGTGCTTGCTTGATCTGAGTACTGGCTGTGTGCTTGCTTGATCTGAGTACCGGCTGTGTGCTTGCTTGTTCTGAGTACCGGCTGTGTGCTTGCTTGTTCTGAGTACCGGTTGTGTGCTTGTTTGATCTGAGTACCGGCTGTGTGCTTGCTTGATCTGAGTACCGGCTGTGTGCTTGCTTGATCTGAGTACCGGCTGTGTGCTTGCTTGATCTGAGTACCGGCTGTGTGCTTTCTTGATCTGAGTACTGGCTGTGTGCTTGGTTGATCTGAGTACCGGCTGCGTGCCTGCTTGATTTGAGTACTGGGTGTGTGCTTGCTTGATCTGAGTACTGGCTGTGTGCTTGCTTGATCTGAGTACTGGCTGTGTGCTTGCTTGATCTGAGAACCGGCTGTGTACTTGCTTGATCTGAGTACCGGCTGTGTGCTTGCTTGATCTGAGTACTCGCTGTGTGCTTGCTTGATCTGAGTACCGGCTGTGTGCTTGCTTGAATCTGACGGTACTGGCTGTGTGCTTGCTTGATCTGAGTACTGGCTGTGTGCTTGCTTGATCTGAGTACCGGCTGTGTGCTTGCTTGATCTGAGTACCGGCTGTGTGCTTGCTTGATCTGAGTACCGGTTGTGTGATTGCTTGATCTGAGTACCGGTTGTGTGCTTGCTTGATCTGAGTACCGGCTGTGTGCTTGCTTGATCTGAGTACCGGCTGTGTGCTTGCTTGATCTGAGTACGGTTGTGTGCTGCTTGATCTGAGTACCGGCTGTGTGCTTGCTTGATCTGAGTACCGGCTGTGTGCTTGCTTGATTTGAGTACCGGCTGTGTGCTTGCTTGAACTGAGTACCGGTTGTGTGCTTTCTTGACCTGAGTACCGGTTGTGTGCTTGCTTGATCTGAGTACCGGTTGTGTGCTTGCTTGATCTGAGTACCGGTTGTGTGCTTGCTTGATCTGAGTACTGGCTGTGTGCTTGCTTGATCTGAGTACCGGCTGTGTGCTTGCTTGATCTGAGTACCGGCTGCGTGCTTGCTTGATCTGAGTACTGGCTGTGTGCTTGCTTGATCTGAATACCGGCTGTGTGCTTGCTTGATCTGAGTACCGGCTGAGTGCTTGCTTGATCTGAGTACCGGCTGCGTGCTTGCTTGATCTGGGTACTGGCTGTGTGCTTGCTTGATCTGAGTACCGGCTGTGTGCTTGCTTGATCTGAGTACCGGCTGAGTGCTTGCTTGATCTGAGTACCGGTTGTGTGCTTGCTTGATTTGAGTACCGGTTGTGTGCTTGCTTGATCTGAGTACCGGCTGTGTGCTTGCTTGATCTGAGTACCGGCTGTGTGCTTGCTTGATCTGAGTACCGGTTGTGTGCTTGCTTGATCTGAGTACCGGCTGTGTGCTTGCTTAATCTGAGTACCGGCTGTGTGCTTGCTTGATCTGAGTACCGGCTGTGTGCTTGCTTGAACTGAGTACCGGTTGTGTGCTTTCTTGACCTGAGTACCGGTTGTGTGCTTGCTTGATCTGAGTACCGGTTGTGTGCTTGCTTGATCTGAGTACCGGTTGTGTGCTTGCTTGATCTGAGTACTGGCTGTGTGCTTGCTTGATCTGAGTACCGGCTGTGTGCTTCCTTGATATGAGTATCGGCTGCGTGCTTGCTTGATCTGAGTACTGGCTGTGTGCTTCCTTGATCTGAGTACCGGCTGTGTGCTTGCTTGATCTGAGTACCGGCTGAGTGCTTGCTTGATCTGAGTACCGGCTGAGTGCTTGCTTGATCTGAGTACCGGCTGAGTGCTTGCTTGATTTGATTACCGGCTGAGTGCTTTCTTGATCTGAGTACCGGCTGTGTGCTTGCTTGATCTGAGTACCGGCTGTGTGCTTGCTTGATCTGAGTACCGGCTGTGTGCTTGCTTGAACTGAGTACCGGTTGTGTGTTTGCTTGACCTGAGTACCGGTTGTGTGCTTGCTTGATCTGAGTACCGGTTGTGTGCTTGCTTGATCTGAGTACCGGTTGTGTGCTTGCTTGATCTGAGTACTGGCTGTGTGCTTGCTTGATCTGAGTACCGGCTGTGTGCTTGCTTGATCTGAGTACCGGCTACGTGCTTGCTTGATCTGAGTACTGGCTGTGTGCTTGCTTGATCTGAGTACCGGCTGTGTGCTTGCTTGATCTGAGTACCGGCTGAGTGCTTGCTTGATCTGAGTACCGGCTGAGTGCTTGCTTGATCTGAGTACCGGCTGAGTGCTTGCTTGATCTGAGTACCGGCTGAGTGCTTGCTTGATTTGAGTACCGGCTGAGTGCTTGCTTGATCTGAGTACCGGCTGATGTGCTGCTTGATCTGAGTACCGGCTGAGTGCTTGCTTGATCTGAGTTCCGGCTGAGTGCTTGCTTGATCTGAGTACCGGCTGAGTGCTTGCTTGATCTGAGTACCGGCTGTGTGCTTGCTTGATCTGAGTACCGGCAGTGTGCTTGCTTGATCTGAGTACTGGCTGTGTGCTTGCTTGTTCTGAGTACTGGATGTGTGCTGCTTGCTTGATCTGAGTACTGGCTGTGTGCTTGCTTGATCTGAGTACCTGCTGTGTGCTTGCTTGATCTGAGTACTGGCTGTGTGCTTGCTTGATCTGAGTACTGGCTGTGTGCTTGCTTGATCTGAGTACCGGCTGTGTGCTTGCTTGATCTGAGTACCGGCTGTGTGCTTGCTTGATCAGAGTACCGGCTGTGTGCTTGCTTGATCTGAGTACCGGGTGTGTGCTTGCATGATCTGAGTACCGGCGGTGTGCTTGCTTGATCTGAGTACTGGCTGTGTGCTTGGTTGATCTGAGTACCGGCTGTGTGCTTGCTTGATCTGAGTACCGGCTGTGTGCTTGCTTGTTCTGAGTACCGGCTGTGTGCTTTCTTGATCTGAGTACTGGCTGTGTGCTTGCTTGATCTGAGTACCGGATCTGTGCTTGCTTGATCTGAGTACCGGCTGTGTGCTTGATTGATTTGAGTACCAGCTGTGTGCTTGATTGATCTGAGTACCGGTTGTGTGCTTGATTGGTCTGAGTACCGGTTGTGTGCTTGATTGATCTGAGGACCGGTTGTGTGCTTGCTTGATCTGAGTACCGGCTGTGTGCTTGATTGATCTGAGTACCGGCTGTGTGCTTGATTGATCTGAGTACCGGCTGTGTGCTTGCTTGATCTGAGTACCGGCTGTGTGCTTGCTTTATCTGAGCACCGGATGTGTGCTTGCTTGATCTGAGAACCGGCTGTGTACTTGCTTGATCTGAGTACCGGCTGCGTGCTTGCTTGATCTGAGTACTGGCTGTGTGCTTGCTTGATCTGAGTACCGGCTGTGTGCTTGCTTGATCTGAGTACCGGCTGTGTGCTTGCTTGGTCAGAGTACCGGCTGTGTGCTTGCTTGATCTGAGTACTGGCTGTGTGCTTGCTTGATCTGAGTACCGGCTGTGTGCTTGCTTGATCTGAGTACTGGCTGTGTGCTTGCTTGATCTGATGTAACCGGCTGTGTGCTTGCTTGATCGGAGTACCGGCTGTGTGCTTGCTTGTTCTGAGTTCCGGCTGTGTGCTTTCTTGATCTGAGTACAGGCTGTGTGCTTGCTTGATCTGAGTACCGGCTGTGTGCTTGATTGATCTGAGTACCGGCTGTGTGCTTGATTGATCTGAGTACCGGTTGTGTGCTTGATTGGTCTGAGTACCGGTTGTGTGCTTGATTGATCTGAGGACCGGTTGTGTGCTTGCTTGATCTGAGTACCGGCTGTGTGCTTGATTGATCTGAGTACCGGCTGTGTGCTTGGTTGATCTGAGTACCGGCTGTGTGCTTGCTTGATCTGAGTACCGGCTGTGTGCTTGCTTTATTTGAGCACCGGATGTGTGCTTGCTTGATATGAGTACCGGCTGTGTGCTTGCTTGATCTGAGTGCCGGCTGTGTGCTTGATTGATCTGAGTACCGGCTGTGTGCTTGATTGATCTGAGTACCAGCTGTGTGCTTGCTTGATCTGAGTACCTGCTGTGTGCTTGCTTTATCTGAGCACCGGATGTGTGCTTGCTTGATATGAGTACCGGCTGTGTGCTTGCTTGATCTGAGAACCGGCTGTGTACTTGCTTGATCTGAGTACCGGCTGTGGGCTTCCTTTATCTGAGTACCGTCTGTGTGCTTGCTTGATCTGAGTACCGGCTGTGTGCTTGCTTGATCTGAGTACCGGCTGTGTGCTTGCTTGATTTGAGTACCGGCTGTTTGCTTGCTTGATCTGAGTACCGCCTGTGTGCTTGCTTGATCTGAGTACCGGCTGTGTGCTTGCTTGATCTGAGTACCGGCTGTGTGCTTGCTTGATCTGAGTACCGGCCGTGTGCTTGCTTGATCTGAGTACGGGCTGTATGCTTGCTTGATCTGAGTACCGGCTGTGTGCTTCGCTTCCTTATCTGAGTACCGGCTGTGTGCTTGCTTGATCTGAGTACTGGCTGTGTGCCTGCTTGATCTGAGTACCGGCAGTGTGCTTGCTTGATCTGAGTACCGGCTGTGTGCTTTCTTGATCTGAGTACCGGCTGTGTGCTTGATTGATCTGAGTACCGGCTGTGTGCTTGATTTATCTGAGTACCGGTTTTGTGCTTCATTGGTCTGAGTACCGGTTGTGTGCTTGATTGATCTGAGGATCTGCTGTGTGCTTGCTTGTTCTGAGTACCGGCTGTGTGCTTGATTGATCTGAGTACCGGCTGTGTGCTTGATTGATCTGAGTACCGGCTGTGTGCTTGCTTGATCTGAGTACCGGCTGTGTGCTTGCTTAATCTGAGCACTGGATGTGTGCTTGCTTGATATGAGTACCGGCTGTGTGCTTGCTTGATCTGAGTGCCGTCTGTGTGCTTGCTTGATCTGAGTACCGGCTGTGTGCTTGCTTGATCTGAGTACCGGCTGTGTGCTTGCTTGATCTGAGTACCAGCTGTATGCTTGCTTGATCTGAGTACTGGCTGTGTGCTTGCTTGATCTGAGTACTGGCTGTGTGCTTGGTTGATCTGAGTACAGGCTGTGTGCTTGCTTGATCTGAGTACCGCCTGAGTGCTTGCTTGATCTGAGTACCGGCTGTATGCTTGCTTGATCTGAGTACCGGTTGTGTGCTTGCTTGATCTGAGTACCGGCTGTATGCTTGCTTGATCTGAGTACTGGCTGTGTGCTTGCTTGATCTGAGTACCGGCTGTGTGCTTGCTTCATCTGAGTACTGGCTGTGTGCTTGCTTGATCTGAGTACCGGCTGTGTTCTTGCTTGTTCTGAGTACCGGCTGAGTGCTTGCTTGATCTGAGTACCGGCTGAGTGCTTGCTTGATCTGAGTACCGGCTGAGTGCTTGCTTGATCTGAGTACCGGCTGAGTGCTTGCTTGATTTGAGTACCGGCTGAGTGCTTGCTTGATTTGAGTACCGGCTGAGTGCTTGCTTGATCTGAGTACCGGCTGAGTGCTTGCTTGATCTGAGTACCGGCTGAGTGCTTGCTTGATCTGAGTTCCGGCTGAGTGCTTGCTTGATCTGAGTACCGGCTGAGTGCTGCTTGATCTGAGTACGGCTGTGTGCTTGCTTGATCTGAGTACCGGCTGAGTGCTTGCTTGATCTGAGTACCGGCTGAGTGCTTGCTTGATCTGAGTACCGGCTTAGTGCTTGCTTGATCTGAGTACCGGCTGAGTGCTTGCTTGATTTGAGTACCGGCTGAGTGGTTGCTTGATTTGAGTACCGGCTGAGTGCTTGCTTGATCTGAGTACCGGCTGAGTGCTTGCTTGATCTGAGTACCGGTTGAGTGCTTGCTTGATCTGAGTTCCGGCTGAGTGCTTGCTTGATCTGAGTACCGGCTGAGTGCTTGCTTGATCTGAGTACCGGCTGTGTGCTTGCTTGATCTGAGTACCGGCTGTGTGCTTGCTTGATCTGAGTACTGGCTGTGTGCTTGCTTGACCTGAGTACCGGCTGTGTGCTTGCTTGTTCTTAGTACTGGCTGTGTGCTTGCTTGATCTGAGTACTGGCTGTGTGCTTGCTTGATCTGAGTACTCGCTGTGTGCTTGCTTGATCTGAGTACAGGCTGTGTGCTTGCTTGATCTGAGTACCGGCTGTGTGCTTGCTTGATCTGAGTACAGGCTGTGTGCTTGCTTGATCTGAGTACCGGCTGTGTGCTTGCTTGATCTGAGTACTGGCTGTGTGCTTGCTTGATCTGAGTACTGGCTGTGTGCTTGCTTGATCTGAGTACTGGCTGTGTGCTTGCTTGATCTGAGTACCGGCTGTGTGCTTGCTTGATCTGAGTACCGGCTGTGTGCTTGCTTGATCTGAGTACTGGCTGAGTGCTTGCTTGATCTGAGTACTGGCTGTGTGCTTGCTTGATCTGAGTACCGGCTGTGTGCTTGCTTGATCTGAGTACCGGCTGTGTGCTTGCTCGATCTGAGTACCGGCTGTGTGCTTGCTTGATCTGAGTACCGGTTGTGTGCTTGCTTGATCTGAGTACCGGTTGTGTGCTTGCTTGATCTGAGTACCGGTTGTGTGCTTGCTTGATCTGAGTATCGGTTGTGTGCTTGCTTGATCTGAGTACTGGCTGTGTGCTTTCTTGATCTGAGTACCGGCTGTGTGCTTGCTTGATCTGAGTACCGGCTGCGTGCTTGCTTGATCTGAGTACTGGCTGTGTGCTTGCTTGATCTGAGTACCGGCTGTGTGCTTGCTTGATCTGAGTACCGGCTGCGTGCTTGCTTGATCTGAGTACCGGCTGTGTGCTTGCTTGATCTGAGTACCGGCTGTGTGCTTGCTTGATCTGAGTACCGGCTGTGTGCTTGCTTGATCTGAGTACTGGCTGTGTGCTTGCTTGATCTGAGTACCGGCTGTGTGCTTGCTTGATCTGAGTACCGCTGTGTGCTTGCTTGTTCTGAGTACCGGCTGTGTGCTTGCTTGATCTGAGTACTGGCTGTGTGCTTGCTTGATCTGAGTACCGGCTGTGTGCTTGCTTGATCTGAGTACCGGCTGTGTGCTTGCTTGATCTGAGTACCGGCTGTGTGCTTGATTGATCTGAGTACCGGCTGTGTGCTTGATTGATCTGAGTACCGGTTGTGTGCTTGATTGGTCTGAGTACCGGTTGTGTGCTTGATTGATCTGAGGACCGGTTGTGTGCTTGCTTGATCTGAGTACCGGCTGTGTGCTTGATTGATCTGAGTACCGGCTGTGTGCTTGATTGATCTGAGTACCGGCTGTGTGCTTGCTTGATCTGAGTACCGGCTGTGTGCTTGCTTTATCTGAGCACCGGATGTGTGCTTGCTTGATATGAGTACCGGCTGTGTGCTTGCTTGATCTGAGAACCGGCTGTGTACTTGCTTGAGCTGAGTACCGTCTGTGGGCTTGCCTGATCTGAGTACCGGCTGTGTGCTTGCTTGATCTGAGTACCGGCTGTGTGCTTGCTTGATTTGAGTACCGGCTGTATGCTTGCTTGATCTGAGTACCGCCTGTGTGCTTGCTTGATCTGAGTACCGGCTGTGTGCTTGCTTGATCTGAGTACCGGCTGTGTGCTTGCTTGATCTGAGTACCGGCCGTGTGCTTGCTTGATCTGAGTACGGGCTGTGTGCTTGCTTGATCTGAGTACCGGCTGTGTGCTTCGCTTCCTTATCTGAGTACCGGCTGTGTGCTTGCTTGATCTGAGTACTGGCTGTGTGCCTGCTTGATCTGAGTACCGGCTGTGTGCTTGCTTGTTCTGAGTACCGGCTGTGTGCTTGCTTGATCTGAGTACCGGCTGTGTGCTTGATTGATCTGAGTACCGGCTGTGTGCTTGATTTATCTGAGTACCGGTTGTGTGCTTGATTGGTCTGAGTACCGGTTGTGTGCTTGATTGATCTGAGGACCTGCTGTGTGCTTGCTTGATCTGAGTACCGGCTGTGTGCTTGATTGAACTGAGTACCGGCTGTGTGCTTGATTGATCTGAGTACCGGCTGTGTGCTTGCTTGATCTGAGTACCGGCTGTGTGCTTGCTTAATCTGAGCACCGGATGTGTGCTTGCTTGATATGAGTACCGGCTGTGTGCTTGCTTGATCTGAGTACCGTCTGTGTGCTTGCTTGATCTGAGTACCGGCTGTGTGCTTGCTTGATCTGAGTACCGGCTGTGTGCTTGCTTGATCTGAGTACCGGCTGTATGGTTGCTTGATCTGAGTACCGGCTGTGTGCTTGCTTGATCTGAGTACCGGCTGTGTGCTTGCTTGATCTGAGTACCGGCCGTGTGCTTGCTTGATGTGAGTACGGGCTGTGTGCTTGCTTGATCTGAGTACCGGCTGTGTGCTTCGCTTCCTTGATCTGAGTACCGGCTGTGTGCTTGCTTGATCTGAGTACCGGCTGTGTGCTTGCTTGATCTGAGTACCGGCTGTGTTCTTGCTTGATCTGAGTACCGGCTGTGTGCTTGCTTGATCTGAGTACCAGTTGTGTGCTTGCTTGATCTGAGTACTGGCTGTGTGCTTGCTTGATCTGAGTACCGGTTGTGTACTTGCTTGATCTGAGTACCGGCTGTGTGCTTGCTTGATCTGAGTACTGGTTGTGTGCTTGCTTGATCTGAGTACTGGCTGTGTGCTTGCTTGATCTGAGTACCGGTTGTGTACTTGCTTGATCTGAGTACCGGCTGTGTGCTTGCTTGATCTGAGTACCGGTTGTGTGCTTGCTTGATCTGAATACCGGCTGTGTGCTTGCTTGATCTGAGTACCTGTTGTGTGCTTGCTTGATCTGAGTACCGGCTGTGTGCTTGCTTGATCTGAGTACTGGCTGTGTGCTTGCTTGATCTGAGTACCGGTTGTGTACTTGCTTGATCTGAGTACCGGCTGTGTGCTTGCTTGATCTGAGTACCGGTTGTGTGCTTGCTTGTTCTGAGTACCGGCTGTGTGCTTGCTTGATCTGAGTACCGGTTGTGTGCTTGCTTGATCTGAGTACTGGCTGTGTGCTTGCTTGATCTGAGTACCGGCTGTGTGCTTGCTTGATCTGAGTACCGGCTGTGTGCTTGCTTGATCTGAGTACCGGCTGTGTGCACTATCATTCACATTCACAGACGTTTAATAGACGTAAAAAATGCTATTAAACGAGTTTCTGAATTTGGAAATTGAAGACTGATACCTATATACCAAGAATATTAAACTAAGAATATTAAACTAAGAATATTAAACTAAGAATATTAAACTAAGAATATTAAACTAAGAATATTAAACTAAGAATATTAAACTAAGAATATTAAACTAAGAATATTAAACTAAGAATATTAAACTAAGAATATTAAACCAAGAATATTAAACTAAGAATATTAAAACTAAGAATATTAAACTAAGAATATTAAACTAAGAATATTAAACTAAGAATATTAAACTAAGAATATTAAACTAAGAATATTAAACTAAGAATATTAAACTAAGAATATTTAACCAAAATATTAAACTAAGAATATTAAATAAGAATATTAAACTAAGAATATTAAACTAAGAATATTAAACTAAGAATATTAAAACTAAGAATATTAAACTAAGAATATTAAACTAAGATATATTAAACTAAGAATATTAAACTAAGAATATTAAACTAAGAATATTAAACTAAGAATATTAAACCAAGAATATAAACTAAGAATATTAAACTAGAATATTAAACTAAGAATATTAAACTAAGAATATTAAACTAAGAATATTAAACTAAGAATATTAAACTAAGAATATTAAACTAAGAATATTAAACTAAGAATATTAAACTAAGAATATTAAACCAAGAATATTAAACTAAGAATATTAAAATTGGAATTATACGTACATTTGGGTTGAATTATAATTCAACTCAACTGTACCTATAATTCCAATTTTTTTTTCTGTGATAATACTTAGAAAATATTTTTTATTGTTGTTATCAGGACATCAAAGCATAAAATAAATTATTTTAGCCGAAATATAGTTAAAATAATATATAAATTATTATATAAAAATTATTTTCATTTTATTTACATAGACTGTTATAATTAAATTATATTTGCTGCTTTATGATTCAATTTTTCTTGATATTTTAAGCCTATGATAAAAGAAGAGCACTTCCTGCCCCTTGATGGACTCCCTACCAAGACAACACCTTGATCTACTTTCCACTATGGCTCAAATAAACCAACAATGGTTTTTAATACTTGACGTGCTGTTGGAGTGTGAGCAAAGTAACATTTATGAAGGGATTCAGGGAAACCGGCAGGCCGGACTTGAGTCCTGGAGATGGGAAGTACAGTGCCTGCACTCTGAAGGAGGGGTGTTAATGTTGCAGTTTAAAAACTGTAGTGTAAAGCACCCTTCTGGCAAGACAGTGATGGAGTGAATGATGGTGAAAGTTTTTCTTTTTCGGGCCACCCTGCCTTGGTGGGAATCGGCCAGTGTGATAATAAAAAAAAAAATATCTCCAAGCAATGAAGCAGCAGCTCAAGTTGCAACGGAGTTTCCCGATGTTATGTTAAACTAGACTGCAAAAATGCCTTTACCTAATTTAAAGATGGTGTGGAGTTTTTAGAGGAAAAAAATAAATATTTCATAGTCTTTTCCTATATTTTCCAACTGATAATGGAAAAATTTGACTCTTTTTTATATGGCATGAATGAAATTACTTTGTCAGATGGAGACCCACTCGCCATATTTCTTCTCTACATCGCGGTAAGAGAATTCACAGCCTAATCGAGGAGTGAACTCAACATTTTGTTCCTGGATGGTGGCACTCTGGCCGGTACAGTTGTGTGTCTCCTTACAAATCTTTTAGATATAAAATCGCTAGAAGTTGTGGACTCGTCATCAACGCTTCCTAAGGTGAAATATTTTCGACCAAACAAGCCAATCAGTGCTGCTGATTAATCCAACTTAACTAGTGCGTTCACTAATTCCATCCTACTGGGACTCCTCAGGCTATAATTCAGGTCCTCGTGGACGAATTGATTGACCTGAAGAGTAGAGAGAAGAAAGTAAGTGACTGGGATGTTTATGATGCATTGCATCTAATTACAGTGTCTAATCCTTCCTAAACTAACTTCCGTATAGTGGTTTGCACTTTCCTTTGACAGTCTAAGTTTGAGAAAATGCCATATACTCCAAAACTAAATATTCGGGAAAACATTAACAGAATCTGTGAATGGACGCACACAGCATGTTCAACATGTCCGACTGGTGGAAACAGACACTGGCTTGGCAACCCATATAGTGTTCCTATCTTCGGCGCAAACTGATGAGGTTCTATAAACAGACTATAAACAGTTATACTGGGACTTCTATTCTCTGAAGAAAATCTTCCATATAATGCTCAATAATACTTCTGGATGTTATGTTAATCTCCAGGGTTTGTTACCTGGACCTCAGCAATGAGAGTGGCTACTCTCACCGCTGGGCAACGGCGACCAGTGGAAGGGAAGAGCTCGCATCCATTGAGTGAAGACATCACATGCCAGGGATTTCCTCGTGGGTGTCCCTAGTTCCTTCAGAGGCACTCTTCTTGACACACAGGCTATTTCTGTTGGTGTAGGGCAACTCCAAGCCACTCTTGTTCTACCAAACACAAATGTATTTGAGGCACAGAATGCCGGCCGACCAATTTAGGCTTAATGATCTCATCTCTAATAGTGAGCTTTTGGTATACCCAAAGAAATTAGAAGGCAAAAGCAGAAAGGGCTTGTGCATAGAAGGCAAACACCGGAGGAAAGCAAAGAAGGATGTAGAAGAACCAGAAACAAATGTTGCTGACTAAAAAAAAGCTCAACGTCAGTTTAAGAATATTATAGCATCGAATGCCATATCCAGTCCACAGTCGCTGTGCAGCAATATCAGGAGGAAGACAACATTAAACTACTAGATAATCACATTGGAGAAGGATGGAGAACACAAGAAATGACCAGAAAGTCTATGTTAAGCTCAGCAAGAAATTTAGGGAAAATTTTTTGTAGGAAATAGAGGGCAAATGTGGTATAGTAAACCATCGAGTTCTGTGCGCAGTTAATACTGCAAGAGAAGAGAGGAACTACTGGTGTGAGGTAGATACCTCGAAGGCAATGGTCACACCTCTGGCCAAATGCCAGAGGTGTGGAAGACTGCAAAGGTAGAGCCATTATTTAAGGAATGGGACAAAGAGATTGCATTAAAGTACAGGCCAGCATCAGTGACATACATATTGTTAGAGGATATGTGGAAGGTTATCAGAAGAGCGATGGAGCACCAAGAACGGAACATGTTAATAAATAACAACCACCGCGGCATTAGAAATGGTTAATCCAATCTCACACACCTACCACAGTTCTACAATATGGGAGGAGGGAGATTCATAGGTGAATTGTGTATTTCTGGACTGTAAGAAGACTTTTGAGACAGCTGACAAGAATAATAGGGAAGCCACTATAATGAATGAATTAATGAATGATTAAAAGGAAAAAATACAAAGAGTGATTATCGAGAAGAGGTGGATGAATGGGGGCATGTGGTATACCTGGAGTATACCTGGAGGGGGTTCTGGGGATCAACTCCCCCGCGGCCCGGTCTATAAACAGGCCTGGTGTTGGATCAGGGTCTGATCAACCAGACTGCTACTACGGGCCTCACGTAAACTGACGTACGAACCACAGCCTGGTTGATCAAGTACTGACTTTAGGTGCCTGTACAGCTCCTTCTTGAAGACAGTCAGGGGTCTACTGGTAATCCCTCTTATGTACGCCTCCCAGCATACATAAGAAGGCCCCCAGCTTTTCAGTGGGGGAATGTTATATCTCCTGCCGAGTTTTTTTGCTTTCGTAGGGAGTAATTTTTGTGTGCAGATTTGCGATTAGTCCCTCTAGGATTTTCCATGTGTATATTATCTTGTATCTTTCTCGCCTGCGTTTCAGGAAGTACAAATCAAGGGGCATCAATCGTTCCCCATAATTTAAGTGCTTTATTATACTTATACGTGCAGTGAAAGTTCTCTGTATATTCTCCAAGTCTGCAATTTCGCCTGCATTGAAAGGGGCTATTAGTTACAGCAATATTCCAGCCAAGAGAGAACAAGTGATTTGAAGAGAATCATCATGGGCTTGGCATCTCTAGTTTTGAAGGTCCTCATTATTCATCCTATCATTTCTTTTACAGATGTAGCAGACACACTGCTGTGATCCTTGAAACTGAGATTTTCTGTCATTATCACTCCAAGGTCCTTTGCTTTACTGTATCGCTCTTTTGTGTAGTTAGAATTTGTTTTATGTTCCAATTCAGTTTTTACTTCTTCGAGTTTTCCATAGTGGAGTAATTGATATTTGCTTTCAATGAACTTCATAATGCTTTCTGCGGCCATTTAAAGATTAAGTTGATTTCTGCTTAGAGATTTGCAGTGTCTTCAGTGGAGGACACATTCATGCAAATTCGGGCGTCATCCGCAAAGGTGGACACAGCACTGTGGCTTACATCACTGTCTATGTCAGATACGAGGATAAGGAACAGGATGGGAGCGAGTACTGTGACTTGTGGAACAGATATTTTCACTGTAGCCGCCTCTGACTTTACTCTGTTTACTATTACTTTTCGTGTTATATTTATTAGGAAGCTATAAATCCATCTACCCACTTTTCCTGTTATTTCTTTTTCACGCATTTTGTGTGCTATTACACCATGATCGCACTTGTCGAAGGCTTTCGCAAAGTCTGTGTATACTAAATCTGGATTTTACTTTGTCCTTCAGAGCAGGAGTGACGGGTGTATACGTGGGTGGTGATATTGCTTCTTAAAACCTTTGTATGAAGTGGCATGCTAGTACAATGGGTCTGTAATTCGTTGCAATTGTTTTACTGCAACCTTTGTGTAGTGAGGTATGTCTGTTGTTTTTAGTAACTGTGGGATGATCCCTGTGTCCATGCTCCCTCTCCATAGAATATTTTAGGCACCAAGGGTGGCAGCTCCATCTGACCCACTCTTAACTTTCCCAACTGTCATACAAGACTGCCAAATTTTCCAAAAGGGATATATTTTTTGGTTGGTGTTTTTGTCTTTTAGCCTAATATCGCTTTGACAGACCCTGTTTTACTATTCAATTATGGTATATTAGTGGATATTTGCACATGAGCCATGACTCCATTTTTTTTTTTTTTTTGCAGAAATTATATGCTACTGAAGCAACATCTTCCTTTGTAGTAGATCCACAACTAATACAAGTTTTCATGGTGTTAAATTTTTCATTGTTGGATAGCTGGTGTAAAAGTCTACTAAAAAGGTATTTTGATATGAAAAGTTTACTAGTAAACGTATTTGATTTATGTGCTGATGAAGTGGTAACCACTGAGTGATTTATGGTTACCTTGAGTGATTTATGGTTACCTTGAGTGATTTATGGTTACTTCATATCGGTATACTTCACGACACTTCGTTTTTCGTTCTATCTGCACCACACTGAACACTATCTTATCATTGTTATCAAACTATGGTAGGCCATCTGGTGTAAACAGTTGGCCTACTCTATCACTTTCCCTTTATCATATTTTCGCAAGCTATACACCTTTTTTTTTTGTACTTCCACGAAATCCACTTTACATTATCTTGTTTTTACACTATAAGAGGCTAACAATTGTATGGAAGTTTACTACAGACGAAGTGTCACTGTGACGTAGTGTGCTGGAGACCACTACTCATCGGTATCAATAGGCTACAGTTATAAGAAGTTTACTTAATTAAACTAACTGGCTTGCGTAGTATATACTTGCACCTGCTGGCAACTGTTTACAACTCAGGTTTCCGGCTAGGCTGAGGCTAAGGGATATTATGGTAGCCTGTACTCTTACACAATATTTTACCTATACAGTCCTCTTGTTATACATCATACCACTATGTTTTACACTATCTTTTTAATGAAACTTTCCTTCCTCTCAAATATTAGATACTATAGGTTTATTTTCACGGCACTGATTAGTCCCTTTTTTCTGACTCAGAGGGTATTGTTACTTGTTAGATTAGTTCCAGGCATAAGGGAAATCTACTTTATATGTTCACTAGCACAGGTTAATGCCTCTAGCACAAATATCTTTCTTTCAACACACCGGCCGTATCCCACCGAGGCGGGGTGGCCCAAAAGGAAAAACGAATGTTTCTCCTTTTACATTTAGTAATATATACAGGAGACGAGGTTACTAGCCCCTTGCTCCCGGCATTTTAGTCGCCTCTTACAACACGCATGGCTTACGGAGGAAGAATTCTGTTCCACTTCCCCATGGAGATAAGAGAAAATAAACAAGAATAAGAACAAGAAAGAAAACATAAGAAAACCCAGAAGGGTGTGTATATATGTGCTTGTACATGTATGTGTAGTGTGACCTAAGTGTAAGTAGAAGTAGCAAGACGTACCTGAAATCTTGCATGTTCATGAGACAGAAAAAAGGACACCAGCAATCCTACCATCATGAAAAACAATTACAGGCTTTCGTTTTACACTCACTTGGCAGGACGGTAGTACCTCCCTGGGCGGTTGCTGTCTACCAACCTACTACCTAGCACAAATATGTCCTACAATAATCCAAGAAATGTGTAGAGCCACGGAAGACACCAAGCGTAACTAGTAATTTTCAACTAGTATCAGTAGTGGTATCGGTGATATTTCCTATATACGTCTATGGCACAATGAAAGAGTTAAAAAGTATCCTGGTTCAAAGATGATGTGTGTTACAACCCCTGAATGGTTTGCAATGATTATTATGTATATATATAATTATTATCTTTTCATATAATTTTATATTGCTTATATTTGCGATAATAGCTAAATCGTAAATGTATTGCTTTATATGGTTATTTGACTTAGTTATGTTGTTAGGTAGGATGTTACATATTATGTGCTCAGTTCAAGTCTTGATTGTCTAACTACTGTAATTATCGCTTTTGGCTCGTTAGACTGCCGGCTTCTTGCTGGGCAGCGACCCATGGAGCTATCACGTGATCGAGGGGGGGTTGTCCTCACCTCGCCTGAAGTATTCAGTCTGATCTAGACTCGCTTGGTGGTTGGACAGATTGTCTGTCTCATTATTCTTGTTAGTTCTGTAGAACTCTGTTCAGAGAACATTGAATAGACTTAGTGATTTTCGACATTGTACTGAGGTTGTGTGTCGCATAGACACTCTGAGCAGCTCAGGTCCTGAGCTGTAGCTTCTGACCTAACTTGTACTGGTATCTGTGTATTAACACAGTTGGGGATTTTCTTATGCTGAACTTAGATTCAGTAGTATGGGAGTTATGTGACTTTTGTGGAGGATCTGCTGATGGTCCCTACTTAGTGTCGTTATATTATCTCCTTGTTCCTGATTCTGTGTCGCAGTTGCTTGTTATATTGCTATTGGGCTTAATATTCTTTTTGTTGTTCAAGCAGACTGTTCTGATTGCCAGTTGGTCAAGAAGTTAGTGTATTTGAGGACTTTCTCAGTCACTTGTTTAAGTCTAGTCGAGTCGTGAGACATAGCGAACTACTTAGAGCACTTACACACATGCACACTTACTTGTACATATTTGTAATATCTTATTAAATGTTAATGTACCAGACGGTACTTAAGAATTATAAATGTGATATGTGATTTCAGCACAATAATATTGTACTCGAGAGAAGTGATATTATTTTGATTACTGTGATTAATTTAATTTAATTTAATTTAATTTGATAATATACCTCTAGACTTAATAAATTTATTAAATTTTAATTTCTCTAGTTAGTAGCCTATCAGTTGTAATCCTGAAGCACTATTGAATCATACTGAATTCTAATGGATAATCGGACAAGGATACTGACTACTTGTTACGAAAACCCAGTAACAGGCTGGATGCTAGAAGGGCAGTCCTTTGTAGTATTCACTGGAGATTTCTAAGCTTTTAGAATCGCATTTTTTTGTAACAAATGGGGGCCTGTCCGGGAGGCTCTTGATCCAAGGTGTTGGAGAAATTGTCCAGTTAGACATACTAGTAACTCTATGGTCAAACGCTTTGAGTACTTTCCTAATCTGAAGAATTTGAGTTTAGTCTTGTACAACATACCAGGTGGATGTATGTACCTGACTGAGTCTCTTGATCCAAGGAGATGGAAATACTGTTTGAGTTCTAACTCTAAGACGACCAACATTAAAATTCCTATTAGGATTATAGTTTCCCATAATCACTCTCTCGTAGTACACTTATTTTCGTGTTGTATGCCAAAGTGAAACAGTTAATTGATACTCTGACTTTGAGTTACGTACATTAAAATTTCAGACGTGTTGGCGAGTAGCCAAATATCTCGGTGTAACGTATAACAGGAATTACACCGCAAAAACTGTCAGAGCGTTGTTAAAGATATATTGTTTCCTGCTCATACAGAGATGTCTGATTATGATTCAGATTCAGAAAGCCTAGTGTCACAATTAGGAAGTATGACTTTTTTGATGAAGTAGAAGAAAGAGCAACTAAGGCAGAAGTGTCTGAGCCTAGTGTAGCTCGGTTCTCGCTCACTCCTTCCCTCACTGACACATTAGTACAGAGTGTAGCTGGTAGGATGATGCAGCCTCATACTAGTACAGTGTATTCTACACCTGTATCTACTTATCCTAGACCAGATCTTGACTCTCTAGGGACGGCTGGACGAAGTTTCCGACCTTTAAGGACAGTTTCCCGAAAGACATGTTAATTTCCCTAATCCTCCATTACTACGATCTATCTCTCAGGAACAGTTTGAGGGGGTTTAGAACGTCTCATTATGTTGCGACTCACAAATAAGGCTCAGAGGAAATTGAACGAAGAAGAAAATTTCCCGAGAGAAAATGTTCGTCTTGGAAGACAACAGACTGATAGATCACAGGACACATTTAATGTGCAGAAAGCTGCATCAAAAGATTCCTAAGTTTTTTGAGAGTGACTTAGACACCCATTTTGATGTGTTTGAGAACCAGGCACGTGCTATGAAAATGGCCCGTAAGCACTGAGGCTACCTTGTTGCACACAGCTTTGACAAAAAAGAGCTCAAACTTGTACTGCTGCTTAAACCCTTTGCCAAGTACATTAGTTTATGATGCTGTCAAGAAAACTATTCTGAGACATATAACTTGTTGCCTGTAAGTTATCAACTGCATTTCGATACGTTACAACGACGACAAGATCAAAATTGTGTAGAGTTTGCTCGTGAGAAAAAAGTTGCAATTTGAGAGGTTTGTGTAGGTTACCAAGTGTAACAACTATGACAGCCTTGTTCAGTTGTTAAAACATGAAGAGTTTAACAACTGTATGTCTGCTGACATAGAAGAATATCTGATCGATCATACTACCTCGGATATTCTGGAAACTGCAGCATTAGTAGACAATTACGAGATTTCTCCCCAAAAATTGTACGTACTAAACATAGAGAAACAAAGGTAACTAAAAAATTGTCCTACAAGTTGGCAGCCTAAATCAGCTGCTCATTGCCGGTGCAATGTACCTGCTATTGTAACTTCTCGTACCTTTACCAGGAAAACTCACAATCCTGAATCTGTCTCTGTGGCTAGACAGAAGTCTGATATCGAGAACAAGAAAGTTAAATGTACCTATTGTAACAGAAAAGGACATGCTAGAGGGTATTGCTATAAGTTGGAAAGAGATACGAGAAGCAGTCGTACGGCTGGCTCCCCCACACAAGTCGTATCTTCTTCCGAGCAACAAAGGCAGCAAAATCCTAGTAATACCTCTGATCCTACTGTTTTAGATAATATTACTCAGAACAGATGACTAGCGTCAGAAAGTGTATCTGACGAAAAGATTCGTTCAGCGATGAGTTCTTACTTTTCGAAAGGTAAAGTAGGATTTGACGAATTACATCTAACTGAGATAATTACTTTCAGAGACACTGGCAGTTATCTCACATTATTAAGAGAAGATGAACTGCCCATAACTGATGATACCTATTGCAAGATAGATGTATTGTTAGAAGCCTATGGAGGGGCTGTTATAAAAGTAGCTCTTCACAAAGTTTACATTGAAACAAGCTATTATATTGGTTATATTTCAGTGGGTATATCCAGTGGTGTATTTCCCATCAGGTCAGTGGACTTGTTGATAGGGAACGATATCCTTCATGCTGGTATATGTAAAGAACCACTTGTGATTGATAATACCACTGATGATAATTATGCCATTGAAGCTTGTAGAGAGAAACCTATTTTATTTCCTCTCAGCGCAATTACTAGAGCTATGTCAAAGATTCAACAACCATCCTTGTCTCCTGTTGAGTTAGTGGATGACAATGATTTGGGCTTGAATATGTTGTTTAGTGACGCTCTGTGCCCCGGATCATTAACACTGACTCCCCCCGGTCATCCACCTAGTCAGGATACAACTGACGTTAAATTTCTAACTCATGATGATTTAATCAAGGATCAGTTTGTTGATCAGTCACTGGAAAGACTGAGAGATATAGCAGTTACTGAGAGTGAAGCAAAGGATCTCGATAATTGTTACTATTATAGTAACGGTGTACTGATGGAGAAAAATACATGTAAGTTGTCAGCTGATAGTGTTTCCACCACAGTCAAGCATCTCGTAGAGTTACCAGTTACATTTCGTGAACAAGCCATTGATTTTGCTCACAATAGTCCCATAGGAGGACATTTGGGTGTCAAGAAGACACTCGGTAAACTGGCAAAACATTTTACTCGGCCAAAGATGAAGGAAACAGTAGCTGATCATGTGCGACGTTGCCACGTGTGTCAAGTGACAGGCAAGCCAGCGCACTCACCTCCACCTGTACCTCTCATTCCTATCACCGTGAATGGTGAACCATTCTCACGTCTTATTATTGATAGTGTTGGTCCTTTGCCTAGAACCAAACTAGGAAACCAATACTTATTTACTATTATGGACGCTGCAACACGCTATCCCGAAGCTATTCCTATGAGAAAAATTAATGCTCGTGCTATTGTGAGAGCGCTAATGAAATTTTTCTCTCAGGTTGGATTGCCACGAGAGATTCAGTCAGATCAGGGATCTAATTTCACTTCTAAGATCTTTCGAGAAGCATTATCCACCAGAAAAAAGTCTGTACTTTCAACCATTATCATCCCAGTCACAAGGGGCTTAGAGAGATTTAAATCAGACACTGAAGTCTATATGAGAGCTTATTGTGAACTTTTTTCTAGAGCGGGGATGGGGGATCCCTTTTTCTTTGTTCGCTATGAGAGAAATGAGCAAGAAAGTCTCGGGTTTTTTAGTCCTTTTGAATTTTTTTTTTTTTATTTTTATTTAAAACGTTATATAAAAACATAAAAATATATAAAAATCCAAATCTTCATTAAACAGGTATAAAAAACAAATACTAACTTTATACATCTTAAAAAGTATGCGCAGCAATATTTTATTATTTTTAAAGATTAGCCGGTATTCTCCCGGCCGGGCCCTTTTCCAAGTGGGGCCGGCCTTGGCCCCCTCTAGGAGTGTCTGAGACCTAAGTCCCCAGGGGAGGGGGACAAGTCCCTCCTCATTTTTGGGGCCCAACTGTCCCGGGCCTAGCCAAAGCTAGGCCCTCTGGCCGCCATCCCCCCCCCAAGGGGCAAAGGGGGAAAATGACAGTCTTATACAAAAGGGCTGGGGCTCAGGCACCTACCCTACCTAGAAGGGTTGGCATGGTGCGATTGCAGCACATATCCGATATTTTCCCAAGCCAACTAGTATTTCCCCAAAACCAAAACCCGATAAATATCATATAAAAGCTACAAAAATAATAAACATTTTTAACAAAAAAATTTAAAACCTTTTAAAAATTTTTTTTTTTTTTTTTTTTTTTTTTTTAAATTTTAAAAAATTACAAACATTAAAAAATCATAGGATTACCTATCATTACTTTATAGTAAGATAAATACAATTATCAATTATACACTAGAACGGTTATAAAATTCGTAGTCCCCTATTTATTATTTTCCTACCCAAGGGAAAAAAAGAATATACAAAACTTCTTTTCCTTAATTAAAAAACCATAAATTTTCTTTTTAAACAAATAAAACTATTCTCAATAATAAAGCCTTATTTTTTTGATTTTTTGTCAATAAAACCTTTGTAAAGACATAATACATAAAAAAGTGCTATATAACAAAAAATCCAAAAACGAACGATATGTAATGAAAAGTAGTCAATTTACTTGAAACTGCAAAGATTCAAAAAAATTCAGTAAAAATTACCAAAGGGGTTCCCCTTAATAACAGAATAAATTTTGAATTGCCAAAAAAATAACATTATGAACATACACACACCACATTCTTATCACATATACAACACACAAAGAGAGATTATTACACATAATACAAAAATTTTTTACCCTCATATCTGATACATTCCAAAAAAAATACCCAGGAGACCCCCGCGAAGTTACAGGTATCATCCACATGCCCGATACAAGGAAAATATAAAAGAAAAAACATAATAAAGTTGCTCAAGGGGCTTTTACATAACACCTTCAGCCCATTTTATGAGTTGCTTCACAAGAGACCCACTCTCTTAATCACGTCATTTAAAACAAAAATTTGTTTCCAAACAATATATTAATTTTTTGAAAAAAACACCCTCCAAACAAAGATCATACCTATCATTTATACATTAAACCGCACCCATACCAACGTATGCCCCCTTCACTCACACAATTCAAGAAGCCAGCCTCGGTACCCTTTTAAGTATTTAAATCCCATAAATCCCCGACCTTGAATCTGCAATATCCCTTTGAAAATA
>NC_069450.1:34345477-34384062 GCF_026875155.1 Cherax quadricarinatus
CCCCACCACCACCCCCACTACCCTATAGCACCACCACCACCTCACTACCACTTAGCACCACCAACCATCATCACACCCAAAAAAACCCCCCCCCACCCTAAAAAACCCCCACCACCATCACACCCACAAGCCACCACCCCCCCAACACTCCCTAAAAAACACCACCACCATCATCCCCCAAAAAAACACCCCCCCATCATCACTACCCCCCATAACCCCAACCACCCCCACATACCCTATAAACACCACCACCACATCACCCCACTATAAACACCCCCACCACATCACTACCACTATAAACACCACCACCACCCCTACCACTTAAGCACCACCACCATCATCATACACTAAACCACCACCATCATCACAAACCACTATAAGCACCACCACCACCATCAATACCACAATTACACAAAACATTACTTCTTCAACTAACACATTCTTACTATCATTAACATAAATCTCCCGTAACAGCGTATAATTTCCAGTGTTGAATTTATTCTCTCAATCCATCAAAATCTCCCTCAGCAGCAGATATAATCCATCAAAGGGTTTAAAGCTATGCTACTGCGGCAACTTGCACAGATTTTCATCCCACCTAGCCTCTCTTTTTCCTCTCCCTTTCACCTCATGTCTTCATTTACTCTTGATCCTGTAATCCTTTTATGTGTCCATTTTGTCATCTCCCTTTTTGTTTTCCTTTCGCCTTCCCATCACCTCTCATTCCATTTTCCTTATCCCTCGTTCTCCTCTCTCCCTTACACTTCCCTTCCTTCCTATAACTCATTTCTATTCATAAGAACATAACATAAGAAAAAAGGAACGCTGCAACAGGCCTACTGACCCATGCGAAGCAGGTCCATGCCCCCCCCCCGGCCTAGAACAATAACCACCTATGTAAAGTAAAAGGACACAAGTGCAACTAATGTGACATTTATTGTGGCAACGTTTCGCTCTCCAGGAGCTTTATCAAGCATTACAACAATACATGACACAGAGGTAATAAAGGCTCAGAGTGAGGTGAATACTAGTGAGGTACCATTTCGATGTTCACTAGTGGTAGTAGTAGTAGTAGTAGTAGTGGTAGTGACAAAAGTAATACAATATGGTAGAGCAATTAATTCGTACATGAGTAAAAGGATATAAAAGCTATTACTTGGTAACATAAAAATAGTTGGACAATATAAACTGGAATGAGGCAGGTTGTTTCAGTGTTCACTCTCTGTGCTTTGTGTAGTATAACAGGAGAGACTATGTGATGGCAGGGTTTACTGTTTCAGAGGATTCTTGCTAAGACTTCGGAGATGGTGAAGCTGCCGTTGTTTTGTTTAATTGTATTCGAAACAGCGATCAGTGCTGATTCAAGGCACTTGCGTGTGCGGAAATTAGTTTCTTTTATCACTAATTGGGCGTCTCTGAATTTCATAAGATGATTGGTGGAATTTCGGTGTTGTACACAGGCGTTGTTTAAGTTGTCGTTCCTACATGCGTATATGTGTTCATTGAGGCGGGTGTCGAGGTTTCTTGCTGTTTCACCTACGTAGATCTTGTCACAGCCTCCACAGGGTATAGTGTAAACTCCTGCATTGACTGGTTCCCTCTTCACAAAAGTACCTACCAAAAAAAGCCATCGAGGTTCTACGACGTAAAGTCAACCAGGACCTTAATCTTCCTTTACCTCCCGGAGATTTTGTTGACTTGATTGAACTCTGTGTTAACTTCAACTGTTTTTCCTTAAATAACAAGCTCTACAAAAAACTACGGCATGGGAATGGGTCCCCATAAGTGCCGCCTACCCAACTTATACATGGAACACCAGGTCCGAACACTTCGCCAACATCTCCTTCAAGCGCATTTGGTTACGTTACTGGACGTGTCCTGAAATAACTCCAAAACTTTTTGTGTACGGATTTCGGAAAGGTCAACGCAGTTAACCCATTCAGTTTAAAAAGAAGAAGATCCTGACAACAAACCTTTTCCCTCGAGTCCTCATTCACAAGTAGAAACAACCTAAGTTAAAGTTTATGAAACCCACCAAAAAAAAGATCTCACACACTTCTTTTCCAGTAAAATCCAAGACCAAAAAAAGGGCTCATCATGGGGGTTTTCCCAAAGAGCAAAACCGAATTTGTAGTCCGGGTTTCTTGACGAGGAATGACTTCATTCACCAAACTTTCTGATTTTAATTTTCCTCCTTTTATAAAACTGCAAGAAAAAGCTCTTAAATATAAATTCTCCCGCATAACCCCGCTCCAACAAAGTTATAACTTCCCAACCGGGTTGCACAAACGCCAAATACTTTCCAACTAACACCAGGTCGCCATCGCTTCTACCACTTCAAAAGGATCTAACCAAAAAAACCCAAGCACCAAAACCCATAAGCGGGAGTTTAAACTATCCCCGGGAGCTGTGACAAGATCTACGTGGGGTAAACAGCAAGAAAACCTCGAAAAACCCGCCTCATAACAAAAAACGCATGTAGGAACGACAACTTAAAACCCCTGTGTACAACCCGAAATTTCCACCATCATCTTTGAAATTCAAGACCCCCAATTAGTGATAAAAGAAATAATTTCCCGCACACGCAAGTGCCTTAAATTCGCACGATCGCGTTCGTACAATTAAAAAAAAAACGGCAGCTTCACCTCCCCGAAGTTTTAGCAAGAATCCCCCTAAAACAGAAAACCCTGCCATCACATGTCTCCCTTTTTTATACAAAAAAAAACAAGATGAACACTGAAACAACCTGCCCCACCAGTTTATTTTGTCCAACCTTTTTTATGTTCCCAAGTAAAAGCTTTTAATCCTTTTACCATGTACGAATTAATTTCTCTCCCCTATTGATTACTTTTTTCCTACCACTTTCTTACAACACTACCACAGTGAACATCGAATGGTACCTCACTAGTACACCTCCTCGAGCCTTTATACCCTCTGTGTCCAGTATTGTTTGGGGTTGCTTGTAAAATCCTGGGGAGGAAAAAGTTGCACAATAAAGCACATTTTGCCTTGTGTCCCTTTTACTTACATATTGTGGTAAATTTTACCAAATTTATTACAAAAACCACCTAGTCAGGTCACTTCCACTTAAGGAAGGAGCACGGCACCAGACCTGGTAGCCCAAGCTAGTCAGGTCCAACTCACACCCACCCACACCAACTCATGTATTTATCCAACCTATTTTTAAAACCACACAACGTCTTTGCGTCTATGACGGTACTCGGGAGTTTGTTCCACTCATCTACAACTCTATTACCAAACCAGTACTTTCCTATATCATTCCTGAATCTGAATTTTTCGAACTTGAAACCATTGCTGCGAGTCCTGTCTTGGCTGGATATTTTCAGCACGCTGTTTACATCCCCTTTATTTATTCCTGTTTTCCATTTATACACCTCAATCATATCCCCCCTAATTCTACGTCTTTCGAGAGAGTGCAGATTCAGGGCCCTTAGTCTATCCTCATAGGGAAGATTTCTGATACATGGGATCATCTTTGTCATCCTCCTCTGTACGTTTTCCAGAGCATTTATATCGATTCTGCAATATGGTGATCAGAACCCTCCTATCTACTCTTTCCTCCTAACACTTCTTATTTCCCTTTCCACTCTTTCTCTTTTCACTTACGCATTTAGTGACCTTTCCTTTACACCTCACATCATCCTTCCTTCTCTTATCCTCACCCATCACACTTCCGTTTTTATCCAGTGTTCAGTGTTTAAGAGAGATTTCGTGAAGATATTCTCTGGTTATTTCGTAATGCAAATCATTTCATTTAATGAAACTGACAAATTTCCACAGCTAAAAATGCAAGCTACACTTCCTTTTAATAAATCTCAACAGCGGTGAAAGGTTGAATATCAGGCAAGGCATTTCCTAAAGACAAATTGATCCGTCTCCAATGATTCCATATTTATGAACAATATCCACAAGATATTCAGTTTGAAAAACTCATTCTAAACTTAAAGGGTGTTAATATTTTGAAGCCGATCAGAAGAACCAGTCTTTAGTTACTGAATGAAAATCAATAATATTATATTTAATATAATTAGTCACTCGTGATATAAGCAGCCCAATAATTACGCAACCCTCTTGTCTCTAACAGGGATTCGCTGTGTAGACCTCGGCCTGTGCAGTCGCCGTAGCTCTGACTCCTAACTTTACAGTCTCCCTACGATCCCGTTGGGGAAAGGAATCTTCGCCATCATTTTCATCGTCTTGATTTTTTCACGATGAGTTACTCAAATTGTGTCAAGCTTAAACCTTGCACTGGAGCTGTGAACGATTTCTCAAAACTTGCACTTGCAGCTGTCGTTTGGGGCGGCTTGCAAGTGAAGTTTAACATTATCCTGACACTCCACGATGTCTTTATTGTCCAGTGCAACGACGATGTTGAGGCTGAAAAGCTACTCACTACCGCCGCCACCACCAATCTCACCGATCGAGGCTTCACCGTCATGTCCTCTCCGGCTCTCAGGGCCAAGAGAACTGTCTTCCTAAAGAAACTAAACAAACTTTTTACTTCTCAACCTACCGAAGACCTCAAGACCCCCGTTGAAGACCTAAACGCCTGGGCCAAGGTTGAGCGCATCACCAAACTCCCAACTGCTTCATCCATGTTAAAAATCACTTTTACTGATGTGAACATGGCTGCCCATGCTGAGGCTGAGGGTCTGGCAACATATTATTACTACATAAGCCCCAGTTATATTGAAGGAGAAAGGTACCACCATATCTAACACTGGTGGAATTGTTACTCTTATATGCACTACGTCAGCTTGCTTGCGGCCAGCAGTAACAGCCTAGTTGATCAGACCCTGATCCACCATGAGGCCTGGTCTCCGACCGAGCCGCAGGGTCAGTGACCCCCGAAACCCTCTCCAGGTAAACTCCAGGTAAACACTGCGGACTGCCCAGTTAAGGACAAAAAGTTCTGCACTACCTGTGGTGGTGAGGGCCACGAATTCATCACCATCACCTCTCCTCTAACACCAACTTGTCTGAATTGCAAAAGCGACCACCACACACTTGCTGCAAAATGTCCTACACAACGCGACATTGTGAAGATGACTCATGAAGCAGCACAGAAGACCTCTTCCAGATCTCCCACTTACGCTGCTATCTCCGACGGACACCACAAAAATTCTCCAGACTTCTACTCAACCCTATACCACCAACTTCACACCTGACTGTGATCCAACCAAAATTTACTACTGCATGGTGTATGCTCACATGCAAAACAGGGCTCTTCCTGGAACCTTCAACACCACCATCAATGAGCTCTTCAGGTTGAACAACATGCCAGAGTTTAATTTCCCGGATTCCCCTCCTTCACCAGCCAATCTCAAGATCACCTTAAATCTTATCAGTGTTTCAACACCAGCAAGTCACTCCCAAGCTGCACCTCCACCACTACCATCACCTTCTATATGTGACAAGACTCCAAATCCCACCAATGAGACGTCACCATCGACTTCTTCCACCATCACTGCAATGGACTAATCAGCAACCTCGCCTCCTCCGCTACAGCCATTGGACCAAGAGAGCTAAAACACTTCCACTTGGTGAAGAACTCCCCACTGCCTCAGTTCACACCATCACTCCTTCAACTGTTACCACTGCCAGCCCTCCTGTGGCTGCCTCAAACCTTGATAAGTTGCTTGAATAAGCAGCTTGTCTTGGTATCAGATTCTATACAACTGACCAATATAATGACGAAATGATTTGCTGAGAAATTCAGCATCTACTCCAGGATGGGACTGTTAAGTTTACCTGCCATTCGAATTCAATCTACATCACTGAAAAAATCATTCAACTCGTCAAAAAGCGTATAACAAACGCCAAAATCCAGACTGAAGTGGAATACCTGTCAGATACCTCCAAAATGTTCACTCAGCTAGCAAACTTCACACCTTCCAATCACCGGGAAGCTGAGTTCCCCACCACTCAGGCCATGACCTAAGGCTGGGGTGTGGCTCCATTGGACCCGGTAATGGCTGGTTTCTTGTCCTTTCCCGACACCCCTGCTGTTGTGCAGCCTCAGCCTTCCTGGCATCACCAGCTGCTGCGTAGCTGGTGATGAACTTCAAGACTCTCACATGACTGGGAGCCAAGGCTGTGTCACCTTGGCTTCCAGTCATGGTAAAAGACCCAGACCGGCAAATGTACCGGCGAATCTTAAATGAAGAAAGAATTGTCTCTAAGAGCCTGTCTACAGTTTATCTCTGCATTATCTCCACAGGTCTGCCTTCAGTAATGAGTTGCATCAAGTAAATCGTCCTGTGTCATTGCTTAGTAATGCGTTGAGAGAATTACAAAGAGCGTTTGGTTATAGTGGGTTATGCCACATACACGTGTTAGGCGACTGGTGACTGAGTATACCCGCAAAACTTACCCAGATTATCTATACAGCGCTGCTGGCGAACTGTTCGTTCTATAGGCACAGAGTATCAACGAACTCTTACTGCTACACAGGGTCGTGAGTGTGTACGAAACAAATTAAAGGATGACTCTAGTAACACGGTGTACCAAACTGAGGTTTCTGCTGCTATAGGACCTATTGATCGCCGATCTCCGCTGTGGTGTCTTCAGAACGCGGGTGGTGAGTCAAGATTTTCCCGGAAAAAGTCAGTTGCGTTACCGCTCGAGTTGGCTAATCTCAACCTTGAGACAGCCAGGGAACAACTCAACCTTGAGATAGCCAGGGAACAACTCAACCTTGAGATAGCCAGGGAACAACTCAACCTTGAGACAGCCAGGGAACAACTCAATCTTGAGATAGCCAGGGAACAACTCAACCTTGAGACAGCCAGGGAACAACTCAACCTTGAGACAGCCAGGGAACAACTCAACCTTGAGACAGCCAGGGAACAACGTACATTTGTTAAGGAAGAGTTTCACAGAGAGAATGAGAGAAGACAATTTCAGTGCACTGAGGTTGACAGTTTCAGAGTTCAAAAACCGGTGTCGATAGCACCTTGGTGTTCTGATTCTGAGCCCGAACAATTTCTAGAGTCTTTCGAAAATTAAGCTCGAGCATTGCGATGGCAATTTGAGCATTGGAATGCACTTGTGTATACAGCATTATACTGCAAAGTGCAGGAATTTATAGCTGATTTGAGTGATGAGGACTTTGATAATTACGACGTTGTGACAGCAGCTGCACTCGGCGCATATCAGTGCATTCCTGCCAAATATAGGTTAGAATTCAAACTGAGCCAGCATCATTTGGATCAGTCACATCTGGACTTTGTTTGCGAGCAATCTATAAATTTCAGTGGTACAAAGCCACTGATGTCAATAATTTTAGTGGGTTAGCGCAAATGGTCCTAATTGACAACTTTCTTGATTCAGTTGGATCAGAGGATCGGGACTTTTTAGAAGACCATTCGGTGGCAACTGCATTAAAGACGGCTAGGCTTGCTGACACCTTTGAGGCCAAGAGCTCCTGGTCCATGCGGTCCCTCCACGACAGAGATTCGATTCGAAAGAGATTGGATTCGAAAGAGGAAGGGAGGAGCCGAACAGTAATGTCTTTCTTAAATTCACCGAAATCTCTTCTCTGATGTTGGCCATAACTCGGATAATGTTCAAAGGAATGCGTAAAAGAAATGCTTGCCTATCCTTGGAGGACTGGGATCTAAGGCTCGACAATTTAATGTACGAGGAAAACTGGCCAGGGCCTCGTAAATCTAGTGAAAAGTCCCCGATCAAGCCTTCTTATTCAGAAGTCGCAGGATTGCCAGACTTTTCTGTTTCCATGCCCGAGGGACTGAAATTTCGGGAAAAGCAATGAAACGATCTGTCTTTAATTTCTACTTTTAAAGCTGCCATAGGCGAATCCAATTCAGATATCACCCGTAAAATAAACACAGCCTGCTAGTGAGTGCCGAGAACCTGGTAAGGAACCACAATTGCCTAGTAGTTCCTAAAAATTCATTTCTTAGGTCCAAACCATAGCTCATAATGCTTCCTTAGAGGACAGTCAGGTGTGACTAAAACTTTTCATGGGATTTCAAAATATTTTTATTGCCAAATGTTAAGACGGAGAATGTGGTAGCTACATCCGTTCTTGTGAGTGTCAGCGAGGGTAAGCCAGGACACTATAGTGAGACCCGCACCACATCATCCCATACCCGCAGATGAGAGCCATTTGGGGACTTAATTATCGACTG
The DNA here is from genome assembly GCF_026875155.1 of Cherax quadricarinatus. Classification (NCBI taxonomy): domain Eukaryota; kingdom Metazoa; phylum Arthropoda; class Malacostraca; order Decapoda; family Parastacidae; genus Cherax; species Cherax quadricarinatus. The sequence goes on from NC_069450.1 coordinate 34,353,652, forward strand.
TGGTGGGACCATTTACCAACAGCTTAAGTCCAGGTAACATGACTCATCACGAAATATCGTAATGACACGATTGCAACAAACCGCGGGTTCAATCCCGGCCGTGGTATGGTAAGTCAGTAACCATTAGCTTTTTATCATTTTGATAAAACTGCTAGGTACCCCCCCGAAACCACAATTCACGACCACTAATTTTGCAGGAAAATCATTCACAGGAGCTTTAAAAACTAGGCAGGAAAAAAAAATTTTTTAATAAAAATGTCCACAGCTTTATTATCCAAAGTCCACCAAGCACAATGGAAATCGGTTCACAAACCTTAGAAACTATGAACGGCGCACGTATAGCCATGCATTTTCCTAGACTGGGTTGAATCACTTCCTCTAATTGTTGTTTGGAATGGAGAAACTGTACCGGGAATTATGGGTACAGTCCCCCTTGAGCTAATTTCTTGGGCACAACTTGAGAGGTTCGCTACACGTGCGTGAAGGAAGGTTTGGCCATGTCACGGTAAATGTTAGCCTTTGTTATGTAGGACACATTCCCATATAGGCTGCCTCCCAACCAGTGGAAACGGATGCAAGTAGTTTAACGACAAATAGGGTACCCGTCATTAAACAACACCTTGATTCAGCTGACCAATTACAACCACGCCCCCCAAGCTAAGATACGTGGTTTACTGCGCCATGCATGGTTCTTGCACTGCAAACAGCGTTTTACAGTGGTTATTTCTACCAACACGTGAGTGAGGCGAACAGGTGGTCTGAGTATACTCTTCTGAAGACTGTCCAATACTTTATCAACAGACGTTTGCTGCGAATTGCTCGTTTTCCCATTGGCATAGAATACCAACAAACTCTTATTGCTGGCGCAGCTTCGTGACGGTATTTGTACTGATTAAAGGTGATAGCAAACAACATGGGCGCCCCAAACTAAAGTCTTCCCTGCTACGAGGCTTTTAATCGCCCGATCTCCGATTGCCTTCGTAATGTGGGAGGGTCAACACTAGAGCAATCAGATCAACAATTTCGGAAGCAGGTGGTGAACATGGTTTGTTCTCAAGTGTGAGTGAGCATCACTGGAGCTTTGAGTTGGCATCTCAAATCTTGGAACGACCATAGAGCAACGATGCAATTGGCCCAAAGGAGGAATGTTTGATAAAGAGAAGAGAGGGAGTCAAATTTTTCGAGCAAATGTAGCGACATATGAAGTGTGCCAAAAAGGGGTGCTCGCTGGTACCTCGTTTTATTAGTTAAATGAACCTGAACAATTTTGAAAACCCAGGGCTCGTGCATTAAGGTTTCCAGGGAGCACTGGGCAACACTTGTGCATTGAGTGTTGTACGCAAAAAGCGGCAGGAGTTCAACTGCTGTTTTGAATGATGAGGAGTTCGTTGATTAATAGGTCGTTAAAACAAAGGGTCTTGGAAACATATCAGTGTATTCCTGTCAGTATAGGACAAAATATAAAAATGCAAGCGTCAGCTGGGTCAGTCTCACGTAGACGTAGTGAACACGGACAAGACATATCACGAAAGGTACAAGGCCACAGGTGTCACCACTTCACGATTTAGTGCAGTTACGTTTGGTGATAATCTAGCTAAAATCTGTTGACCAGAGGTTAGAGTCTTTCATGAAGAACATTATCGTTGACAACTGCATGTGGCCCAAGGCTTGGGCTGTACACATTTGAGGCCAACGGCTCCCTGTACCGAGCGGCTGCCTCATATTCATACCAACAGCCTGGTAATGAACAGAGAATCGTCGTGGACGATTTTCCTGAATGGAGGACAGAAGTAGCAGGCTGAAAGTGAACAGAAACGGCACCAAATAAGTCCACATGGTGAGGCAAAGACATCAACTTACGTCCTGCCAGGGTCAGTGTCAAACCCCTGTCTGGCGCCCAACGACAATGTCAGCAGGGATCAAAGCTAAACCTAAAGTAGTATTTACTCTTGTCGCAGGTCCGACATATAAAACAAAGGTCCTAGCATTAAATAAAAACATGGCCCCAAAGCCCGTATCGAAATAAATGCCCTTGAAAGAACCGAGGAAAGAAGTAGATGATTGTATGGCACCATATTACGGTGCGGCCACGTCTTCCTTAGGGACGAGTGATAAAACAATTGAAGTATCCACCTTCAGGGGCATACCAGGCTTATTGTTCGCCTGGTAAGAGAGGAATACTCCCGCACTTTCCTGAAAAGATTTCGGTTACATTCCTCCGTTAAATAGTTTCATTGATTCATTAGCCAATCACTCAGGCAAGCCCGTCATAGCCGAAGCCAACATTGTTTACTTGCGCCAAGTGAAATAACAGACTTCCCCGTAGCTACTGCTTGATTACAGTACACTTTCTTTCTCTGCTTCTGCTTTTCCCTCATCTTTGGTTACCGTGTGGTACACTTAAAATTCCAACCTCTGTACATAAGTGTACATATTTGTAATATATTTGGCAAGTTTTATCTGGTGAAAGAAATACAAGCATTAACTATTGTTGAGTTTGTTTGTTCTCACTTTTAAAACCCATGTATGGCCAGGTCGAAGCCAACTTTACCTGCGATGGAGAAAACGTCCGCAAATACCCTACGATCCCTCAACAGATTGCATGTGGCCCAGTCAGCTGGCTAAGGCCAACTTAAAATCTGCTCAAAACGACATAAAACAGAGGTATGACAAAAGTACTAAACTTTTGCTTCTTTAACTCAGAGACAAGATTCTGGTCCAAAAACCCTGTGCCTGGTCCAGTGAAAGGGACATGAAGAAAAAGACTGATTTAAGCTGTGGTAGAACCTCAATGATAAACCAAATGCTTGGTAAATTTACCACATTAATCAGATTAAATTATTATCTGAACCACCTAAGGTTCCCGTATGACTTTCCTCCTCTGTCCCTGCCCTGGACAACCTGGATTTCTTGAACCCACTTCGACGGTTCAAAATCAGATCCCAAACTCTGCCATTCTCCAGGATCCTCGCTTCATAATGTCGGGACTTGAAGAAGACCAACTAACACACTACCAACTCTTCGGCAAGCCTATCCAGACTTATTTTGGATGTTTACAAAAAAGTGCAACCTGGTTAATCCAATGTGACGTAGGAACTGCTGATCCTATGTAAACTCTCTCCCTACTTGGTCATGATTATGACCAGATCTAGTTCATTACCTTTGTAACTAGAGCTCAGGCTATCAAAACTTTGGAGTCCAGTCCCCTGGACCAATTTATGTACCGCTAGAGTTTAATCTTTTGACTACCGCCCACAGGATGGGTATGGGGTCAAAATAAACATATTAAACTAAACTACAGCGCTAGTCCAGGAAAATAGAGGCTATTTCAGCAGGAAGTTCATTTCTGTTAGAACATGACTAGTGCGGAGGAGTCCCCGAGTCCAGGGAACTTGCTGTACATCCTTGTTTAGAAGCCTTTGATGACGGATTTCCAGATTTGGACAATGTAGTGTATTTTGTGGTTTCCAAACTAAGATCCTCTTGAAGGTTAATACCAGGTACCTTTAAACCAGATAAACAAAGGAGACTCGCTGACCTTCTCGTAATTCCAGGATGTTACTGTCAATATTCCTTAAGTATTTTTCCAAAAATTAATCCATCAGCTAGCGAAGGACTTGAATCAAGGGCAGAGGCCTTTTGTTGAAAAATTGAAAAGTTGAAAATTATGGAAATTAAGGTTTTTCTTTAACCAAAAAATAGTGGAAAATTCTAGCAAAATGTTATGCAAGTCAGCTTTTCTATCCATTTCTAATATGTTTTTTAAAAAATGTAATTTATAATATGTTTTCCCTTCTTCATCAAGAGACGAGTATGGCAATTAGTGTGTTTTTTTTACTCCAAAAATTACTATTATATGATTGTTTCTTCTAAATAACTCAAGGTGGCAAGTTCTGTGAGACTAAAGTGAAGAGCACGGAGTTTGTATGCTGCTCAGTTGCCTCTGGGCTTCAACAAAGATAGGAGTTTGCAACACTCTCAGATTGAGCGTGCCATGAGAGGAGTTTGCGGTGAATGATAACACTCAATTTAGCGCGCCATGATAGAGTGTGCAACACTCTCAGATTTAGCGCGCCAGATAGGAGTTTGCAACACCTCTCAGATTTAGCGCGCCATGATAGGAGTTTGCAACACTCCTCTCTGATTTAGCTGCGCCATGATAGGATTTTGCAAACCTCTCATTTAGCGCGCCATGATAGGAAGTTTGCAACACACTCCAGATTTAAGCGAGCCAAGATAGGAGTTTGCAACACTCTCTCAGATTTAGAGACGCCATGATAGGAGTTGCAACACTTCTCAGGATTTTAGGCGCCATGATAGGAGTTTTGCAACCTCTCAAGATTTAGGCGCGCCGGTGCTAGGAGTTTCAACACTCTCTCAGATTTAGCGTGCCATGATAGGAGTTTGCAACAACTCTCAGATTTAGTGCTCCATGATAGGAGTTGGCAACACTCTCAGATTTAGCGTGCATGATAGGAGATTTTAGCAACACTCTCAGATTTAGCTGCGCATGATAGGATTTGCAACACTCTCAGATTTAGCGCGCCAGATAGGAGTTGGACAACACTCTCAATTTAGCGAGCATGATAGGAGAATTGCAACACTCTCGAAATCTTACGCCCATGATAAGGATTTTGCAACACTCATACACGTCAGATTTAGCGGCCATGATGGAGTTTGCAACACGTCTCAGATTTAGCGAGCATGATAGGAGTTTGCAACACTCACAAATTTAGCGAGCCATGAGATAGTTTGCAACCGTCCTCAGATTTAGCGCGCCATGATAGGATTTGCAACACCTCTCAGATAGCGTGCCCATGATAGGAAAAAAGTTTGCAACACACCGAGAGTTAAGCGCGCCATGATAGGAGTTTGCAAACACTCTCGATTAAGCGCCCCATGATAAGGAGTTTGCACACGCTCATTTTAAGCGCGCCATGATAGGAGTTTGCACACTCTCAGATTTACGTTAAGCGCGCCATGATAGGAGTTTGCAACACTCCTCAGATTTACGCGCCATGATAGGAGTTTGCAACACTACTCAGATTTAGCGCGCCGTGAAAGGAGTTTGCAACACTCTACAGATTTAGCTGCCATGATAGAGTTTGCAAACACTCTCAATTTATGCGTCCATGATAATGGAGTTTTTGCAACACCTCTCTCAGATTTAGCGTGCATGATAGGATTTGCAACACATCATCAGATTTATCGCGCCCATGATAGGAGTTTTGCAACACTCTCAGATTAGCGCGCTCATGATAGTAGTTTGCAACACTCTCCTCATTTAGCGAGCCCATGAATAGGATTTGCAACACTCATCAGATTTAGCGGCGGCCAGATAGGAGTTTGCAACACTACCTCAGATTTAGCGCGCCCATGATAGGAGTTTGCACAAACACGCTCTCAGATTTAGCGAGCCATGATAGGAGTTTGCAACACTCTCAGATTTAGCGATCCATGATAGGAGTTTGCAAACACTCTCCAGATTTTAGCGCACCATGTATAGGAGTTTGCAAACACTCTCAGATTTAGCGCGCCATGATAGGAGTATTGCAACCTTCTCAGATTTAGAGTGCCATGATAGGAGTTTGCGAACACTCTCAGTTTTAGCGCGCCATGATAGGAGTTTGCAACACTCTCAAGATTTAGCGCGCCATGATAGGAGTCTGCAACTACTCTCCGATTTTAGGCGCCATGATCAGAGTATTTGAGCAACACTCAGATTTAGCGCGCCATGATAGGAGTTGAGGGCAACACTCTCAAGATTTAGCGCGCCATGATAAGGATTTGCAACACTCTCAGATTTAGCGCGGCCATGCTAGGAGTTTGCAAACACTCTCGATTTAGCGCGCCAATGATAGGAGTTTGCGCCAACATTCTCCTCCTCAGATTTAGCGCGCCAATATAGGAATTTGCAACACTCCAGAATTTTAGCGCACCAAGATAGGAGTTTGCAACACTCTCCAGATTTAGCGCGCCATGATAGGAGTTTTGCAACCACTCTCAATTTACGCGCCATGAGAGATTTTGCAACACTCTCAGATTTAGCGCGCCATGATAGGAGTTTGCAACACTCTCAGATTTAGCGCGCCATGAATAGGAAGTTTTGCAACCCTCTCAGATTTAGCGCGCCATGATAGGAGTTTGCAACACTCAGATTTAGCGCGCCATGATAGGAGTTTGGCAACACTCTCAGATTTAGAGCGCCATATACGGAGTTTTTTGCAACACTCAGATTTAGCGCGCCATGAAAGAGTTTGCAACACTCAGATTTAGCGCGCCATGATAGGAGTTTGCAACACTCTCCGAGTTAGCGCGTCCATGATAGGAGTTTGCAACACTCAGATTTAGCGGCGCCATGATAGAGTTTGCAACCCCACTCATGATTTAGCGCGCCATGATTAGGAGTTTTGCAACATCAATTTAGCGCGCCAATGATAGAGTTTGCAACACTCAAGATTTAGCGCGCCATGATAGGAGTTTGCAACACTCAGATTTAGCGCGCCATGATGGAAGATTGCAACACTTCAGAATTAGCGCGCCATGATAGGAGTTTGCAACACTCAGATTTAAGCGCGGCCATGATCAAGAGTTTTATAAAAACAAAAGTTTGAATAAACACAGGAATAAGTATTGACATTTGTTCTTTTATTTTTTTTTCAGAGAGTAACCAATAAGAGTGTTTATGATTTTTTGCAGACAATATTGAGGAATGATGGTTCTATTAATAATCAGATATGATTAGCATATGATTTACCATTATTGATTTTTATGACTCTTAGTCTCTCAAAAAATTCTAAAAAAAAACCAAATTTCAAATTTTTTTATAATTGCAATCTATTGACATTTCTCGCAAAAAAATTGAAATTTAGATACTACTCATTATCTTTTATCTGATGTTGACTACAAAATTGTAACCTTTTATACCAATTTCTGTAGATAGGAAGTTTTATGATAAATAAAATTTGCAATATCTTGCAACTTTGCTACAAGAAGTTAGTTTTAGTTGCCCAAGAAAAATAACCTAACAAGTGTGTAGATGCAAACTGCTTTTTTAAATCACATGATTAGAAGTTTTCTTTGAAATTGTGACCAAAAAAAAAACAAAAAAAAAAAACAAAAATAAACAAGAGCTTTTGCCCCTAGAGGTTTTATTGGAGGCATATAATGGTAGTTTCTCTGAAGCCTGGGATCAATATATGTGCCGTCTTGATTCGTTCTTTAAGAGGGTCAGAACCTTTTGACGAACTGGTTAACCTGAGTACACATCATCTTTTGGCCAGTGTGCTATTACTTTATTTTTTCAGTCATGAAGTAGGTAGTGGCAAAGTAGCGCCTAAATTTGCCAAAGTTGAAGCTATAAAAAACCTTTAAAATCAGTCATGATAAGAAATCCCTGCAAAGGTCCCTGGTGAATGATGAGGTTTTTTAAATAGACAGTACTGCAAAAAAACTTTGCAGATGTTAGTACCCGTCCTCCCCGAAACCTCACTACCATCACAAGAACATAATTCTTGATGTACATAGGCAAAATTAATTCTGTAAATAACCAGGTTGTTTGGCCTAGAAACAATAATTTCATTCTAATCTAGTAATTAAGTTTATTCAGGTATATCACAGGAACCGTTACATAGATAATAATCTATATAACTGTAACTCCTTGTATATCGCCTTCTAGTATATAATAAGATATTAAAGGACCGCCAATGGAAAGTGCACTTTTGTCTTTGTGGTCTTTTTTAATGGCATTATTATAACTTAGAAAAGAGATAATAATTTATTATTATACATAATATATAATATATACATACATCTAGGTTTTTCTCCTTTTTCTAAATAGCTCTTGTTCTTTTTTATTTCTTCTATTGTCCCATGGGGAAGTGGAAAAGAATCTTTCCTCCGTAAGCTCATAGCGTGGTCGTATGAGGCGACTAAAATGCCGGAGCAATGGGCTAGTAACCCCTTCTCCTGTATACAATTACTAAAAAAGAGAAGAAGAAAAACTTTAAAAAACGGGTGCTTAAATGTGCGTGATGTAGTGCGGATGAAAGATACAGAATTATTCTGATGTTAGAATGCAAAGAAGTTGGAATGCCTGGCCCTAAGCGAAACAAAGCTGAAGGGGGTAGGAGAGTATTCAGTGGGGGGAAATAAATGGGATTTAAATCTGGAGTACTGAGAGAGTTAGCACGCAAAGGAAGGGGTAGCATAATGTTAAATGATCAGTTATGAAGGAAAAAGAAGAAACTGGGCCTGGAAATTCAAGAATTATGTGGATTAAAGTAAAGTTGGGATGCGAGAAGTGGTCATAATAAGCGTGTATGCACCTGGAGAAGAGAGGAATGCAGAGGAGAAGAGAGATTTTGGGAGAATGTTAAGTGAATGTAAGGAGCCTTTGAACCAAGTGAGAGAGTAAATGTTGGTAGGGGCTTGAATGCTATAGTAGGGAGACTTTTAGAGAGAGGTGTGGTAGGTAAGTTTTTGGGGTCCAGTGTAAATGAAACTGGGAGCCCTTTGAATTGAACTTTGTATAGAAAGTTTAGTTAAGGTAATACATATTTTAAGAAAAAGAGGATAAATAGATACACGATATGATGTAGGGGCGAAATGACAGTAGTTTTGTATGGGATTATGTATTGGGTAGCTAAAAGACTGTTGAGTAGAGACTATCCTGATGTACATGATTATAGAGGGGCCACAGATTTATCAGAACACTTCTAGTTGTAGCTGAACACTGAGATTAAAAGGTAGAATGGGATACAAGGAAGAATAAGAAGCATCAGGAAGAGAGAGGTGAGGTTTATAAACTAAAAGAGGAGGCAGTAGGGTAAGATATAAATCAGCTATTGGAGGATAGAAGGGCTAATGAGAGCATAGGCAATGGGGTCGAAGAGGTATGGGTAGGTTTAAAAATGTAGTGTTAGAGTGTTCAGCAGAAGTTATGTTGATTACAGGAAAGTGGGTGCAGGAGGGAAGAGGCGCGATTGGTGAATGAGATGTAAAGCGAGTAAGTTAAGGGAGAAAAAGTTAGATATGAGAAGTTTTACACAGTAAAGTGAAGCAAGGAGGGAAAGTAATATGGAGAAAAAGAGGGAAGATAAGAAGTGGTGAAGTCAATATCAAAGAGAGCAACTGAGTGAGGTGGTGTGAGATGTTAGCAACAAATTTTTGTTGAAAAATAAGAAAAAAGTTTGGTAGTGAGATTAACCAATTAAGAAAAGCCTAGAGAACAAATGGATTTGTCATGTAAAATAGAGATGAGAGTATTAAATGGGAGTTAAGAGTATTGGGAAGATGAAGGAATATTTTGAGGAATTGAGTTAAATGTGATGACGATAGGGAAGCTGTGATTTCGTGATAGGGCAAGGAGGAATAACATCTTGTAGGAGTGAGGAAGAGCACGTTGTGAGTGTGGGGGCAGTTCGAGATCAGTAGGTAAACTGAAAAGGGGGTACGGGAGGCAGCCGGATTGATGGATAAAGATAGAAATGTTAAAAGCAGTGGGGATTATCGTATTGGAGTGGTTGGTGCAAATTATTTTAAAAAATGTAAATGGAAGAGGGTAAGGTACCTAGGGGAATGGGCAGAGAGCAATGCATAGTTCCTTGTATAAGGCAAAGGGGATAAAAAGAGAGAGCAAAAATTAAAGGGGGATAAGTCTGTATGAGTGTACCTAGGTAAAGTTGTATGTAGAGTTCATAATTGAAAGAATTAAGAGTGAAGCCGGAGAATATGATAGCAGATGAACAAGGAGGCTTTAGGAAAGGTAGGGGGTGTGTGGAACCAGGTGTTTACAGTGAAACAAATAAGTAGAACAGTATTAGATAAGGCTAAAGAGGTCCTTTGTGCCCTTTATGGATTTGGATGAAAAGGCGTATGCAGGGTGGATAGGGGCAATGTGGCAGATGTTGCAAGTTACAGGTGTAGGAGGTAGTTACTGCAAGCATGAAAGAGTTTTTTACGAGATTGTGCGGCTCCAGTTAGAGTAAGTAGGAAAGAGGAAATTTTATTCCCAGTAAAGTAGCCTTAGACAAGGATGTTGTGATGTCACACAGTGTTATGTTTAATATATTTATAGATGGGGTTGTAAAGAAGTAAATGCGAGGGTCTTGGCAAGAGGCGTGGAAGTTAAAAGATAAAGAATCACAACACACATAAGTGGGAGTTGTCACAGCTCTCTTTGCTGATGAACACTGTGACTCATTGGTGAGATTCTGAATAAGTTAGCAGAGATTGGTGGATGAATTTGGTAGGGTGAGCAAAAGCAAAATTAAAGAGTGAATACAGGAAAGAGTAAGAGTTATGAGGATAACAAAAAGATTAGGTGATGAAAGATTGAATATCAGATTGGCGGAGAGAGTATGGAGGAGGTGAACGTATTCAATATTTGGAGTGGACGTGTCAGCGATGGGTCTAATGAAAGATGAGGTAATCATAGAATTGAATGAGGAACAAGAGTGAGTGGTGGCACATAGGGAGTCTGTGGAAGACAGAGGAACTTTGTCCTTGGGGCAAAGAGGGAATGTATGAGAGCAATAGTTTTACCAACGCTCTTATATGGGTGTGAAGCGTGGTGACGAATGTGTTGCCGCGAGGAGAAAGCTGGAGGCAGTGGAGATGTCATGTCTGAGGCAATGTGTGGTGTGAATATATGCAGAGAATTCGTAGTTTGGAAGTTAGAGGAGGTGCGGGATTACCAAAAAACTGTTTGTCCAGGAAGGGCAGAGGAAGGTTTTTGAGTGGTTCGGACATGTAGAGAGAAGGAGCGAAATAGAATTGACTTCAAGATTTGTATCAGTCTGTAGTGGAAGGAAGGCGGGGTAGGGGACGGCCTAAGAGAGAAGGGTTGGAGGGAGGGGGTAAAGGATGTTTTTGTGTGCGAGGGGCGTGACTTCCTAGCAGGCATCGTGCGCGAGTTTGATAGAGTGAATGGAGACAAATGGTTTTTTAATACTTGAACGTGCCTGTTGGATTGTGAGCAAAGTAACAATTATGAAGGGATATCAGGGAAACCAACCGCAGGGGCCGGACTTGAGTCCTGGAGATGCAATATAAACACAAATCAGTAGAATGTGTCCTTTATTGACTAACGTTTCGCCACACGGTGGGCTTTTTCAAGTCACAACAGAACTACCCTGGGGGTGGAAGGAACGCGATATTATAGTCCGGCTGAGGTCAGAGTGAAGAATGCTGCATCTGATGATGGAACCGAGTTGGGTTGTAGAGTCTAAAAACTTTTGGGTAGCTTGGAAAGGAGACTGGGACAAGTTTGTGAGCAGACCTTCGATCAGTGTTCTTATGTGGGATAGCCGCTGAAGAAGTTTCTTGGCAAGTGGGTTTCAGCAATGTTATAGAAGCCACTATTCTGGTTGAAGGTTGATCCCGATATCAAATAAGTGATGACAATCAGGATTCTTCGGTATTGGGTGTTGTCTTCTGTGGCGATAAGTCTTGAGTTTCTGTATTTATCAAGTGGTTGTGTGAATTACGGTGTTGTACGCAGGCATTCCCTTGTAGTCGTCTGACCCTGCTTGCGTATGTGTTCTAAATACGTGTTTTGGAGGTCCCTTGACTGTTTCGCTCCACGTATTATACTTGTTGCAGTCATTACAAGGGATTATGTATCCCCCTGCAGAGGATGGAGGCTTGTCCGCCTACTACTGGTGATGTCCTTGGATGGTCGTGGTTGTGGAGGTAGATACTTGGAATGATGTTTTTGGCAAAGAAGTTGAACATGTTTGGCAATGGAGTTGGTGGGAAGGACTATGTATCTCTTCTCGGCAGTGTCTTCTCGGGTGTGTGAAGATGCTTAGTGCGCCGCCGCAGCAGTCTCTGATGAAGTGACGAGAATAGTGGTTGTTTGGAAAATACCTGTTTCCAATTGATAGTGCAGTTCTTCCTCAAGGAACTCGATGCTGCAGATTCTGAGTGCACGCAGGAAGAAGCCTATAATTACACACATTTGGTTTTGGTGTCCGTGGTGAGAGTAGAAGTGGAGAAGATCGTTTTGGTTGGTTGGGTTTTCGATAACTTTAAAACGAAGTTCGTTGGTCAGCTTTGCAGATTTAGAACATAGGAAAGGAATAGTGTTGTCGACCCTCTTCTTCAAGTGTGAACTGGATTGAAGGTTCGACCTGGTTGAGCTTGTCCTTGGAGAGCGTGAACGTTGAAGCTTTTAGGAGTTATGAGGAAATGTCGTCAACATAACGGCGCCAAGTGACAGAGACGAAGGAATAATGGTGGAGAAACGTTCGGCTTCTAGATGTTCCATGTTATAGGTTCGCTAGGACTGCACTGAGTGGCAAACCCCATGGGTTATCAATAAGTCTGCTGACAGAGGTGATTTTTCAAAAGAGAAACACGTAACGCCCAACACATAGTTTCAACCAGGTCGAAGAAGTCGCGCTGGCTTGGAATGGGAAATCAAGTGAACGTCAATTTTCTTGCTGCAAGAGAACGATGGCTTGTTGATAGGTACTTAGTGAATAGGGAATCACGTCAAGGCTGAAAGTTTCTTGTTCCTGATGGTTGATGTGCGAATGCGATTGAGAAGATCAACCTGATGTTTGAGATGTGCTGGACTGATAGTGCCCAAGAGCTTTTCGATAAGGTTGTTTGGCGGAGAATTCCTGAGAGCCCTTGTGGGAGCACGTAGCCTATCCCCGAGAATATGGCCTCAGTGGATACCAGGCTTGTGAGTCTTTGGCAGGCCGTACATTCTGGCAGGTCCTGGGGTTGCTGGCATGGTGTGCAAGAAGTTAACTTCTTCCCTTGTTTCTGAAGCTTTCCTAGGATGTTCAGACAACAATGCCGCCGACTGTATAAGTTCCCGCTTTTGAAGAAAAGTTTAGTAAGGTTTGTCCACTTGGTTAGTTTTGGAGAGATTTTGTAGGTATCGGGTCATTAAGTAGGATTGGCACATCTGGTTCCTGTCATCGTCAAGTTTTCATGATGACAAACACCACTCCTTTATCAGCGTTGGGACCCTGATGGGTCGTGTCTTCTGCTAACCTTTGAGTGCATTGATGTAACGTTTCGGGGTATGACTGGGAGCTGCGTTGTTGAGATGGCTGCTGAGATGATGCCTTGAAGATATGCCTTTTGAAGTCGGAGTCATTGTGTACTGTAGTTTTTGGCGATAAATTTGAGGTCTTGTTTTTGGTTTCGAAATTCCTGTTGCGAATATTGAGGCCTAAGCCTGAGGGCTTCAGTTTCCGTGTTGACAGTGCCGATAGATGAAAGATATGAATAATTTCAGTCTTCCTAAACTTTTCCAGATTAACATTATCGCAGAGTGTTGTAGTTTTCTTAGTAAGTCTGATCTTCTGTTAGAAACATTCGCTGTGGTAACGCTGCTGCGAATGATTTTCGGCGGACGTCTGTTCATGTTGCCCCTGAGTGTTGTGCCGAGTGTTCGGGCTTGGAGAAAAGCATCCTTTTGTAAGCATTGTTTAAGTCACGCACACGTCTCAAGTCGTCCGAGCTGTACGGAGAAAGGTGGTTTGACGTTGGCAATTGAGGAGAGTAGATCTTGGTAAGACCATTTCTTGGATGCAGTCACGAAGAAAATTGTGTCAGTTTGCGTAATTGAGTAGCTTTTAGGAGAAGGTCCAGGTATTCTCTGTGTGAAGGATCCATTTCTACTCAGGCAGGTGTGACGACGATGGAAATAAAAGGGTATCAAATACCGACAGACCACTAGGCACAAACACTCCGGGGCAACATGAACAGACGCACCGCCGACATCATTTCGCAGCCGAGAGTTACCACAGCGAATTTCAACAGAAGATCAGACTTACTAAGAAACTACAAACAACAAATCTCTGCGATAATAGTAATTTGAAAAGTTAGGAAGACCTGAAATTATTCAAAATCTTCATCTCGTCCCCTGTCAACCACAGAAACTGAAGCCCTCACTTAGGCCCTCAAATCGCAATACAGGAATTACGAAACCAAAACAAGACCGCAATTTCATCGCCAAAAACTACAGACACAAGACTCCGACTTCCAAAAAGGCTATCTTCAAGGCATCATCTCAGCAGCATCTCAACACCAGCTCCCCAGTCATACCCCGACTTACATCAATGCACTCAAAGGTTTAGCAGAAGATCTCACCATCAGGTCACCACCGCTGATAAAGGAGGTGTGTTGTCATCATGAACACTGACGATACAGGAACAAATGCCAATCTACTTAGACCCATACCTACAAACCTCCTCACACTAACCAAGTGGACAACCTTACTAAACTTTCCTTCAAAGGACTCGCCGCATTCTGATGAGCTCAGAACAAGGAAGAAACTTCTGCACACCATGCCCAGCAACCCAACCTGCCAAATGTACGGGCCTCTGCCAAAGACTCACAAGCTGGTATCCACTGAGGCCCCCATCCGTCGGGAAAGGCATGCTCCCCACAAGCTCTCAGGAATTCTCGCCAATCACCTATCGAAACTCTTGGCACTATCATCCATCACTTCTCAAACACTCAGGTGATCTTCTCTAATCGCATTCGCAACATCAACATCAGGAACAAGAAACTTTCTCAGCCTTGACGTACTTTCCTATTCACTAAAGTACCTACTAAACAAGCCTTCGATCTCTGCGCAAGAAACTTGACGATTCCACTTAAAAAATTCTGCCCATTCCAGCCAGCGACTTCATCGACTGGTTGAACTATGTGTGGCTTTTAAGGTTTCTCTTTTGAAAATCACCTCTTTCAGCAGACTTTTGACTACCCATTTGGTTTTTCGCCACTTCAGTCAGTCCTACGAACCTATACATGGAACATCTAGAAGCCGAACCGTTTCTCACACCATTATTCCTTTCGTCTGTCACCTGGCTCCGTATGGTGACGACATTCTCCTCATAACTTCCTAAACGCTGCAACGGTTCAAGCTCTCCAAGACAAGCTCAACCAGTCGAACCTTCAATCCAGTTCACGACTTGAAGAAAGGTCGAACACACTCTGTCCTTTCCCTTGATGTGCTAATCTGCAAAGCGACCACGAAGCGTTTTTAAGTCTATCGAAAACCCACCAACCAAAACGATCCTTCTCCACTTTAACTCTCACCACGACACCAAAACCAACGTGGTGTAATTATAGGCTTGCCTTTCCTGCGCTGCACTCCGCATCTGCCAGCAACGAGTCCCCGTGAGGAAACTGCACTATAATTGAACAGGTATTTTCCAAACTCCACTATCCTCTCCTTCATCAAGATGGCAACGGCGAGCACTAAGACTTCTCTTCAACACACCCAAGAAGACACCTCGCCCGAGAAGCGATACATAGTCCTTCCCACCACTCCCATTGCCAAACATGTTTCCAACATCTTTGCCAAAACATCATTCCAATATCAACCTCCAACCACGACCATCAAGGACATCACCATAGTAGGCAGGCCAACCTCCATCCCTGCAGGGGGTATACATAATCCTTGTAATGACTGCAACAATTTATACGGGGGCGAAACATCAAGGGACCTCCAAACACGTATTCAGTAACACCATACGCAAGCAGGTCTGACGACAACAAAGAATGGCCTCCGTACAACACCGTAATTCACACAACCACTTGATAAACTACCGAAACTCTAGACTTATCGCCAACAGAAGACAACACCCAATACCGAAGAATCCTGGAATCATCACTTATTTCTAATCCGACAACTTTCACCAGAATGTGGCTTCTATAACATAGCTAACCTCTTGCCAAGAAACTTCTTCATCGCTATCCCGAAAACGTAATGTCTTTCTTAATTCACCGAAATCTCTCTCTGATGTTGGCCATAACTCGGATAATGGCAAAGGTAATGCTAAAAAAATGCATGCCTATCCTTGGAGACTGGGATCTAAGGCTCGACAATTTAATGTACGTGGAAAACTGGCCCAGGGCATCGTAAGAGCTAAGTGAAAAGTCCCGATCAAGCCTTCTTATTCAGAAGTGCAGATTGCCAGACTTTTCTGTTTACCCATGCCCGAGGGACTGAAATTTCGGGAAAAGCAATGAAACGATCTGTCTTGAATTTCTACTTTTAAAGCGGCCATAGGCGAATCCAATTCAGATATCACCCGTAAAATAAACACAGCCTGCTAGTGAGTGCCGAGAACCTGGTAAGGAACCACAATTGCCTAGTAGTTCCTAAAAATTCATTTCTTAGGTCCAAACCATAGCTCATAATGCTTCCTTAGAGGACAGTCAGGTGTGACTAAAACTTTTCATGGGATTTCAAAATATTTTTATTGCCAAATGTTAAGACGGAGAATGTGGTAGCTACATCCGTTCTTGTGAGTGTCAGCGAGGGTAAGCCAGGACACTATAGTGAGACCCGCACCACATCATCCCATACCCGCAGATGAGAGCCATTTGGGGACTTAATTATCGACTGTGGTGGGACCATTTACCAACAGCTTAAGTCCAGGTAACATGACTCATCACGAAATATCGTAATGACACGATTGCAACAAACCGCGGGTTCAATCCCGGCCGTGGTATGGTAAGTCAGTAACCATTAGCTTTTTATCATTTTGATAAAACTGCTAGGTACCCCCCCGAAACCACAATTCACGACCACTAATTTTGCAGGAAAATCATTCACAGGAGCTTTAAAAACTAGGCAGGAAAAAAAAATTTTTTAATAAAAATGTCCACAGCTTTATTATCCAAAGTCCACCAAGCACAATGGAAATCGGTTCACAAACCTTAGAAACTATGAACGGCGCACGTATAGCCATGCATTTTCCTAGACTGGGTTGAATCACTTCCTCTAATTGTTGTTTGGAATGGAGAAACTGTACCGGGAATTATGGGTACAGTCCCCCTTGAGCTAATTTCTTGGGCACAACTTGAGAGGTTCGCTACACGTGCGTGAAGGAAGGTTTGGCCATGTCACGGTAAATGTTAGCCTTTGTTATGTAGGACACATTCCCATATAGGCTGCCTCCCAACCAGTGGAAACGGATGCAAGTAGTTTAACGACAAATAGGGTACCCGTCATTAAACAACACCTTGATTCAGCTGACCAATTACAACCACGCCCCCCAAGCTAAGATACGTGGTTTACTGCGCCATGCATGGTTCTTGCACTGCAAACAGCGTTTTACAGTGGTTATTTCTACCAACACGTGAGTGAGGCGAACAGGTGGTCTGAGTATACTCTTCTGAAGACTGTCCAATACTTTATCAACAGACGTTTGCTGCGAATTGCTCGTTTTCCCATTGGCATAGAATACCAACAAACTCTTATTGCTGGCGCAGCTTCGTGACGGTATTTGTACTGATTAAAGGTGATAGCAAACAACATGGGCGCCCCAAACTAAAGTCTTCCCTGCTACGAGGCTTTTAATCGCCCGATCTCCGATTGCCTTCGTAATGTGGGAGGGTCAACACTAGAGCAATCAGATCAACAATTTCGGAAGCAGGTGGTGAACATGGTTTGTTCTCAAGTGTGAGTGAGCATCACTGGAGCTTTGAGTTGGCATCTCAAATCTTGGAACGACCATAGAGCAACGATGCAATTGGCCCAAAGGAGGAATGTTTGATAAAGAGAAGAGAGGGAGTCAAATTTTTCGAGCAAATGTAGCGACATATGAAGTGTGCCAAAAAGGGGTGCTCGCTGGTACCTCGTTTTATTAGTTAAATGAACCTGAACAATTTTGAAAACCCAGGGCTCGTGCATTAAGGTTTCCAGGGAGCACTGGGCAACACTTGTGCATTGAGTGTTGTACGCAAAAAGCGGCAGGAGTTCAACTGCTGTTTTGAATGATGAGGAGTTCGTTGATTAATAGGTCGTTAAAACAAAGGGTCTTGGAAACATATCAGTGTATTCCTGTCAGTATAGGACAAAATATAAAAATGCAAGCGTCAGCTGGGTCAGTCTCACGTAGACGTAGTGAACACGGACAAGACATATCACGAAAGGTACAAGGCCACAGGTGTCACCACTTCACGATTTAGTGCAGTTACGTTTGGTGATAATCTAGCTAAAATCTGTTGACCAGAGGTTAGAGTCTTTCATGAAGAACATTATCGTTGACAACTGCATGTGGCCCAAGGCTTGGGCTGTACACATTTGAGGCCAACGGCTCCCTGTACCGAGCGGCTGCCTCATATTCATACCAACAGCCTGGTAATGAACAGAGAATCGTCGTGGACGATTTTCCTGAATGGAGGACAGAAGTAGCAGGCTGAAAGTGAACAGAAACGGCACCAAATAAGTCCACATGGTGAGGCAAAGACATCAACTTACGTCCTGCCAGGGTCAGTGTCAAACCCCTGTCTGGCGCCCAACGACAATGTCAGCAGGGATCAAAGCTAAACCTAAAGTAGTATTTACTCTTGTCGCAGGTCCGACATATAAAACAAAGGTCCTAGCATTAAATAAAAACATGGCCCCAAAGCCCGTATCGAAATAAATGCCCTTGAAAGAACCGAGGAAAGAAGTAGATGATTGTATGGCACCATATTACGGTGCGGCCACGTCTTCCTTAGGGACGAGTGATAAAACAATTGAAGTATCCACCTTCAGGGGCATACCAGGCTTATTGTT
Organism: Cherax quadricarinatus; assembly: GCF_026875155.1. Lineage (NCBI taxonomy): Eukaryota > Metazoa > Arthropoda > Malacostraca > Decapoda > Parastacidae > Cherax > Cherax quadricarinatus. Next base: position 34,372,196 of record NC_069450.1, read on the forward strand.
CGCCTGGTAAGAGAGGAATACTCCCGCACTTTCCTGAAAAGATTTCGGTTACATTCCTCCGTTAAATAGTTTCATTGATTCATTAGCCAATCACTCAGGCAAGCCCGTCATAGCCGAAGCCAACATTGTTTACTTGCGCCAAGTGAAATAACAGACTTCCCCGTAGCTACTGCTTGATTACAGTACACTTTCTTTCTCTGCTTCTGCTTTTCCCTCATCTTTGGTTACCGTGTGGTACACTTAAAATTCCAACCTCTGTACATAAGTGTACATATTTGTAATATATTTGGCAAGTTTTATCTGGTGAAAGAAATACAAGCATTAACTATTGTTGAGTTTGTTTGTTCTCACTTTTAAAACCCATGTATGGCCAGGTCGAAGCCAACTTTACCTGCGATGGAGAAAACGTCCGCAAATACCCTACGATCCCTCAACAGATTGCATGTGGCCCAGTCAGCTGGCTAAGGCCAACTTAAAATCTGCTCAAAACGACATAAAACAGAGGTATGACAAAAGTACTAAACTTTTGCTTCTTTAACTCAGAGACAAGATTCTGGTCCAAAAACCCTGTGCCTGGTCCAGTGAAAGGGACATGAAGAAAAAGACTGATTTAAGCTGTGGTAGAACCTCAATGATAAACCAAATGCTTGGTAAATTTACCACATTAATCAGATTAAATTATTATCTGAACCACCTAAGGTTCCCGTATGACTTTCCTCCTCTGTCCCTGCCCTGGACAACCTGGATTTCTTGAACCCACTTCGACGGTTCAAAATCAGATCCCAAACTCTGCCATTCTCCAGGATCCTCGCTTCATAATGTCGGGACTTGAAGAAGACCAACTAACACACTACCAACTCTTCGGCAAGCCTATCCAGACTTATTTTGGATGTTTACAAAAAAGTGCAACCTGGTTAATCCAATGTGACGTAGGAACTGCTGATCCTATGTAAACTCTCTCCCTACTTGGTCATGATTATGACCAGATCTAGTTCATTACCTTTGTAACTAGAGCTCAGGCTATCAAAATTTAATTTTTTTGACATGCACCGCCCTCTCTAAAATTTCGAAATTACACTAAGTATAACTAACAGGCCAATAGTTGCTGACATCAGACCTATTATTTTCTTGAAGATATGAGTACCTCTGGCTTTTGTTTGTTCCCAAGTTGTAATCGCATTACGGCAAAGTGTGCGGGCCATATCTACACCTGTGTTCGTAATATTAATTGAGTGTTTACGGAGTTTTTAACAAAGTGAGAGAATAATTGTGGTAGGGAACCTGAATGCCGAAGTGGGAGAAACGGTTATAGAGAGCGTAGTATGTAAGATTCGGGTGCCAGGTGTAAATGATAATTGGGGGCCTTTGACCTTAGTATAGAAAAAGGTTTGGTAATAGGTAACAAATATTTTAAGATATGACATAGGGCGTAATGACAGTAGTTGGAGTATATATTGGTGGATAAAAAGTTGTTGAGTAGACTTCAGGATGTGCATGTTTTTAGAGGAGCATCAGATATATCAGACGATTTTTTAGTTGTAACTACTGTAAGATTAAAAGGTAGATGGGATACAAGGAAAATGATATCAGAGAGTAAGAGAGAGGTGAAGGTTTATAAACTAAAGGAGTAGACAGTTATTGTAAGATATAAGCAACTGTTGGTAGGACAATGGGCTAGTGAGAGTACAGGCGATGAGTCTGAAGAGATATTGCTAGAGTGTTCACCAGACATTTGTGTTGAGAGAAGGCTGGGTGTGAGAGGAGAGAAATGCGATTGGTGGAATGATGAGGAAATGAGAGTAGTGAGAGAAAAAGTTATCATATGAGAGAGGGCTATATGGGGAGTAAAAGATGTTAAGAAAGTAGTGAAGAAATGTAAAAGGAGAGCAAATAAGAGATTGGGTAAGATTCTGTCAGCAAATTTCTTGAGAATAAGAAAAAGTATTGGAGTGAGATCAATAAACTGAGAAAGCTTAAGGAATGAATGGTGGTGACAGATAATAGAAGAGTAGAGCTATTAGACGGAAAGTTGGAAGTACCGAGAGAATGGAGGGAATATTTGTAGGAACTGCTAAATGTTGATGAAGGTAGGGAAGCTGTGATTTCTTGCACTGGCTAGAGATATATAACATCTTCTAGGAGTGAGTAATAGCCAGATAAGAGTGTGAGGGAGGTACGTGTAGCTGTGGTAAAATGAAAGGAGGTAAAGCAGCTATGACTAATGGGATCAAAACAACAATGATAAAAACAGTTGGTGATATAATTTTGGAATGGTTGGTGCTTTTATTTAATAAATGTTGAGCGAGGAGAAGGTAAAGAGCATGCATATTTCCTTTGCATAAAAGAAAATGGGAGAAATGAAACTGTAAGAATTATACAGGAATTAGCATGTTGAGAATTCCTCGTAAGGTGTATGGTGGAGTTATTATTGTAATAATTATGAGTAAGATGGAGAGCAGGATCGCAGATGAACAAGAAGACTTTAGAATGGGTAGGTTTGTGTAGACCATGAGTTTAACTTAGTAGTATTTAGATCAAGGTAAAGAGGTTTTTCTTGCATATATTGATTTGGCAAAAGCGTATGATAGTGTGGATAGGAAAGCAATGTTGCAAGTGTTGCAAGTGTGTGGAATAGTTGGTGCGTTACTGAAAGAAATTAAAACGCTTTTATGGAGAAAGTGAGGCTCGGGATCAGTATGTAGGAGATGGGAAAATTATTTCCCAGTTAGGCGGGGATGTGTAATGTCACCGCGAGTATTTAATTCATTTAAGACGGGGTTGTAAAGGAAGTGAATGCTCGGGCGTTGGGAAGAGGTGTGTGACTGAAAGATAAGGAACCTAACACAAAAAGGAAGTTCTCACAGTTGCTGTTATCAGATGACACTGCTTCTGGGAGACTCTGGAGAGAAGTTTCAGAGGTTGGTGGACTAATTTGGGACGCTGTTTGAAAGAAAGAAGTTGAAGATGAACATAGGAAAGAACAAAGTGATAGGAATAAGACAAAAAATAGATAATGAAACACCTAATATCATATTGGAGGGAGGGAGCACGGAGAAAGTGAGTGTTGAGATGGGTTCATGTAAGACGAGGTGAACCATAGAATTGACGAAGGAAAAAAGGTGAGTGGTACGTTGAAGAGTCAGTTGGAGCAAAGACTGTGATCCATGAAAGTAAAGAGTGGAATGTATGAGAGTACAGTGGTACTAACGCATGGGCTGTGTTGCTGTATCAAGGAGGAGTGTGGAGGCAGTTGAGATCTCGTGTCTGAGAAGCAATGTGTGGAGTGAATATTATGCAGGGAATTCCTAGCTTGGACACTGGGAGGTGCGAGGTTACTAACAGTATTATCCAGAGCTGGAAGAGGAGGTTTTGAGGTGATTCAGATATTTAGAAAAGATGACTTGGATGGAGTATAAATCTACAATGCATGGAAGGCGGGGTATAGGTCATCTTAGGAATGGCTGGAGGGAGAGGGTAAATTAAGCATTGTGTGCGAAGGTGTAAGACGTCCAGCATGCGTTTGTAAGCGTGTTAGACAGGAGTGAGTGGAGGCTTGTGGGTTTTCTGAGTGTTGGAGTGTGAGCACCTCTAGGTCCTGAGGTGTGAGCACCTCAGGACTCACGTACCTGCACTCTGAAGGTGGATTACCTGGAGTATACCTGGAAAATTTTTCGGGGATCAACGCCCCGTGGCCTCTTGGTGCATCAGGGTCTGATCAACCAGGCTGTTCTGCTGGGTTAGGGATATTTGCAGTTATTGAACTATAGTATCGGCGTCCTCCTGGCGAGACGATGAGTGATGGTATAAATTTTTCTTCTTTTTTGAGCGGCCATCAACCTCAATGGGAGACGGCCGCTGTGTTGAACAAACTTGTCTTGAATAAAATCACAAACATGCCAATGAAATATTAAAGAAAAATATTTATAGATGATTAAAAGCTAACAACAGCATCACATGAAATAACGAAATTACTTTGCAGGCGATGATCAGCTGGTACCCAGGTGCCAGAAGTTCTCTAAGGAACGAGTGTAACCACTACAATCACAACTAGTGAGTAAATCATTGAAAATTGCTTACGGAAATTTTCCATAATTAACTTCATAAATTCGCAAGGAACTTAGAATTCTCACATTTTTCTGATTAGGTAATTCGTTTAATTAATTAAAGATTTGTCACAGCTTCCACACTATTAATTAGGTGAAGGTAATTAGTTAAATGCATTTCGCTGCTTAAATTGATTTTTGTCACATGTCTTTTCCAAAAATTTTACAAAGAGATTTATGCTGGAACCTGCACCATACAGCCGTCCAGTTCTTTACGTACTTATTTCGTACCTCCCACACCACCACACTCGCTAAGCACATTGTTAAGTGGCAGATGGTTCAGCTAGTCATTCACAAAGCAAAAAAAAAAAAATAATAGTTCTCCTAACAATTTAAGAAGAGGCACTTAGTAGGTATGTGAAGAATATCGTTCTCTCAATAACACTGGCATTGGTCCCTCACACAACAGGTGTGTTGAGTCACATACGGTCCCAGGAGAGAGCAGCTCACAGCCTCTGATGACAGCTGAACATCCTACTGGCATAACTAAATAATAAATCTCATATCCCAAAGGCATTTATGAGCTGCAAATAAATTCACAGTTACGTAAATTTAGGAACCAAAATTTTAATAGCCGGAAGCACCGTTGGGAGTTAATGCAACATGCTTCTATTTGGCAACATTTCTCAAGCATTATTTGCATAAGGCGGTAAATCAGTAGCGTTTTCAGTAATATGATAAATATGCAAGTTTCCAAAAGTACTTTATCGCTCTGCCAAATAAACGTATGAATCGCCAAAGGAGCACAATTTGGACAATCCAGAAAATTACCAACGAAGATAAAATCGCTTCAACTGGAGAAATTCTAAAAGATAAGCATGAACTCGGAGCGGATTATACCACGAGTAACAATTCCACAGTTAATCTCCATCCAGAGTTTTAATTTTGTACAAGATAGATATACATAAAAAGCTTGTGTCATTTCTGTTAGATTCTACAGGACCGAGGGTTACACTGGAATGCCGCTAAATATATCAAAGAAATGGCTTACGCAGTGATTGTTATTGCCGCTGAGACCCTTTTAGGGATTAACAAGTTTGTCAATATCTGTCTTGCTGGGCTGATACCCGAAGAAATATTTTTATCTTCTTCGGAGCATTATTATATACCTTGGAAGCCAACAACGAGGGAATCATGCACTTCCACAGTGGAAATGTAGTGTTGATACTATACAGAAGCCATTGTTTACATTTGGTAATTTCTCAGTTCGATGATATTAATGTTATTAGAAAATGATTCAGTGAAACAAGATGAATTAAGTCTTTATGCCTCAACAGAAAACGAAGATCTCACTGAAAGAACATATGGAAAAAAATAGTCGATTTATATATTAGTGGATAAATATACATTACAGCAGACAAATCTTTAAAAACAGTTTTTCAGCAATGATATTTTGTCTATACCTGAAAAATATAAGATGAAAAAACGTCTAATTATTTATGCAATCAAATGAGTTTTAAGTAGCACTAGAATGAATTAATCATTTATTTAATTATACATTGCCATTTAGTGAAATACTTGAGTGTGAGTCAGTGAATCACAAGACTGCAATAACTGATATATTCGCTTTATTAAAATTAAAGTAAAACCCAGTGAAGCAAAATTTGAAAAATATTTTGAATAATGTCATGTTGATGCTGAGGTCAGTGGTCACCAGAGATCGTAAGTGTCCTGAGCTGTTTTGGGGAATGTGGCATGCAAAGAGTACGTAACCTTTATTCGGCGCATGTACACACCCTCATTTGCAGGCTATCTCTCCCAACCAGCAAACCAGGTGACTGAGGGTTGACGATGGGGCCCCGTCGTTCTACCAGTACCCAGGTTCCAGCCAGTGAGAAGATGGTTTTGGCAATTGCAGAGGTAATGTGGGTACCACTCTCCTGTCTGCCCTTGTCATTCCCATTCTAGAGCTGGTTGAAGCACGGTCTGCTCTCTAGTGGCTTCTATTCTGCATTGCTTACCATGGAGTGCACTAATATCTATTGCTGTACATAGTGTATATAGTGTGCATACTTCTGTTCTAAATTGGTGAAGGATAATATAAGTCAAAAGTTTTCTGCTGTGTTTATTTTGCTCCCTTTGCACCCAGGATAACAGGCCATTTGGACTCCTGGGTTGTAATATGGGGGCTGTCCGGTAGCTGAAGCTGGACTTAGAGAAAGGGTTGAGTCTATGGTGAAGCTGGAAGCAGGAACATTGTGTAGCTTGCTGTTTGGCATTGCATTAGCTTTGCCAGCGTATTGCAAACTTTGCGTGTCAGTTGCTTTGCTATGGTCAGCCTTGCTATTGTATGATCATTCAACAGCTCACTAGTAGCTTGTTCGGTGTGCTCGCTTTGCTACGGCCAATCTTGTGGAACAGTGTGAAGCTTGCTGTCTGGCATTGCATTGCCAACGCTTTACAAACTTTGCGTGTCAGTTGCTTTGCTATGGTCAGCCTTGCTATTGTGTGATCGTTCAACAGCTCACTACTAGCCTGTTCGGTGTGAAGATTTTGCAGTCAGCTTTGCTATTGCGTATCCACCTTGCAAGTGTATGCTGCGTATTTTGCAATCTGTACTGTGCATAGCTAAGGGGCGTTCTGCAAATAAACGTGTTAAGTTGGGGTTTTCTGCAATCGTACTGTGCATAGCAAATAACTTGAATATTGGGGTATCCACCTAGACGAGTCAGATGTCGGTGTCGGCATATACTTTGTTTAACCTACCAAATGTCCCTACAACGTTGTTGGCAAATTGCTCGTTCCATTGGCATTGATTACGAATACACTCTCACAGCTGCACAACAGGGCGTTCACTGATCACTGAAAAAACTTCGGGAAGAAGAGATGGCACATCAGACTCCTCCCTCTGCGAAAGCTAGGAATAAAAACCCTATGTTCTCGCAGGAGGAAGATGATACATCAACGGAGCAAAATCGTCAGTCTAGTGCAGCAGGGTTTTCCCTCAAGGTGAAATCAGGGGCGTTGGCACTTGACTGGCAAAAATCAATCTTGAGCTGACTAGGAAACAGAAAACATTTGCAAAATAAGAGTTAGACAGGGAAAAAGAAAGGAGGGCAGTTTCGCATCATGAAAATGACTTTAGCTTACAAAAAGTAGTCCAGCTTGTTCCCCGCATCAATGGGGCCGAACCAGAACAATTTTTCAAGGCTTTCGAAAATCGGGGCTCGAGCCTTGAGGTGGCCGGAACAGAATTGGGCATCATTGGTTCACACAGCATTGTTTGGTAAGGCACGGGATTTACGCCATGTTAAATGACTTTTGAATTTTCCAATTATAAAGTAGTGAAGACCACAGTTTTGGGAGCATATACATGTATCACAGCTAAGTACAGAAAGTTGTTTAAATTAGACAGGAGACAGCTTGGTCAATCCCTGGTTGATTTTGTGCGACAGCAGCCCAAAAGCTTTTACCAGCTGGTATAAAGCAAGGGGTGTTGCTACCTTCAATGATCTTGTGCAGCTTATTCTGATTAACAACCTGCTGCAGTCTGTGGGCCCAGAGTTAGAGTCTTTCTGCAGAATCGTGACTTAACCACTGCTTTGGAGGCAGCCGGGTTGGTTGAACCTTTGAAACTAACCGCTCCTTGTCCGAGCGGTCCCATCTCTCTTTTCAACAGCCGGGCATGAGCAGAGATCTTCAACTTTGGAGGATGAAGTGCCAGCCGGAGGGAACGTCTACGTCAGCCACTAAGTCACCGGGTGAGCCACCGCTTCTCAACTTAGGTCCACCGGTGAGAGACAAATTACTCAACATGGTGCAACTCGACAACAGTATCCAGAGAGACACCAGCCAGAGCGACACCAGTTCAACGTCAGCAGGGAGTAAAGGGAAAGGGCCCTGTCGTCTGCTACATTGTAACCAAGTAAGGTCACATCCATCCCAACTGCCCCCAGAAACCCCCAAACCCAAATTTGGGAAAATCTCTAATATCCCTAGTAACATGTCCTTGAAAGAAGTAGAGAAAGGGAGGGCCCCTTACTACTGTCAGAGTCTTATTTCCCTTCCAGGAAAACTCCAAAACAACTGAAGTCAAAACCTTAGAGATACTGGAGCAAAAGGGCTCATTTCATTGAATTCCTCTGTTTTGTTCAAAAAAGCATTTGGAGGAGCTATATAATTCTGTCCCTTTCCATAAAATTTATGAACAGGCAAAAATTAACACTGGTTACTTGACTGTGGGTGTATCCGAAGGATTCCCCATGAAAGATGCCATGTTATTACTGGTAATAACATTACCTCTACTATGTTGTCCTGAACCTATAATGATTAATTCTTAATCCGGTGTTGCCATAACTCGGGCAACGTCCCAAGGTTGTCTGGAGAGAATGTTGACCAAACCTTCGACAATTCCGACCCGGGAATAGCCACATTGTTTCAGGAGGAAAATTGGCCAGAGCCTCGTAGATCAAGTGAACAGACCCAGATCAAGCCTTCCTATTCCAAGGTTGCAGGTTTGGGCCAGATATTTCTGTTTCCATGCCCGAGGGACTGTCCTTTCCCGGCGGGAACAATGAAAGGACCCTTCTTTAAATTTCGCTTTCAGGCAGCCATGGGTAAATCCTCTTTGGATCATCCGTCAAGTATAAATTTAAAAAACGATTATTTGATCTGCACTGAGACTGGTAAGGAGATAGAGGGCCGGCAACTGTCAGAGAGGTTAGTGGTTCCAACAAAGTTTGGGACCTCAAACATTGAATATAGCCATAATACTTCATTAGGAGGCCCACTTAGGAATTACTAAACATTATAAAGAATCACAAAAGAATTTTATTGGCCAAAATTAAAGCAGGATGTGAAGAATCATATTAGGTGTTGCCGAGAATGTCAGCAAGTAGGGAAACTGGACATTCCATTAAACCTGCACCTCTTCAACCCATACCTGCGATGGAGAACCTTTTTTCAGATTTAATTATAGATTGTGTAGATCCACTACCCAGGTCAAAGTCGGGGAAAAAAGTATTTATTTACCATTATGGATAGAGTAAATAGATACCCTGAAGCAATTCCCATGTGCAGTATTAATACTAAAGCTATTCTCAAACTTTAACCAGATTTATTTCTTTTGGCATTCCTAAAACTATTCAAAATGATCAAGGTACCAACTTCACTGCTAAAGCTTTAGGGAAGTATTAACTAGGTTAGGGATAATCCACAACTTATAAACTGCCTATCATCCTCAGTCCCCAAGGCGCCTTGGAAAGATTCCATCAGACGTTTAAAAAACCCTGATGGGGAAATTTTTGCATGCACTTTCCTACAGACTGGGTGAATCACTACCTTTGCTGCTGTTTCTCAGTAAAGAGAGACGGTGCAAGAGTCTACAGGGTTAAGTCCGTTTGAGCTGATCTTTGGGCACAATGTTACGAGGTCCCTTCGGGGCCCAAAGAAGGTGGTGGGAGAAGACGTTTGCTACACTCTACAACCCCTCTTTAGGTTGCAGATGGCACGTCAGTTAGCCAGGCTAACTTAAGGGCTCAAAACAAGATGAAACAGGGGGTATGACAGAAATGCACAATTTGCCTCATCCAGGAGAAAAAGTGTTGGAAAAGAAACCTTACCTGGCCACACCTTGAAAGCTAGATTTACGGGACCTATGCAAAATGTAATAAATTATCTGTTTTAAATTATGTGGTAAACTCCCCCCTTGATAAGACCTCAAAAAAAAAACTTACCACTTAATCAATTAAAATCTTTTCATACACAGATAAAGTCCCAGTAATGGCTCTGTCCTCCTCCTCTGAGGACTACTCAGACTCTTTGCACTCTGTTTCTGAAATTAATGTCAAACTTCCAAACTCTGTCCTCCTCAAGGATTCTAGCCCTTTAAAAGGTGGGGGCTAAACCGAAACTCAAGCAACAAGTTTAACTGCGCTTCTACAGACATATCCTGATATTTTTTTCGGATGTGCCGAAAAAATGTACGCCCAGGGTTTTCAGATTAGATGTGAGAAACTCTAAACCTATTAAAAACTCTCCCCCTACAGAGCTAATCCTGAAAAGCAAAGGCTACTTCAGCAGGAAGTAGAATTTCTGTTAGAGCATGGGTTAGTGGAGGAGTCATCTAGTACATGGGCTTCATCGTGCATCCTTGTTAAAAAAGCTGATTGAAGGTTTCGTATGTGTACAACTACCGTAAGGTGAATGAGGTCACAATCACAGAAAGCTTACCCTCTTCCTCGTCTGGATGACGTAATCGACTTTGTGGGTAAGGCAAATTTTGTGTCCAAGTTAGATCTCCCCTTTAAGGTTATTATCAGTTACCTTTGACGGATAAGGCGAAGGAAATCTCTGCCTTCGTAATTCCAGGAGATCATTATCAATATACAGTTATCCCCTTCGGAATTAAAAACTACCCCTCTTCATTCCAGAAACTTATCCATCAGGCTATTAAAGGACTTGAAGGCACGGCAGTGTACCTGGATGATATTGCTGTGGTGTCTGATACTTGGGACAACATCTACTTAGACTTTAAAGGGTCTTTTTGAGACCTTTCAGAGTTTCCCATTTTAAATGTTAATTTATCTAAGTCTTCCTTTGGCCAGGCCACTGTCACTTTTCTAGGCCATGAAGTAGGTAGTGGTAAAGTTGCTCCTAAACTTGCCAAAGTTCTTGCTATTAAAGATTATCCAGTTCCACATGATAGGAAATCTCTTCAACGTTTCCTAGGCATGATAAGATTTTACAGAAGATTCTGTAAGAATTTCTCAGATTTTGTAGCCCCTCTTACCTCTCTTACCAGTCATAAAGCCCCTTTATTTGGACTTCAGTTGCTCAGGATGCTTTTGACAAAGCAAAAAGATTATTGTGTACTGCACTCTTTCTTTTGTCTCCAGACTTTCTCCAAAAACCCTTTTTCATTACAGGTTGATGCTTGTGAGTCCCGGGGTTGGGCAGTACTATTGGGAAACGGGGGCCAAGGAGTTGCAACCTGTAGCCTTTTTCTCTGCCAAATTCCAGCCGCATCAGAGGGCTTACTCTCCCATTGAAAAAGTAGCCCTCGTGCTGGTACTGGCTTTGGAGCACTTTGATGTATATGTGGGACAAAATTCGCAGGTGGTCACTGTCTATAGTGATCACAATCCTCTAGTATATCTCCAAGCCATGAAGAACCACAAAACAAGGCTTATGAGATGGAGTCTACGACTGCAACCCTACTCTCTCAGAATTGTACATATTGCCGGCAAAGAAAATATTATTTATAATTAATTATATAAAGGTTAGGATGTGTTTTGGTTACTTGTGGTAACCCTTTCAAAGCTCTTTTTTTATCCCCTGGTGTGGTTTTTTTTTTTTTTGTGAGGGATGCGGGCTACTGTCCGCCTATGACTGGGCCTAAGCTAGCCCTGCTGTCTGCTGTCTCGCTCTGAGTTTAGGGTTGGCTTTTTGTCACATGAAAAGCTGAGCTCTATCTAAGAGTTGGATGGTTGACAGGAAGGCGGTTTCCCCTTATTTTGTGCCATGGCGGCACGGTTACCACTGGGGGGTGGGACCTAATCCTGAGCCTTCTCGGGGTGGGTGTGGCATGCAAAGAGTACGTAACCTTTATTCGGCGCTTGTACACACCCTCATTTACAGGCTATCTCCCCCAACCAGCGAACCAGGTGACTGAGGGTTGATGATGGGGCCCCGTCGTTTAACCAGTACCCAGGTTCCAGCCAATGAAAAAGATGGTTTTGGCAATCGCCCGATGTTATGTGGGTACCACCTCCTTCTGCCCTTGTCATTCCCATTCTAGAGGGTTTAAGCACGGCTGCTCTCTAG
>NC_069450.1:34384562-34414562 GCF_026875155.1 Cherax quadricarinatus
TAAATCTATACCCCCCTGACATCCCATACTCCCCTGAATCCCATACTACTCGTGATATCTATACTCCCCAAAAACCCCCATACTCCCCCTGACATCTCATACTACCCCTGATACTCAATTTCCCCCTGACACTCATGCTCCCCTGAACATTCTATTACTCCTGACATCCCATACTCCCCCTGACACCCCATACTACCCCTGACACCATACTCCCCCTAAATCCCTATACCCCTGACACCCCTACTCCCCCTGACATCCCATATACCCCTGACATCCCATATACCCCAAAATCCATATACCCTACATCCCATACTCCCCTGACATCCCAATACTTTTAAATCCCATCTCCCCCCTGACACCCATACTCCCCTTAAACCCTGACATCCCATCTACCCTTAACACCCCATTTACCCTGCATCCCATACTACCCTGACATCCATACTTCCCTTAACACCCCATACTACCCCTGACTCCCTACTCCCCTTAACACCCCATACTCCCCCTGACTCCCATACTCCCCCTTAACACCCCCATACTCCCCCTACACCCCAACTCCCCTTAACATCCCATATTTCCCCCTGACATCCCATACACCCCTGACATCCCATACTCCCCAACATCCCATACTCCCCCCTGAACCCATACTACGCTTAACATCTGTTACGGTTAAAAAACTTAATTTTTAGCCAGGTTTAGTGGTCCGTAACCACACTTCAAAAAATAAAAAAAGATAGGTTCCAAATTAGAAATGAAGGAAAATAATAGTTATATCTTTTCAAGTGTCTTTTTTTTTAAAAGTTTAAATACTTAGATTTTCATAAATATTATTAAATATCAATGTCAAATTTTCCCTTTCCCCAAAAGAAACTTTAAATAAATGTACATGTAAATATGGTCACTACACTTGACAATGATCAGGGGAATATTACGCCCCCTCAAATAACATTACTGTGTGCAAGTACTTTAAGTGAGAATTAAGACTTTACTGATAACCCCCTGATAAGGAATATACAAAAATTTCTAAGCTTGACACTGGTCGTCACCGTAACTGAAGATAACATACATGATTGTCAGCAGATTCACAATAAACCACAAGCTGGTCAGGAGTTTCTATAACACAAATTTTCTATCCCAATGAGATAAGGGCGAGTACTAGGAGGGGAGTCGTCAAAACCACTGATCCGAGGAGGGGAACGCCATACCCGTAAATTTTCATGACATCAACTCTCAAAAGGGGGGGGAAAGGGGAAGCGGTGCAAACTACCCCCCAATGGAGAACCTTGTTATAACCTTAGCCGGAGTACCTATCTAACACATTCTCAAGATATATATATATATACATCAACCCGGGTATATTCCTAAACAGATATATTATAAAAATAGGGAATCTTTAAAATTTTTCTAATATTAAAGAAACCAGAGTAAATTTAAGTGGTTTAAAACATTAAAATTTAAACAATTTTACCTTGGCATAACACACCCCCCCTTTCGGGGACTAAACTTCGCCGTAAAAAGGGACTTCAAAAACAGAATATAAGCCAGAATATAAGTCATTCCTCTGACAAAGACCCTGATGACAAATGTTGCTTCTCCAACAAGAAAATTAAAAGTCTGGTGTCTCCAAACCACGATGTGTAGACACCACGTAACCAGAGCTTCGATAGAGGTTTTTTCTCATAACGAGGCCTTAAGTGACCATTGGTAGCAGGAGAAGTCAGGGCAAGACAACAGGAGACTGCCACCACAGAAATAAGTTCTGGATACCTTTATGGGGGCTTACGTGACAGGTCTCCTCAGTGGTTACAAGAATCAGATAACTGAAAGTAAACAAATAGCATTAAGAAAATGCATTAAACAAATACATACCTATAAAAGTGCACTATAAATCCTCTTTTATAAATTCAAATTTAATTAAAATGTCTTAAGGACGGGACAGAGTGTCAGCAAAAAACATTATCAGCTCCTCTAATATGGTTAATACTTATAGAAAAAAGGTTGTATCCTAAGGGACATCTTTGTATTCTAGCATTCTTAGCCTTCCATGGTGTTTAAAAAGGTTAAGGGAAATTATGATCTGTTTTTACTCTAATTTTATGGGGGGTGTCCCGAGATATACCTCAAAGTGTTCCAAGGCTAAGACCAATGCTAGTGCCTCCTTTTCAACTGTTGCAAAACTTAATTGATGGGGTTTCAATTTTGCAGAAAAATAACAGCTGGTGTAAAAGATAAAAGAGGAGGAAGGTTGTAGAAGGACAGCACCGACTGCATACTCGCTGGCATCCACTTGTAAAGTAAAGGGAACGTCAAACACCGGACTCTGTAAAAACTGGAGAGGAACCAAGTAGACGCTTTAGCGAGTAAAGGCTTAACTCACTTGTAGTCGTCCATTTAAAAGGAACTTTAGAACTTGTAAGTTCAACAGCGGTGCTGCCACTTTTGAAAAAATTTGGACAAAACCGGCGGTAGTAACCGGCCATCCCTAGAAACCTCTGTACACCTTTCTTGTCCTGTGGAGCAGGAAAATCCACAATAGCATGGGAAACTTTGCATTAAAAGGGGGCAACCGTGCCTTGCCCTATATTAAATCCCAGATATTTTTTCCGGGCCTGACCAAACTCACACTTGGCAAGGTTGACGGTAAAATGGTGTTCATCTAGCCTTTTTTAAGAGAGCTTCCCGCCGAATCAGGTGTTGAGGCCAGTCATCGCTGAATATACTAGATCATCTAGGTAGGCTTCCGTTCCTTCCAAGTCGTCGTTAGCCGATTCATAAGCTCTGGAAGGTCGAGGCAGCGTTGCAGAGCCCGAAGGGCAATCACCCTGTAGTTGAACAGGCCTCAGGCACGGTGAAAGAAAGAAATCTCCTGCGCTCGAGGCGATAAAAGGGACTTGATAATAACCACGCAGGAGGTCCAAACGACTGACATCTTAGCCCTGCAACGCTGTCTATTAGGTCCGTCAACCCTGGGAAGGGGGAATCCGTCAGGCACTGTTAGGGAATTTACTTTCCGATAGTCGGTACACATTCTAAATGAACCGTCGACTTGGGTACATGGACACCGGTGAAGCCCAAGGGCTTTTGCTATGTTCAATTCAAACCATGTCGAACAAGAAACTTATTTCCTCCCGCAACGCTTTATTCTTTAGTGGGCTGACTCTATATGGGAGCTAGTTTATCGGAGCGCTATTGACACGTCAAACATCGTGATCCCATGGTGCCTGTCTGGGGACCATCTCCAAAGAGACTTCCATAAGTGGAAACAAGTCTCCGGAATTTCACTGATCTTTACTTTTCTAAGTTACGAGATAACTCATCTAAGGTTTCCATTATTTCCGGAGTTTTCAGTCTTGATCTCTAATCACGTGAACAATTTCTTTACTCGAGTACCTTCCGTGAACTCACGCAGCCACAGGAACAAGTCCCTCGTAGTATTTCTTTAGCTGATTTATATGGATAAGTTCGGGGTCGACTTTCTTCTTTGGTCGTTCTTACCACGTAATTTACCTTACTCAGCTTCTTAATCACCTCCATTGTACCCTCACTACTTGGGTTGCAAGGTATGGCTGGCACCGGCTTTAAACTAAACACTTTGTCTCCCACATTTAATGAACGCTCAACAGCAGTTTGTATAATGTTGTTTCCTCGGTTTTGAGCTTGGTCGGAGGTTGTCAGCGGGCCAATATTGCCGAGTAAAAACCAAGTGTTTTTGCATTGCGATTGGGATAAACATAAACGAAGGCTCCATTTCCAGGACCATACGTCCTTTAACATTACTAACGGTCCTGGACCCGCATGACCTAAATGAGTTCCCTTCACCCAAAAAGACTTAACTGACCCTGAATACGCCTCTCTTTAAGGCAAGGAGGAGGAAAGGAATACCTTCATCATCCGTTGAGAACTGCTCACAGTATGCCCTCATCATGATCTTCAGGTTTGGTGAAAACCTCTCTATGACACCTGGTCATATTTTAGGGGTCTATAGCGGTTGAACAATGGGTTTACTCCAACTGGCATAGCTTCCACGGAAAATTTTTGATGTGAATTCGTCCCTCGGTCAGATGAATTCTTGGTCCCACCCCGCCTTAGCGAAGAATCTTAAAATGGACTCTCACAATAGCCTTGGCACTAATCTTGCGAGGGGCACAGCCTCTGTGATACCGATTATCGTATCCATTATCGTAAGCAGAATTGATTTGGGCCAAGCCTGTAGTTATTGGGAGAGGTCCCACACAGTCTATTACGAGCCGGAGAAGGGTTGCTTCTACGGCAATAGGCAAGAGGGTGCAGGAGGAGGTTTTATGCGCAGGCTTCCCAATGAGCTGCAGCAAATAGCACTGGTTTCTCAAGTACTCAGTGCGTCTCTTCATCTTGGGCCAGAAGAAATATCGGTAATTTTCCTAAAAGTCTTTTTATTCCCAAGTGTCCGCCCATGGGGCTAGGGAATGTGCCACTTCCAATGCTAACTCCGAATCCGGACAGGTAAAACCAAAAGCTGATTTTGAGCTTGAGACATGGGAATTACTGAAGTCGACGGGAAATTTCTTCATTCAGTATACGTCAGAGTAATAAACATTCTTCCTTACCTCAGCTTCCATCTCAGTAAGCGCTTGATCCCTTGCAGTTTCAACGACGGGGTCTCAGCCCCTAACCCCCTATAAATCACTCCTTACTTCTTTTACTTAAATTTTCACGATTAAAGTCGCTACGCCGTAATGGGGAAAAAAAAATCTACCACTTGGATTTTTGGAGGCTGATTTTTCGACTTCTTGTTGATCACTGTCACTGAACAAGAGCATCAAACACAATCTGAGGGTTCATCAGGAGTGGGCAGTGGTTCCAAATTCTTAGCCATAGCCCTGGTTATGCTGTAAGAGGGAAGTGTGACGAGGACCATCCTTACCCCTTCAAATGGCTAATTCTTTCAGAGGAATTCTCTATACATAAGGTTCTTGCAAATTAACTCCTCTTCCCTAAATCATTTCCCACCCCCAAAAATTTAGATCTACACTCTTAATGGGAATAATCAGTTTCGAAAGGCACAACAGTTCACCTTGATATGAATCTATGTTTCACATATACCTTATGAAAGGGGTACTCTTGTGATAGTGCCACAGTAACCTTCTAGCAAAACATCCAGGTTAATATAAGTGTCATCATTAGAGGAAGTACTTTCTTTTCTCTAGTAAGGTCAGGTAGCTTCCCGTATACCGTAGGGAGACTATGTCACCATTTTGGTCCTCTGTAACACCAGCCACCCTTAAAGAAGTAGGCAACATGCTTCCGAAACTTTGTCTGCGGAACAATCAGAGGGAATTAGGCACTTCGATTTGAGGAAGACGTCATCTGTACAGGTAAGGTTTCAGACCTGAGCCTACGGTTCGATTTAATTGAAAACATAGCGCTCCAATGGTGGTTTCTGACAATAGAGCAGTTGGGACTCTTCTTGATGCATTTCCCTCGTAGATGGTTTTCCTTTTACCATTATCTGTGGACGACACCATCGAGTAGGCTTTTTGCTGAATGAGGAGGAGAGTCATGCTGATCCATTTTCCTAGAGAGAAAGACTTACTCTAGGAGAACATAACCTGGCTTCTCTCTAGATCCTTTTTCCTTGGTCATTTGAGAGGTTTATCTCAAAGTATCAGCTAGAGAAGCAGAGGCCAACACATCTGCAGTCTGGTGTTCGGATAACAAAGGAGGTACATCGCCCGTCAGAGTGTTCTGAAAATTTCTTCTTGCAAGATCAACTGCATCAGACGATCCTTAGTATCACACTCAGATGACCTTCAACCATCAGCTCTTGAGAACCTTCTTTTGCCGGGCAAATTCTACCCGGTTTTTTTTTGGGGGGCCCCCGGGGGGGGGGCAGTCTTCGTAGAGAGCGGAAGGGTGCGCTGATAACTTACAGGAGTAAGTCATACTCCTTTAAAATGATCTTCTTACTGCCTAAGTAATCTGCATGACTTATCATACGGAGAGCTGCAGTACATGATTGGCCTTACCCTTAAGTGTGGTGTGAAGTATGGTAGCCCATGTTCACGAGCCATCTATCCCTCGTGCCTGATTCTCAAATGTGTCCAAGTCTGTTTCACAAAACCTGGGCACTAAGAGGCAGCCCTGTGCAGGTCAAAGTCAAGGTTGAGTAAGGCAGGCGACTTACTCTTATTTCTTCTTTTTGCTCCGATATGATGATTTCCCTCTCGAACTCTTCTTTATCACAGGCAGGCGCTGGGATTCCAGTTGCCTCTGGTTGCAACTTTATAGATGTTCCAGACGTTGAAAGTGTTCGAGTTCTGAGAGGAGTCAAAGGTACTGGAGGAGGTGGGGAGGAGAGAGTACCCTCTAGGCGAAGCACTTGGGCGAGACTCCACCTCGGGTCGCCCCCACTTGCAGGGCTAGCTAATGGGTCTCATTACACGAATCAGGCGGTACGTTGTCCCGAGGACATAGCCTCTGCTCCAAAGTGATGCCTTCAAATGAAGCCACAAATTGAGCTACTTCCAGGGACAAAGATTCCTCGAGGCGTGTTTTTGTCTTGCGAGTCAAACCTTCGGGACAGTTGTCAGAGGGCTGATAAAACTGTATGTTCTGTATTATAGAAAGGACGTTATCGCTATTAACGATTGTTATATGAAATCCTAAATATCTAGCAAACTTGCAGCATTGTTGTAGTGGTAAAGTCTTCAGGCCGTATTGGGAGTCAGGTTCCTTCACAAACTGTGGATATGTCACGATCCATGGGGTCCAAGACGTTCAAAGATCCCCCGGACAGCCCACTTTTACGGTTCAAATTTAATTTTAGCAGGTTAGTGCGCCGTAACAACACACTTCAAAGAATGAAAAAGATATGGTTCCAAACTTGAAAATGTAAGGCACAATAATGTTACTCAGTCTTTTTAAGTGTCTTTTATTTAAAAGCTTAATTACTTTAGATTTTCATAAATATCTATTAAATATCAATGTCAGAAACTTTCCTTCACTACAAGAAAACTCTTAAATAAATGTACATGTCAATATGTTCACTTACCACTTGACAATGATCAGAGGAATATTATCGCTTCCTCAATAGTCACATTATTGTGTGCAAGTACATATATAGTGAGAATTAAGGACTTTCCACTGAGTAATCCCCTGGCATAAGGAATATATCACAAAGTTCTAAGCTTGACTAATGGTCGTCTCTATTCGTAACCTGAAGTTAACAGTACATGATGTCAGGCTGACATCACAATAAACCACAGCTGGATCAGGTGTTTCTATAAACACAATTCCTATCCTAGTAAGAAGAAGGCGGAGTACTAGGAGGGTCTGCTTCAGTCATGCTCAACTGAGTCAGCAGAGTGAGTGAACTGCCATATCAGTTAAATTCCTTCATGACATCAACTCGTCAAAAAGGGTGAGGGTTGTGCGGTGCAAACTACCACACCCAATGGGATACCTTGTATAAACTTAGCCAGGTCGTAACTATTCTAACAATCATTACTCAAGCATATATAGTTTAATTACATCATACCGGTATATTCCTTAAATCAGACTTAATATTATAAACTAGTGGAATCTTAATTTAGCTAATATTCAAAGAAACACTGGTATAATATTAATTGGGATAATAAATATAAAATATCACATTATTGACTAGGTACATAACAACATCCCATTACTACCCCTGACATCCCATACTACTTTAACATCATACTACCCCTGATACATACCATACTCCCCCTAACATCCCATTACCTACCCTTAAACATCCCATAACTACCCTGACATACCATATTACGCTTAACATCCCATTCTACCCCTGCAATCCCATACTTTTACCCTGACATCCCTTACTGCCCCTGACATCCAATCCTACCCTGACATCCCATACTACCCGCTAAACATCCTTAACTGGCCCTGGCATTCCATATACCCCTACATCCCATAATACCCCTGACAATCCCATTACTGACCCCTGGCAGCACTACTACCCCTGAACATCCATATACCTTAACTCCATACTGCCCCCTGACATCCCATTCTACCACTGCCATCCCATAATACCCCTGACATCCCCTTAATTACCCCTGACATCCCATATACCCTGACATCCATACTACCCTGACACCCATACTGCCCTTAACATCCCATACTACCCCTTAAATCCATACTAAAATTAAGCAATCAGTATTGTCGTACAATTACTATTTACGGATATCATATGCGACTGGATAAACTCAGTGAAGAGGGCTCATTCATGAAACTATTATGAAGACCTTTAGTAAATATGAATGATGGACGAAACAGGGTCATGAGCTTATTTACAAGTTTATCGACATGCCATCAAGGCCGGAGACCAGTTATGGAGTCCTTATTGTCTCTACCAACTATTGTTCATTATGTTTTGTGATTAAATGGTTCGGAGAATCATGTGCAACACTTTCGGTTATTTTTATTGAGAAGCGTTTCTCCACTCAGTGACACTGGTGAAGATCAGAAGGAGTTTGAGGTAATAAGTCCCTCAGCCTTGAGTCGATGTAATCAGTCCTTCAATCTTATAGAGAATACAGCATATACGCGAAGAAGTGGCTTATATACTGTAGACAGATGAGGAGAAGTAGTCGTAGGTGATATCACAGTTAACAAATCCACATGTGGAAGTAGGTCATGTCTATCGGGTATTCCTCACTTGCAGGGAGTCTCTCCGGGTAATGCAGGCTCCAGGCATGATGCTTTATGATAAGTTGTTAAGTAAGACACATGTGCATCAGTTAGACATCTTTATTCAGAAACGTCTCGTGTGCACAGGTTTCTTCTGTCGAGTACAGAAAAGTTGGCAGAAGCAGTAGAGATGTGAAGACGATGTAATCATTCCATCATCCTTAATGATATTTCCTCAGTAAAGATAGCCAAGTGTTGCACATGTGTCTTATTTATCATAATACGTTTCGCTGTGGAATGCACAGAAACTACAGCGAGGCCCTGATCGCAGTAACAAAACGAATGAATTAGATCGACACCTACGAGATCCTCAGACGGGTCATCTTAGGACTAAGACCCGTGTCAGGACTCAGTTCTTGACGAATTATTGAGTCAAGATGTTTACGGGACTTAAGAGTTTCAGTATATGGTTAAACCAACAAATTCTCAAGCTTACATTCGGTTTTACATTCACATATGAAAGCAAAAATATTACTTAATTTCTGGTAAATTATATTTAAACTAAACGTTTGGGCGAAACCATCACCTTGCCCAAATTCCATCTTTTGGAAATAGGTTTTTTTACAGCCCTGATAATTTTTCTATCACTGAAAAACGAAAACAATAAATGTGTTTTTAAAGGAAAAAAATTTTTTGTCTCTTACTCTCAGGGTAATATACAAACACACATAAATGTGCATTTCCCCATTTTAAAACATAAAAATTGAAAGTGTTTTTCAAAAATTAAAATTAAAGTCCCTGGCTTCCCAAAATTACTGGGGGAAAAAATTAAAGTGGGTGGGAGGTTTCATTCAGGCATTTTAAAATTAGAAAAAAAAATTTTACAGGGTTTTTCCTTTCCCACTATTCAAGCATGAAAAATTTAAAATATATTTATATTTATAAAATAAATATAAATATTTTTAAATATATATTTATATATATATATAATATATATATATATATATATATATAATATATTAAAATAAAATTTTTTTTATCAAAAACCGGGCCCTTTTTCCCCAACCAAAGGCGGGGGGGGCAGAAAAAAAAAAACCCTTTCACCATCATTCCCCTCATCCTGCCCTTGCCAGAGGGGGTTTTACATTTACTTTTTTTTAAAACTGCAACTTTTAACACCCCTCCTTAAAAAGTGCAAGGCCCATTTTAACTTCCCATCCCCGGATAAAAGTGGGCCCCCGGGTTTTCCCCCTAAATTCCCTTCATAAAGGGTTTTTTTTGCTCACACTCCAACAGCACGTAAAGTTTAAACCCCCATTTGGTTCCATTAAACTTCCTTTTAAAAGAAACCCCGCTCAGCATGCCTCCCGGAAGTAAAAACCCCCCCTTCGCACAAAAAAACCTCCTTTAACCCCCCCCTCCAACCTTTTCCCTTCCCCCGGGCCCCCCTACCCCGCCCCTTCCACTACAGACTGATAACCTTGACGCCCTTTCTGTTTCGCCCCTTTCCCCTCTACTTGCCCAAAACCCCTCCTCAAAAAAACCCTTTTCCTCAGCCCTCCTGGACAACAGTTTTGGAATTTCCCCCCGCCACCTCCCCCCCTAATTTCCCAAACCCTTACGAATTTCTGCATTATTTTCACCCCACCTTTGCCCCAGCAGGGACACCCCCAATGCCCCCAAAGCCTTCTCCCCCGCTGCAAAAAATTCATCACCCCGTTTCACCCCATAATAAAAACCGTTGGTAAAACTTTTAATTTCATACTTTCCCCACTTTTTCCCTCCAAGGACAAATTTTCTTTGTCCCCCCACAGACTCCAAAGTGAAACCCACTCACTCTTTTTCCCCAAAATTTAAAAGGATTCCCCTCATCTTTCATAGACCCATCCGTGCCCCGGGGTCCACTCCCCAAAAAAAGGAAAAACGTTCACCTCCTCCATACTCTCTCCCCCCCAATCTGATATTCAACCCTTTCAAAACCTAATCTTTTTGTTATCCTCAAAACCTTTAATCCTTTCCCCTGTATTCCCCCTTTTTTAAAATTTTCTTCTTTTGCAAACCCCTCCCAAAATTTCATCCCCCTTTCTCCCAACTTCTCTTCAAAACCTCCAAAGAGAAACCCGGGGTTTTAAATCCAAAAAAGACAGCTGGGGACAACCCCCCCACTTTGTTTTGTGATTTTTTTTTCTTTTAACTCCACCCTTTTTGCCAAAACCTCCCCCTTTACTTTCCTTACAACCCCTTTTTAAAAATTATTTTAAAAAACCCCCAACGGGGGAAAATCAAAACCCCCAATTTCCTAAGCCTATTTTTAAAGGGGAAAAAAATTTCCCTCTTTTTTTACATCCTCTAATTTTTAAAGCCTAAACTACCCTCGTAAAAAACTTTTTCACTCCCTTTCATTTACATACCTCCTAAAACCTTTCCCCTTTCAACATTGAACATTCCCCCCCAACCCAAACCCTGTCTTACGCCTTTTTCCAAATCCAAAAAATGCCAAAAGACCTCTTTACCCTTATCTAAAAAAACGTTTAAACCTTAATGTTTCAAAATTAAAAAACCCCGGGCCCAAACCAAAAACCACCCCCTTTCCTAAACCCCTCCTTTTTCACCCCCTTTTTCCCCTTTCCCCGTCTTACTTTTAAATTTTTTCTTTTTTAACTTCCCAACACTTTCCCAAGGTAAAAATCAAAGACTTATCCCCCAAATAATTTTTGCACTTTCTTTTTTCCCCCCTTTTTTGCCTTTTTTAAAAAAGGGAAACTTTGTATGTTCCTGCCAATCCCAAAAACCCCTTTCCCCCTTTTCCCTACATTTTTTAAAATTTAAATAGCAAAAAAACACCCCAAAAAATTAAACCCCAACACTGTTTTTAAACTTTTCTATCTTTACCCCTTAAATTTCCCGGCCCTCCCTTTCCCCCCCCTTTCATTTTACCAAATTTTCCTCACGAACTTCCCCCACACTCACAACTGGCTTTTCCCTCCCCTACAAGATGTTATTCCTCCTTCCCCTTTTAAACGAATCACAGCTTCCCTTTTTTCCCATAAAACCTTTTAACCCAATTCCTCAAAATTTTTCCCCTCCATTTTTTTTTCCCTTTACCTCTAACTCCCCCCAATTAATAATTTCCCTTTTTCCATTTTTAACTGAAAAATTCCATTTTTTTTTTCTCTAGGCTTTTTAACTTTTAAATTTCCACCCCAAAACTTTTTCTTATTTTCAACAATTATTTGTTGATAACTTTTAACCCCCCTCTTCTTTTGCCCCTTTTTTTTAACATTCTTAAACCAAAATTTTTAACCTCCTCTTTTTCCCCTTTATCCCTTTTTCCCCCCTTGCATCCTTCTATTTTTAAAAACTTCTCCTATGCTAATTTTTTTCCCCCTTACTACTCCCTTTAAAACCCATCATTCCCACCAATCCCCTCCCCCTTTCCCTCCTGCACCCCCCCTTTCCCGTAACCACAAATTTCCCTGCTGAAAATTAAAACCCCAAACTTTTTTTAACCCCCAAACCCAAAATACCTTTTTCGACCCCCCATTGCTATGCTTTTCTTTTGGGCCCAATCTATCCTCCAAATAGCTTTTTTATACCCTTCCCCCTAACTCCCTTTCCTTTTTTAGTTTTAAACCTTCCCCTCTCTTCCCTGATCTTCTTTTCCTTGTTTTTCCCTTTAAACCTTTTTTCTCTAGTGTGTTCAAATAGAAAGTGATCTGATATATCTGGGCCCCTCTAAAAACATGTACATCCTAAAAGGTTTATCGGGCCGCCCTTTTACCTCCCAAATTTAATAACCCAAATAAAAACATTCATAAGAAAAAAAAGGGGGAACATAAAAAAAGGTGGAATACTCAGGAGGCCCCGTCCCATTATACCCATCCCTTTCCCCAATTTTAAAATCCACCCAACAAAAAAATTTAAAACCCTTTTTTCCCCCAAAGCCACCAAAGAAATAACCCCCTTGATTTGAAACCCCCCCAAAAAAACCCAAACCCCTCCCCTATGAAAACTTTACCCCAAAACCCAAAGATTTTAAACCCCAAATTTTTCCCCAGCCCTTCCAAAAAACCCAAACTACTAACTTTTCACTCATTTCAATTAAACCCTACCCCCAAACCTTTATTTCCCCCTTTATTTTTCCTTTCCTAAATCCTTAAACCCTTACCCTAAAAAAAAACCATTTCCGAGGGTTTCCCTTCGGGTAGACCTAAATAAAACTTATTTAAAAAATACCTTTAAAATTCCCCCCCCCTACCCTTCCCAAAAACCCCCCCCCCCTTCGATCAGGTTCCCCCCCTTTTTTCTCTAAAAAGGTGAATGAAAATTAAGAGCCCTTAAATTTCTTTCTTAAAGGAAGATTTCTAATGTATGTATTAATTTATTTTCATCCTACGCTGAATATTTTCTAACGGAATTTATGTCCATTTTGTAATACGGAGACCGAAAGGGGGGGGCAAAATTCTAGGTGGGGGCCCAAAAAAATTGATGAAAAAAAAGCTGAAAAGTATGCCTCGGGAATTTTCTGTTGTTTAAACACTTTTGTTTAAAATCCCATTTAATCTATTTCCCTTTATTACGTACCTTTAGGCATTGCTGTCTTGGTTTAAGGGGGCTGCTCACCAAAAACCCCAAGTCCTTTTCGCAATTGAAAGGTTTAAGTTCAAACATCTTTTAAAATTATAAGTATGGGATTATGGGCACCCCCCAAAGCTTCAAACCTTGCATTTACCACTTTGAAATGCACTCCCAACTTTTAAACCAAGAATGGAAAGTTCTTTTAAAAATCCTCCTGAAGTTCCTTTAACCCTTTTACGTTTAAAAACCCAATTATCCAACCAAATCTTTGGGGTCATGGGCGAATTTGCCCCAATATACAAGAAATTTCCCCTCACAAAAACCTTTGATTTTATATTTTAAACAAACAACGGGCCCAAATGATCCCGGGTGGAACCCCACTTTTTAAAACCAGACCCCCCACTCGGATTTAAACCCCAAATTTATGGACACTCTCTGCTTCTGTCAGTGAGCCTGACTCGATCAGAGAGCACTTTTCCCCCAATGCCATGAGCTGCCATTTTTCCTTTAACAGTCTATGGTGCGGAACTCTACCCCAAAACCTTTCCCAAAAAATCAAAGTAAAAAAATTATCAAATTCTTTTATTGGGGGTAAAACCAAAGCCTAAAAAACCCTTTACTGAAGAAAAGTTAATAAATTTAGTTAGACAAAAACCGGCCCTTTTGGGAAATTCCCCATGCTGAGTATCTTTAACCCAAGTTTGTTTAAATCGAGGGGGCCCCTTCTTATAATTAAAGCTAAAATTTTGCCTCTATTTAATTTTCCCCCTAAAATTGAGGTAAAGGTTATTGGGCGATAATTTAAACGGAAAACGGACTTGTCCCCTTTTAAAAAAAAATTTGGAATTACTTTACCCTTTCTTCCCATATCAGACACTACATGGGTTTGGGAAAAGATAAATTAAAAATAAAGTTAAGGTTCACAGGGGTTCCATTTTGAAATTTTAAAGAACCCTTGAAAAACCTTTTATCAGGACCCGGCGACTTTTTTTTGCTTCATCTGTTTTCTGCTTCACAAACCCCTCTCACTTGGGGGGACTGTGTTTTTACATAATTTACTTTTCTAGCCCACGTAAAAATTAATTTACTGGAATTTGTTAAAAGTCTTCCCCGTGTAAAAAACTGAGGGAAAATAATTAAAATTTTAAAACCCACTTGGGCCTTTCGCCCCACATTTAATTTTTGTTATTTTTTATCCTCTTTTTCTTTTTTAAAAAATGATTACCTAAACCCCAAACCCCCTTTTTATACAAAAATTTAATCAAAGGGCTCCCATTTTTCATTTTTAACCCGGGAACCCCCAAAAAATTTTCCCCAAAAAAAACCCTCTCTTTAAAAATTTCTCCCACCCTTTTGCTTAGGTCCCCAACCCCAAATTTCTCTCTCACTTTGGGTTTAAAGGCTCCTATACATTTAATTAACATTTATATTTTTATTTATTTTAAAATATTTATAAAATTTTTTATATATATATTTATTTATAATTTTTTAAAATATTTAAATATAAAATGATATATAAAATATATTTTAAAAATATTATATATATAAATTTTTATATTTATATTTAAAAATATATATATATATATATTTTTATAATAATATATTTTTAAAAAATATATACATATATATAAAATTAATAAAATATTTATATTTTATTTTATTTTTAATATCTAAAATATAAAATTTTTATTTATATAAATTATAAATTTTTTTTTTTTTTTTTTTTTTTCACACTGGGCCCATTCCCACCAAAGGGAGGGTGGCCCCCAAAAAAAAAACTTTCACCATCATTTTACTCCATCACTGTCTTGCCGAAGGGGGCTTTTAAAACTACAGGGTTTTTTTAAAATGCAAAAATTATATTTATTATATATATATAATTTTATTTTTTATATATATATATTTATTTATTAATATATATTTTTTTTATATATATTTATATATATAAATATATATATATTAATATTCCCTTTTTTTCAACAACAACCCGCCGTTCCCACCGAGGTGGGGGGCCCAAAAGGGAAAAAAAAAAAGTTTCCCCCTTTATATTTTGTAATAATACAGGAGAAAAGGGGGTTTCAAACCCCCTTTCTCCGGCATTTTTTGTCGCTCTTACAACCAGCTTGCTTACGGGAGGGAAAAATTCTGTTTCCAATTCCCCCTGGGGATAAGAGGAAATAAAAGAAAAGAAGTATAAGGGGAAAAAAAAGAAAAAAACCCCAGGGGTGTTATACCTAAGCTTGGACATGTATGTGTAGTGGACCTAATTTTAACAGGGAAGGGAAAGAGTACCTGAAAAACCTTTTCAGTTTATGAGGAAAAAGGGAAAAAACACCAGAATCCTACCACGTGTAAAACAATTACAAGGCTTTCGTTTTAACCCCACTTTGGGAGGGGCGGTAGTACCTCCCTGGGCCCGGGTTTCTTTTCTACCAAATTTCTACCTATTATTTTTTTATATATATATAAATATTTATTTTTAATATAAATATATTTATATATTTATATATAAAATATATATTTTATTTGCAATATATTTGTAAAGCAAAAACCAAAAAATCTGAAAGGGTTTGGAAATTCCAAGCGCTTTTTGTGATAAATTTACATTATCCCGGAACTATCCTTGTTCCCTTTGGGTAAAAAAGAGTTTTTTACGAAAGGGCCCCCTTTGGGAAATTTTTCTATTTTTTTCCCGAGTGGTTGTTTTGCAATTTTGAAATCAATGTTTTAAATTTTGATCTTATTGCATATATATGTATAAAATATGTATAAAAAATATTTTATATATAAATTTATTTTAAAATTAAAAATATTTTTAAAATATATAAAATATTATTTATATATTTTAATTTTATATATATAATTTTTTTTATATTTAAAAAATATATATATATATATAATTTTTATTTTATTTTTCAAAAAAAACCAACCCCTTGAAAGAAAGAGAAATTCCAAGCGCTTTCGTGACTACTCACATTTTTAAGGGAAATAGAATGTAAAAACCCAAAAAGGGAAAGGTTTTTAAAAAGGGGTTTTGGGCCCAAAACCTCACTTTTCCCGATCCCAAAAACAGTTAAACAAAACCCGAAAGCGCGCCGGGGGCCCCAAATGGAACCCGGTCCTTCGGCCCCAACCCACCAAAAAATTTTCTACCCCCTGAAATTTAAAAAATTTTTTTAAAAATTTAATTTTTTTTCAAGTGTTTCTATTAAAATTTTTTTCCCAAATTTATTTTAAATTTTACATGGAAACAAAATTTAAAAATAAACCAAAGGAAATATTTATATTAGCAAAACTGCTTTTTATGGAAACAAGATTAATTTTTATTTCCCGTCAACCAAAAGGACCCTTTCCCTTTATTATAAATTTTCTCAACCCTTTTTGAAAATCAATTGGGGGTGGGTTTAAAAAATCTTACCCTGAATAAATAGAGCATTGGGGAAACTTGTCCAGTTCTAATGTTTTTTTATTTATTTTTTGTTTTTAAACTTAGTTCGAAATTTTTCAAGTTTGACCCAAAAAAACTTTATCGCAAATTTTACAAGGAATCTTATTACAACCTTTCCCTTTGCATTTTTGGGGGGGAATTCTTTATCAAAAAATTTTTTTTAACTTATCCCAAAAATTTTTTAAAAACAAAATTTAAAAATTAAAAGTTTTTAAAAGAGAAGGGGATATCAAAACCCAAATTTTTTTATGGTAAGGGGAGGGAAACCCCCATATTTTTTGTTGAATAAGGGGTGGTTGTCCCTTTTTTGGGTTGTAAAAAAATTTTTCCAAACAAATTTAAAAAAGATTTATTTAATTACCCTTTCTTGGGAAATTCCCAACTTTTCCTATTTCATAAAAATTTTGGGTTTTTTTCCTCATCTATGAAAAGGACAAAAAAAATCGTAAAAGCTTCAAAAACCCTTGATAAGAAAACAGACAGTTTGCCCCTATCTTGAATGGTAGGAAAATTTAATGGACATTAAAGGGAAAAGTTTTTGTAGGTTTTCTGTAAAAAATTTAAAAAATTTTAATTCATTTTACCGTTAAAAAATTAAAACATCTAAAAAGGCCATGGGGGGGGGGTTTTTTTTTTTTCAAACTCAAAAAAAAATTTTTTTAGAATGGGCTTTAAACTATTTAATTTTCCAAGGAAATGGTGTTTTATCTACATTTTTTTGGGGATAAGACAAAATTTTTATCAAAAATATCTAACCTTTTGCTCTATTAGGGAGGGGTTTGGTTTTGCAAATTGTTTCAAAAAAATTCCATGTTAGGTTACTAAAAAAAGGTTTAAGAAAGGGTTTTCCCATTGCCCCTACCCCAAAATTTGAGGAAAAACTTTTCATTAAATACAAATTTTGCATAAAAAATGCAAAATTTTTTTTAAGTTTTAGTTAGTAAAAAATGCCAATGGGAAAACATAGTTTAACCCAGTTTCTTTTAATAAGAAAACTTAAAAAATCATAAAGGAAATTTCGTAAAAAAGGAAGTAACACCCAAAAATAACCATTTAAAAAAACATTTTTAAGGGCAGTTTTAAGGAAACTTTTTTTATTTCCTAAGTTTCTTGTTTTTTAACCCTTAAAATTAAAAATTTTTTCCCAACCCAAAATTGCCCAAAATATCCAAAAAAGCCAAATTTGGGTTAAATTTATTTGAAACTGATCCCCAGAGCTAAAAAAATTGGGTTTTGATGGATTCCCTGGTTTTTGTTTTGTTTTTTAAATTTGCCCCTATTTGTAAGGCAATGGAAAGGTTTTGTTTGGGAAATAAATTTTTTTTACTATTTTCCTTTTTTACCTTTCAGTAGAAATTTTTAATTTTTTTTATTGAAATTGCTGTTAACGGGTTTTTTAGGGGATTTTTTTTAAATTTAGAAAAGGTTTCAGAAACCCCTAAGAGATTTTTCATTTTTCCTTGGTAATCAAATTTTTTTCAATAATTAAAAATTGCATTTTTTTTGTCTGGGGTTTTGTAAAAAACGCAAATTTTTTTTATTTAAAATGTACAAAGAAAATTAAAGAATCCCTTTGGGGGGCCCCCTTGGGAAAGTTTTTGGGTTTTTAAAATAGAGCTATAAAAAAATTCCCTTATAATAAATTTAATTTTTATCGAGGATAAATCAGAAAATTTTTTTAAAATTACAAAAGGCTTTTGCAAAATTTTAACAACATTAAAGTTTTTTTTGAAGGCAAAACCTTTAAACCAAAACCTAGAGCAACAGTTTTTTTTGGGTTTGTCTAAAATTTTTTTGATAAGTTAAAAAACAAAATTTTTTTTTGCAGGGTTTGGGGCCAAATCCCCTTTTTCAAATTAAAAAAGTTTAAAATTTTTTTGTATTTGTTTTTGAGTTCATTACAAAATTTTTTCTGAGTTTATTATAGCCCCTTTATCCAACCCAAAAATGTGTTTCCAAATTGAGGAAAAGGCCTGAAATTTAAAAAAAATATTTTTTTTTTCTCAATATTTTTTTAAAGCTTCCTTCTCCTGTATTTTAGTTATTTCAATAAGTTTTTTGAAGAAAAATTTCTCATAAAACATCAAAAGGGAAAGATCCCCTTTATGTTTAAGGGGGTCTATTGAGTTTTAAAAAAGAATTGGGAGAACTTGTTCATTTTTTAAAAAATTTTTTAAAAAAAATTAAGTAAAAAAATTTTTTTTAACCTTTTGGGACTTTTAAACAAATGCAGAAAAAACTGGGTTTTTAAAAAATAAATTTAAATTTTTAAAAGCCTTTTCCCAGGACAAGAAAGTTCCCTGTGGTAAACCATTAATGAAAAAGAACAGGGAAACCCGGGGGATTTCAAATATGCAAAACAACCACTGTGGGAAAAAATAGAGAAATTTCCAAAGCCTTTCGTTCTAATCACATTTTCAAGGAAATATGAAAATAAAATCCAAGAAAGGGTTTTTAAGGGGTCTGGGCCAAAAACCCACTATCAGATCCCACAAAAGTTAAAAAACCTGAAAAGCGCGCCGGCCCCCCAACTGGGGCAGGTCCTTCCCACAAACCCCCAACAAACTATTATTCCCAAGAAATAAGAAAAATTTTTAAAAATTTTTATTTTGTCCCGGTTTTTTTTAAATTCTTCCCCAAAATTTTAATTTAATTTTAAATGGAACCCAATTTATATAAAAACCCAAAAAAAATATTCATATTTTTTTTCAAAACTGTTTTTTTTTGGGGGCAAGATTCAATTTTTATTCCCGTCCCACCAAATTGGGCTTGTTTGATTTCTTCTTTTCAAATTTTTGAAAATCAAATTGGGGTGGGTTTAAAAAATTTTTCCATGAATTTAAAAAGAGCATTGGGGAATTTTTGGGCCAGTTTCCCAATGCTTAATTTTTTGTTTTAATTTTTAGTTCGAGATTTTTACCAGTTTTTTACCGTAAAAAAAAACTTTATCGCCCAAAAAATTTTTTCAAGGAAATCTTTTGCACTTTCCCTTAGCATTTTGGGTTGGGGAAATTTTTTAATTTAAAAGTTTTTTTTTCTGGGATCAAGATTTTTGGGGAATTTCAACTTTAATATTAAAAGTTTTTTTGAAGAAAGGCTAAACAACCAAATTTTCAATGGGGAAGGGAAAAACCCAAAATATTTTTAGGTTTTAAAAAGGGTGGTTGTCCCCTTTTTTGGGTTGTAAAAAAAATTTCTAGCAACTTTTAAAAAATTTTTAAAACAAATTTCTTTTTTTGGGGTTTTTTTTTTAGAGGGTTTTTAAATTTTTAAGAGTAATAATGAATTTAAATTTAAAATTTTCAGAAAACCTACCAAAAAACTGTTTATGTCCAAATATTAAAACTTTTTCCCCCCAAGAGAGATTTTTTAAACCCGTCCGATTTTTCCCTCAATGTTTTTGAAAAGCTTTAGGGAAATTTTTTTAGGCCCGAGTTCTAGATGAGAAAATATCAAAAAATTTTTTGAAAAGGTAATGATTTGAAATACCCAAGAAAAATAATTGAAAAATCTTTTTTAAAATTTTCTAAAAAATACTTTTTACAATCCAAAAAAAGGGGCAACCAGCCTTAAATTAAACTAAAAAAATTTTTGGGGTTTTTTCCCTTACCATGAAAATTGGGTTTATAGGGCCCCTTTTTCTTTAAAACTTTTAAAAATTTTTAAAATTGTAAATTTAAAATTTTTTTACAGTAAAAAAAACTTTTTATAAAGAATTCCCCCCAAAAAAGCTAATGGATATCTATAAGATTCCTTGTTAAAAAATTTGCCCAATAAAGCCCTTTTTACGGTCAAACGGGAAAAAAAACTCGAACTAAGATTTTTAAAAAAAACATAAAAATAAACATTTGAAAATGGACAAAATTTTTCCCAAAGCTTTTTTTATTCATTTTAAAGATTTTAAAAAAAACCAATTTTAATTTTTAAAAAAATTGAAAAGTATATAAGCAAGTCCCATTGTCGAAAGGGGAAAAAAAATTGGGAAACTTTGTTTCATAAAAAAAGTTTTTACCTAAATATAAATATTTCCTTTGTTTATTAAATTTTAAAAATGTAAAATTTAAAAGAATTTAAAAAGAATTTTAAAAATACATTGGAAAAAAAATTAATTTTTTTAATTTTCTTTTCTTTAGTAGGGAAAAGTTTGTTTTGGGGGTTGTGGGAAGGGACCGTCAGTTCGGGCCCCGGGGGGCCCGGGGGTCTCGCGGGCAGGTGTTTCCCTTGTTTGGGGGGATCTGAAAAGTGAGGTTGGGGTTTTACCCCTTTATATTCCTTCCTTTAGGTTTTTCTTTCATTGTTCCTTTAAATGTGATTTTTCACGGGAAAACGTTGGAAATCTTTTCTTTACGTGGGTTTTTTTTTGCATATTTGAAACACCTGTTTTCTGTTATTTTATTGGGATTTATATATATTAAAAATATTTAATTTTATATTTATTATATATATATATATACCAAAAAATTTTTAAATTTTTATATATTTTTATATATATATATAAATTTTATAAAATAAAAATATTTTAATATATTTTATATATTTTATCTATAAATATATTTTTTATATATTTTATAATATTTATATAAATACCAAAAATAAATTATATATATTTATATTTATTTATATATTTATATAATTTATAAATAATTTATAAGTTTTGTTTAAAAATATATAAATATATAATATATAATTTAATATTTAAAAAATTTTTATAATATAATATAAAAATATATCAAAATCAAGCGTAAGGGTGGAACCCCCAAAGGATTGGGCCCTGGGGTAGATTGGTAAAGCACTGCGTTCCTTGTTCCAAGGTTGTAGATTAGAGTCTCCTTCACCAGAGGTCAGGGGTTTGTGTATATTTCGCCTGCTCTTTTCCCAATTTTCCTTTTCATTGTTTTTATCTCTAGGAAGGCTGATTTCATGGGAGGGGATGAAGATGAAAAAATGTATGCCTTCTCCCTGAAAGCTGGCGCCTTTGATCAAAGGCTAGGCAAGCTGGACTCCAAGGTTTTTTGTTTCCAAATTTTGGTAGATTGGTTTAAAACACTGCGTACCTTGTTTCCAAGGTTTTTGTAGGTTCGAGTCTGCTTAAGGGCCCGAATCAGTGTTTATATATATATAAATTTAAAATATTTTTCAAATATAAATAATTTTTTTTAAACTTTAACTTTCAACACACCAGCCGTATCCCACCCGAGGCGGGGGGGCCCCAAAAAAAAAAACAAAAAAGTTCTCCCCTTTAAAATTTTTGTAATATATAAAAGGAGAAGGGGGATAGCCCCTTGGGTCCTGGGGATTTTTGTCGCCCCCTAAAAACACGCATACTTTTCGGCGGAAAAATTTGTTCCAAATTCCCCCTGGGAATAAGAGGAAAAAAAACAAGAACAAGGCTAGTAAAAAAAAAATTTGAAAAAAAACCCGAGGGAGGGTTTATACTATGCTTGTTAAAAGTATGTTGGGAGTGGTTTACCTTTTGGGGTAAGCAAAAAGTAGCAAGACGTTCCCGAACCTTTCATGGTTTTTTGAGACAGAAAAAAAAAAACGCAATCCACCATCGCGTAAAACCCAAATTTCAAGGCTTTCGGTTTTTACCAAATTTTCCCCTTTGGCGGGAAAGGGAGTACCTCCCGGGCGGTTGCTGTTACCAACCTACACCTAGGATATAAATTTTATATATAATATACCCAGATATATATAAATATACCAGATTTTTATGATTTTTCCGGTATTAAATTTTATATTAATAGAACCTGTCAGTTTTGGAGCCTATTTTTTATTTTTTTTTGGGGGTTTGGGATATATAGTCCCTTAAGAAACCCAATTTGATCTCATGATGTATTTAAAATTGTTAAAAAAAAATTTTGAACAAAATGTCTATCAAAAATCCCCAGATCAATAAGAAAAAAAATGAAATTCCCCTTTTGTGGGCTTTGTAAAAGGTCCCAATTTGGACCAAAATCGTCCGTAAGCCTCCCCTCACCTATAAAGCGGGTTAAATTTTTGTATTCCCGGGGGCTCGGTCTTGTGGTTTCCCCCCTTTCGTTTCTCAAAACCCCCAAATTCTGAGTCCTTGACCGTTTTTTTCCTGCTGATGTACTGAAAAGAATTTGGGGGTTTTAAAAATTTGGGTTTTTGTACTATGTCATTTCGGATTGCCACTGAGCCTGCCTCCTCATCCATGCATATTCGACTAATCTCCCATTGTTTCTGTCGTTCTGGGGTACGAACCTCTCTGTCTCCTTGCATTTTGTGGTCACATATTCAATCATTTCATTTACTTTTCTTTTCCTCTGTACTCCATGTAGGAAATTTCGTATGCCTGTGAAATCCTCTCTTTTATAGTTTGGCTTCTCCCGTCCTACTCGTGCTGCTTCCCTCTTCACTTTTATCTCTACGGTGATCAGTAGCTATGTGATGTCCCCAGTGTCTGAACTACTCATGGTGAATATGAGGTCCAGCCTTGCTGGTCCATCCTCTCCTCTCTCTTTGGTACAGTTCCTAACATTTTCATGTATAAGGTTTTCCAATACCATCTTTATCATCTTAGCACTCCACGTGTCTGGTCTCACGTGTGGCTCCAGGTTTTCCCAATCAATCTCTTTGTGATTATCATCACCCAGAACTATTAACTGTCCTGCACACGGGGGCCCTTCTGGCAGCCTCAGCTAATGTATCAACCATTGCCCTGTTGCTCTCATCGTACTCTTGTCTTTGAGTTCTGCTATTCAGTAGCGGGTTGGTCATCACGCACACATGCACACACCGTGTGTGTGTGTACTCACCTAATTGTGGTTGCAGGGATCGAGTCATAGCTCCTGACACCGCCTCTTCACTGGTTCCTACTAGGTCCTCTCTCTCCCTGCTCATGATACCTCATCTTATAACTGTGTATGGGTCCTGCCTCCACTACATCACTTTCCAGACTATTCCACTTGCTGACAGCTCTATGACTGAAGAAATACTTCTTGACATCCTTTTCTTCTACTTGTGACCCCTTGTTGCTTCATCCCATCTTTAAAACATCTTGTCCATATCTACCTTGTCAACTCTTCTCAGTATTTTATATGTCGTTATCATGTTTTCCCTATTTCTCTTGTCCTCCGGTGTTTTCAGGTCGATTTCCCATAAACTTTCTTCGTGGAACATTTCCCTTAGCTCTGGGACTAGTCTTGTTGCAAATCTTTGCACTTTAATTTCTTGACGTGCTTGACCAGATGTGGGTTCCAAACTGGTGCTGCACACTCCAATATCGTCCTGAAGTACACGGTGTACATCATCCTGAACGACTCCCTACTGTTAAGACACATGTGCAACATCTGGTTATCTTTATTGTAGACGTTTCGCCATCCAGTGGCTTTATCAACACAGATTCTAGGACATAATTAGAAGACAGTAGAACTATATGTATATAGTTCTACTGTCTTCTAATGTCTTTACGGTGTCTTGTCAGTATTTTATACCTTTCTTGCACGACTCCTTACTGATATGTCGGAAAGCTATCCTTAGGTTTGCTAGTCGTCCATATGCTGCAGCAGTTATTTGGTTGATGTGAGCCTCATGAGATATTTTCGGTGTTATCCTCAGCAAAAGATCCTTTTCTTTGAGCGAGGTTTGTAGCCTTTGGCCCACTAGACTGTATTCTGTCTGCGGTCTTCCTTGCTCTTCCTCGATCTTCATGACTTTGTACTTTGCGGGGTTGAAGTTCAGGAGCCATTTGCTGGACCAGGCCTGTATCCTGTCCAGCTCTTTTTGTAGTCCTGCCTGGTCCTTCTCCTATTGAATTCTCATAAACTTGACATTGTCTGCAAACAGAAACACTTCTGAATCTGTTCCTTCCGTCATGTCATTTACATATACCAAAAACAGCACCGGCCCTAGGACTGTCCCTTGTGGATCCCCTCTCGTCACAGGAACCCACTCTGACACTTCGTCGCATACCATGACTCACTGCTGAGACTTCCTGTCAGGTGTATTCTCTGATCACTTTTCAGTGCCTTCCCTGTTATACCTGCCTGTCCCCAGCTTCAGGGCACTAATCATCTTTTGTCCAACTGTGTAAAAAAGCCTCTTAAGTCCAAGAAATGCAATCTACCACCCCATTCTCTCTTTTCTTACTGCTGTCCCAACCTGTCAATAGAATTCCAAGTTTGTGACAGAGGATTTCCCGTCCCTGAATCCGTTGATGAATCGTTGATGAACTCATTCCTTTCTAGGTGCTAATCCACTCTTCTCCAGATAATCTTCTCTGTTGCCACGTTACCATGACTCGCTGCTGTCTTCCCTGACAAGATTCCCTGATCCATTGTAGTGCCTTCCCTGTTATCCTTGCTTGGTCCTCCAGTTTTTGCACTAATCTCTTGTGTGGAACTGTGTCAAACGCCTTCTTGCAGTCCAAGAAAATGCAGTCCACCCACCCCTCTCTCTCTTTTCTTAACTGCTGTCACCATGTCATAGAAACTCCAGTAGGTTTGTGACACAGGATTTTCCTGTCCCTGAAACACATGTGGTCGCTGTTTGATGAGATCAATTCCTTTCTAGTGTTCCACCACTCTTCTCTTGGTAATCTTCTCCATGACTTGCATTACTATACATGTCAGTGACCCTGGTCGTAGTTTAGTGCATCATGTCTGCTCCTGTTTCGATAGATGTATTGAATATTGTTGTTAGGGGTAAACATAGCGCCTCTGCTCCCTCTCTCAGGACCCATGGAGAGATGTTTTCCGGCCCCATTGCCTTTGAGGTATCTAGCTCACTCAGAAGCCTCTTCCTTCCTTCCTCCGGCTGTGTGTACTGTGTCCAGCACTTAGTGGTGTGCGTGTACTCACCTAGTTGAGGTCGCGGGGGTCGAGCCCGAGCTCCTGGCCCCGCCTCTTCACTGATCGCTACTAGGTCACTCTTTCTCCCTGAGCCGTGAGCTTTAATCATACACCTCTGCTTAAAGCTATGGTATGGATCCCTGCCTCCACTACATCGCTCTTCCTTTGCCCAAACTATTCCACTTACTGACTACTCAGTGGCTGAAGAATACTTCCTAACATCCCTGTGATTTATCTGTGTCTTTCATCTTCCAAATGTGTCCCGTTGGTTACTGTGTCCAACTCTGGAACATCCTGTCATGTTCCACCTTGGTCAATCCCTCTCAGTATGTTGTATGTCGTTATCATGTCCCCCCCTATGCTCTCCTGTCCTCCAGTGTCGTCAGTTGATTTCCCTTAAACCTCTCCTCGTAAGGACATAACCTCTTAGCTCTGGACTAGTCTGTTGCAAACCTTTGCACTTTCTCTAGTTTTCTTTACGTGCTTGGCTAGGTGTGGCTTCCAAACTGGTGCCGCATACTCCAATGTGTCCTAACGTACACGGTGTCACAGGGTCCTGAAATTCCTTATTAAGATGTCGGATTGCTGTTCTGTCTGAGGTTTTGCTAGGCGCCCATATGCTGCACAGTTATTTGGTTCATGTGCGCTTCATGAGAATGTGCCTGGTGTTATACTCACCCCAAGATCTTTTCCTTGAGTGAGGTTTGTAGTCTCTGGCCCCCTAGACTGTACTCCCTCCTGCGGTCTTCTTTGCCCATCCCCAATCTTCATGACTTTGCACTTGGTGGGATTGAACTCTAGGGAGAGCCAATTGCTGGACCAGTCTGCAGGCCTGTCCAGATCCCTTTGTAGTTCTGGCCTGGTCTTCGATCGAGTGAATTCTTCTCATTCAACTTCACGTCATCTGCTAACAGGACACCTCAGAGTCCTATCCTTCCGTCATGTCGTTCACAATACCAGAAACAGCAACTGGTCCTAGGATGGACCTCTGTGGAGGAACCCCGCTGTTCAACACGTGCCCACTCTGACACCATCGCCACGTGCCATAACTCGCAGCTGTCTTCCTGACAATATTCCCTGACCATTGTAGTGGGCCGTTCCCTGTTATCCCTGCTTGGTCCTTCCATTTTTGCACCAATCTCTTGTGTGGAACTGTGTCAACGCTTTTTGCAGTCCAAGTAAAATGCAATCCACCCACCCCTCTCTCTCTTGTCTTACTGCTGTCACATGTCATAGAACTGAGTAGATTTGTGACACAGATTTCCCGTCCCTGAAACCATGTTGGCTGCTGTTGATGAGATCGTTCCTTTCTAGGTGTTCCACCACTCCTTCTCTGATAAACTTCTTCATTATTTAGCATACTATTGCATGTCATGAACTGGACTGTAGTTAATGCTTCAATGTCTGTCTCCTTTTTTTAAAGATTGGGACTACATTTGCTGGTCTTCCATGCCTCCATCAGGTCAATCTACCCCTGTTTCGAAGATGTAGTTGAATATTGTTGTTAGGGGTACACATAGCGCCTCGTGCTCCTCTCCTCAAACCCATGGAGATGTTATCTGGCCCCCATTGCCTTGAGAAGGTATCTAGCTCACATCAAAGCCTCTTCACTTCTTTCCTCGTTGTGTGCACAGTGTCCAGCACTTGGTGGTGTGCCCCACCTCTCCTCTTTTCTGGAGTCCCCTTCTGTCTCCTCTGTGAACACTTCTTTGAATCTCTTGTTGAGGGGTCTTCACATATTCACGGTCATTTCTTGTTGTCTCTTCTCCTCCTTCCTTCCTTAGCCTGATTACCTGTCCTTGACTGTTGTTTTCCTCCCGATAGTGGGCTGTACAACAGTATTCGGGTCAGGATTTGTTGGCTTTCTCGTTCGTCTGCTATGTCATTTTCATATGTGTCTT
This sequence comes from Cherax quadricarinatus, assembly GCF_026875155.1. Lineage (NCBI taxonomy): Eukaryota > Metazoa > Arthropoda > Malacostraca > Decapoda > Parastacidae > Cherax > Cherax quadricarinatus. The sequence continues at coordinate 34,411,949 of NC_069450.1, forward strand.
TGGGCCCCCTTCTTATCTGTGTAATATTCGTTTCTGGTGTGTGTGGTGTGTGTGTGTGTGTGTGTGTGTGTGGTGTGGTGTGTGTGTGTGTGTGTGCGTGTGTGTTGTTGTGTGTGTGTGTGTGTGTGTGTGTGGTGTGTGTACGTGACTATGACGGTGTGGTTGTTGTAACATATACTATAATATTAATAATAATATAATAATATCTTACTACAAGTACATGTACAAGGTATACAGACCACAGTTGACATCAATGACATACTACTAAATACAAAGCCGGTTGTTATGCTGAGAATTTAGGGCAAATTAGGTCAGTGTCCCAGGATGCGACCCACACCAGTCCACTAACACCCAGGTTCTCATTTCACTGATAGGGAACATAGACATCCGGTGTAAAAAAACATTCGCCGGGAATCGAACCCAGACCCTAGCCGTGTGAAGTGAGAGGTTTACCCACCAAGCCACGGGGCACCACGTTAGTAGTAATTTTTTGCAAAAGTCAATCACAGGCGGCAATACTTCGTTGAGTTACAAAACTGTGAAACGATTCGATATTGGCGGCCAGTATTGCTAAATGATTTTATTAGAGACGTGAATTGCTTCACGATTTTTGTTATGGATTTCCATTAGCAGAGTTCTAATTAGCACTACTCTAGGATCAACATATTTTGAAGCACATATTTTGACGTTAATTAGAGTGTGTTACACTGTGGAAAAATTAACTCCAGTATTTTGGGTTTTTTGAAAGATCGTTTGATTTTGTATTTGAGAATGAAATTAATGAGCAATAGATAAAAGGCTCAGACAATAAAGCTGAACTGTTATGAAAAATGTTTTTAAAAATGTTATTGCCATGACTATAAAATACACACATACACACACACACACACAAACACACACACACACACAACCACACACACACACACACCACACACACACACACAGAAACACACACACACGGAAACAAAACACACACACACTCACACAAACACACACACACACAAACAAACACCCCCCCACTCACACACAACCACACACACACACACACACACACATCACACAAACACACAATCACACACACACACAACACACACACACACACACACACACACACACACACACCACACACACTAACACACACCACACACACAACAGTAGGGACAGCGAGCGCGCTATGTTCTCCCTTCCGTGCTCCATAAACTTCGGGAATATAATGTTTTTGAGGGCTATCCTTTAAGTGTCTGCAGGTTGCTAAGGTGTGTCAGGGTAGGGAAAATCCTAGAAGTGATTTTTAATCTGCCTGAGCCACATAATGAGGGGAGAGCCACAATTTTTGTAAGTGATCTAGAAAATAAAAACCTTTGTGGCGTGCATAGTGGGCAAAGGGCTAGTGGGGTGTAAGGCGACGTGTCAAGTGTCATCCAATGAAAGATAATAAAGTGAAACAATCGTGTGACTAGTTGACAGAAGTTTTTATACAAGGAAAAGGTAAATATTAACGAGAAGAAATTGAGGTGGATCTACGCCCAGACGTCACATCGAGCTGGAACTACGCCAGACGTCACATCGACCTGGACAATCTACAAGTGCTTACTGACTGCACTACAAGTACTGTATCACCTATGAGTGGTTGTTTGGGTGTGTGGTTTCCAGGTTCCAATTAAACACCAAGCTAATGTGAAATGGTCCCTAACCTCATAGCCACGATAAAGAATAGGCACTCAAGTATTCAATAAGGTTTAGGCAAATGGCAATCCCATTGAACAAGGGATTAACTCACTATAAGCAGGTCGAGCATATGGCAACACTGTAAAGGGTGGGAGTCGGTCACAAGATGTTGTGGACACAAGCGACAACGAGAATCTTACATTACACTCCAAGCACAAGCCACCAACTTTTCAGACAACAAAATAACCCACACATAATTCGACACATAATTTACACACACACAACACACACACACACACAACACACACAAACACACACACACATATATATACACACACATACACAACACACACACAAACACACACACACACCCACACACACACACACACACACACACACACACACATACATACACACACACAGTGTCCCAGGATGCGACACCAACACACGGCAAGTTGGTGGGTGCAGACGTGGGTACAACAAGCTCTCGAGAACCTTCGTATTTTTGAGGGGTGCACAACCCCTAGCAGTAATCAGTGGTAGTGACAAAGTCAGTGAACAAACCACGAGTGATAATCTATAGTTTAATTAGTTGAAAAATTTGAGGGGAAAACCTACATTCAGTATTTTCTTTTAAAAAGTGCCAAACCGTTGTGGTCTACTAGGCACTGTTGCCACACAGATACAAAACAAAAAAGATTCAAAGTGAGTGTGGAAACGGGTGATCAAGAATTACCAGCAATTTGTTAACATGTGAAATGTGGGCAACGTAATGTGAGAGTGAAAAAGTTAATAAGGCAAAAGGAGAAAGAAAAAATAAAATATACAACAAGGGAAGTGGCAGTAGGCCTACTGAAGCAGTGACGTCACAACAGTTTGTATGCCATTAACATAAAAGTGTAACACCGAATGTGAAGTGTAAATTTCTGTAATAAGTGAAAATGTG
>NC_069450.1:34417062-34420856 GCF_026875155.1 Cherax quadricarinatus
GGCTTCAGGAGAGAGAGGAAAGGACACACACTGAAAGGCAGCAGGAAGAAAGAAAGGAGATTGAGAAAATCATCACGGAAATAGGTGAAGAGATGGACGAGATTGTAAATTTTCAGAGAATAGGGGGGTACTCGAAGGGGAGAAACCGACCAATCAAGCTGATTCTCAGGACGGAAACAGTGCGGAACAGGATCCTCCAAGAGAAACCACGATTGAAATACTCGGAAGAGTACAAGAGGGTGTTCCTAGACAGAGACAGAACAAAATCAGAACGACAGCAGCTGAGGGAGAGGACAAAAAAGCGAAAGGAGCTAGGAAAAGAGACAAGGAGGGAACCAGCAGAGGTCAGTCAGAGCAGAACAGAACAGCAAGGGCAAGCACACACACAACTACTCTCAGAACCATACAACCTATCACACCATCCCAACACACACTACAATCCATACCCACAGCCTCCACCCAACACTGAGCTGAAAATCCCACAGTATGCCACCAGGTCTCCACCCTCACAGGCCCCCCAAACACAGTGGTTGGGAAAGGAAACTGAAGGTAGGTACACAACGCTGATGGAATAACAAATAAGTGGGAGGAGTGGCATGAAAGAGTCAAAGAAGCATCACCGACATCCTAGCTCCACAGAAACCAAGCTTACAGTAATGATAACAATTGCCATCTTTCCAACGGGATACCAAATCCTGAGGAAAACAGAGGGAACAGGGGGGGGTGGAGGAGTGGCGTTTGCTGATCAAAAATCGCTGGAATTTTTTGATGATGCTGGAGAGAGGTATACAGCGGGAGAAAAAGTGATTACATAGTGGAACACATTAACCACTCTGGAGGTCCCAAGGTTGGTAATAGCAGTGAATGTATAACCCACCACAGAACAGCAGGAGGCCAAGGCCAAGAGTAGAAGAGAGCAATTAGAGCGATGGTTGACACACGTCAAAGTGGCCAGAAGAGCTCCTGCATGCAGGGCAAAGACTCCTGATCATGGGTGACTCAACCACTAGAGATCGATTGGAGAACTTGGACCCCACCATGGGGGCCAAGATACATGGAGGGCAAAGATGATGGAGGTGGGTAACGGAAAACTTCCATGTGTCCAACACTAAGGGACATTTTCTACATAGAGAGGGAATGAGGATGAACCAGCAAGGCTGGACTTAGTATTCACCTTGAGTAGTCAGATATGAGACATCACATATTGAAAGACCATGGGCCAGTGACCATTTGCTTTTAAGCTTCGAATACACCATAGAGCTACTAGTTGATGAAGAAGCAGGAAGGCATGACGAATGAAGCCAAACTACAAGAAAGAGGGACTACACAGGAATGAGGAACTACCTGAACGGGGTTCAGTGGACAGAAACTGGCAGGGAAGCCATTAATGAGATGATGGAATATGTATCAACAAAATGCAAGGAGGCTGAGGAGAGGTTTGTAACGCCAAGGGTAACAGGATTAATGAAAAAGCAGGATGAGCCAAGTGGTTTACCCAAAGTGTAGGGAGGCAAAAACCCAAGTGTGCAGGGAATGGAAGAAATATAGAATGGCAAAGGACCCAAGAATAAGGAGAACAGTCGTAGAGCCAGAAACGAATAAATGCACAGATAAGAAGGGAGGCCCACAGACAATATGAAAATGACATACAGCGAAAGCCAAAATCTGACCCGAAACTGTTTGAACAGCCACATCAAGGAGAAAAACAACAGTCAGGACCCAGGTAATCAGGCTAATGGGGAAGAAAGGAGGAGTAGACAACAAGAAATGACCTGAAGTATGTGAAGAACTCATCAAGAGATTGAAAGAAGTTCACAGAGGAGACAGAAGGGTCTCCAGAAAGACGGAGAGTGGGGCACACCAACCAAGTGCTGACACAGAGCACGACAACCGAGGAAAATGAAGAGTGCTTCTGAGTGAGGCTAGATACCTCAAAGGCATGGGGCCAGATAACTTTCTCCCCATGGGTATTGAGAGAGGAGAGGCGTTATGTGTACCCCTAACAACAATAAATTCAATACATCTATCGAAACAGGAGATTGCCTTGAAGCCATGGAAGACAAAATGTAGTCCCAATCTTTAAAAAAGGGAGACAGACATGAAGCAATAAACTAACGGGCCAGTGTCACTGACATGTATAGTAGCAAAATCAGGGAAAATTATCAGGAGAAGAGTGGTGGAACACTAGAAAGGAATGATCTCATCACAACAGCCAACATGTTTTCAGGGACGGGAAATCCTGTGTCACAAACCTACGAGTTCTATGACATGGAGTGACAGCAGTAAGACAAGAGAGAGAGGGGTGGGTGATTGCATTTTCTTGGACTGAAGAAGGCGTTTCGCACAGTTCCACACAAGAGATTGGTGAAAACTGGAGGACCAAGCAGGGATAGACAGGGAAGGCACTACAATGGATCCAGGGAATACTGTCATGAAGACAGCAGCGAGTCATGGTACGTGGTGAGGAGTGTCAGAGTGGGCACCTGTGACCAGCGTGGTCCCGCAGGGGTCAGTCCTAGGACCAGTGATGTTTCTGGTATCTGTGAACGACATGACGGAAGAATAGACTCTGAGGTGTCCCTGTTTGCAGATGACGTGAAGTTGATGAAAGAATTCACTCGATCGAAGACCAGGCAGAAACTACAAAGGGTCTGGACATCGCCCTGGTCCAGCAATTGGCCCCGGGATTTAAATCCCACCAAGGCAAAGTCATAAAAGTTGGGGGAAAGGGCAAAGAAGGCCCAACGGAGTACAGTCTAGGGGTCAGGAACTAAAAACCCACTCAAGGGAAAAAGACTTGGGGTGAGTATAAACCAGGACATCTCCTGAAGCGCACATAAAACCAAATAACGCTGCAGATAGGGCGCCTAGCAAACCTCAGAACAGCATTCCGACATCTTAATAAGGGTCTTCAGGACCCTGTACACCCTGTCGTTAGGCCCAATTGGGGATGCGGCACCAGTTTGGAAAACCCACCTAGCCAAACGTGAAGAAAAAATGAGAAAGTGCAAAGGTTTGCAAAAGACTGTCCCCGAGTAAGGATATGTGTCGAGGGGGGTTTAAGGGAAATCAACCTGACGACATGGGGACAGGAGGATAGGGGGGACATGATAACGACATACAAAAATACGAGAGGAATTGAAAGTGGACAAAGCAGGATGTTCAGAGATTGGGCACAGTAAAAGGGGACAAGTTTGGGAAACTGAAGACACAGAGAATACAGGGTGTTAGAAGTATTTCTTTGCCACAGAGATCAGTAAGTGGAATAGTTTTGGGAAGGATGTAGTGGGGAGGATCCATACATAGTTTTTGCAGAGGGAATAAAGGGTCAGGGTCGGGGAGTGCCTAATACGATCATGAAGAGGGGGGGCCGGAGTCGGCTGACCCCCGCAACCTCAACTAGGTGAGACAAAATAGGGGAGTACACACACATACACACATACACACACACACCATCAAACACACACACACACACCACACACACACACACACCACACACACACACACACACACACACACACACACACACAACACCACTGTAAAAAGTGCTGGTAAATCCAGGAGGTTGGGGGTCAGGTCAAAGAAGGGGTGGGCAGCCAAAGGGCCCTGGGGAGTTACATTTCAACGCACAAGCCACCTACCTTTCGGCATAATAAAACCCAACATAAATTCCCCAAAAAAATTCCACACAAATTACACACACAACCCCACACACACACACCACACCACACACCGCAAAAAACCACACCACACACACAACACACCACAAACAAACCACACACACCACCACACAC
>NC_069450.1:34421356-34444432 GCF_026875155.1 Cherax quadricarinatus
ATGGGCCCCACATTTCACTTTTTAAACCCAAAAATGTGGTAATTTTGCACCCTTTTCCCCACATCACTTTGATTTTTTATGTTTGTATCTGTGTGGAACAGTGCCTGTAATCCAAAACGGTTGGATTTTTTAAAAAAAAATTTGAATTTGGGTTTCCCCTCAAATTTTTTTTCCAAATAACTTAGTTACACTCGTAGGTTTGTTCACTGACTTTGTCATACATGATTACTGCTGGGGGTTTTTTTGCACCCCTAAAAAAACACAAGGGTTCTCGGAGCCTTTGTGTTCCCAGTCTGCACCCCCAATTTCCCCGGTGTGTTCCGCTCTTGGGCATGTGTGTGTGGTGTAGGGTTTGTGTGTGTGTGTGTGTGTGTGTGGTGTGTGTTTTGGGTGTGTTTGTTTTTGTGTTTGTGTTGTGTGTGTATATGTTGTGTGTGTGGGTGTGTGTGTGTTGTGTGTGTGTGGTAATTATGGTAAATTTATGTGTGGTTTATTATGTGTTGAAAAGTGGGGTGGCTTGTGCTTGGAGTGTAATGAGATTCTCATTTGTCGTTTGTCCCCCCCTTTGTGCCCCTTCCCACCCTTACATGTTGCTATGCCGACTGCTTATAGGGGTTTAAAATCCTTGTTCAATGGATTACCTTTTTGCAAAAACCTTTTTAAATATTGAGTCCCTATTTTTTATGTGCTATGGAGTTAGACCATTCACATTCAGTTTGGGGGTTTAAATTTGGGAAACCCGGGAAACCCCCACCCAAAAACCCACTCATGGTAAAACAGTACTTGTAGTGCAGCAGTAGCACTGTAGATTGCCCAGGTCGATGTGACGTCCTGGCGTAGATCCCGCTCGATGTGACGTCCTGGCGTAGAAACCACCTCAAATTTCTTCTCGTTAATAATTACCTTATTCACTGTATTTTTTTCACTAGTCACACGATTTTTTATTTTTTATCTTTCTTGGGGGGGGCACTTTTACATCGCCTTCCCCCCCACACTAGCCCGCCCCCACTTCACCAAAAAGTTTTTATTTTCTAGATACTTACAAAATTGTGGCTCTCCCCCCACTTATTGGTCGGGGAGATTTAAAAAACACTTTTGGTTGTTCACTTTCCCCTGACAACTTAGCAACCCTTGCAGAAATTGGGTAGCCCTCAAAAACATTTATATTCCCGGAGCAGGGAAAAAGGCGGACTAGCCCTCCTTCCCTATTTTTTTTTTTATTTGTGTTTTTTTTTTTTTGTTTTTTTTTTTTTTGTGGTTTTTGTGTGTTGTGTGAGTGTTTGTGTGGGGTGTGTGTGTGTGGTGGTGTGTGTGTTTTGGGGGTGGGGGTTTGTTTGGTTGGTTTTGTGTGGTTTTTGTGTGTTTTGGTGTGTGTGTGTGGTGTGTGGTGTGTGTGTGTGTGTGTGTTTGTTTGGGTGCGGGGTTTGTGTTTGTGTTTTGTGTGTTTGGTGTTTTGTGTGTTTGTGTGTGTGTTGTGTGTGGTGTGTGGGGGGTTTGTGTGTGGTTTTTTTGGGTTTTTGTGTTGTTGTGTGTGTGTTTTTGTGGTGGTGGGGGTTTTTTTGGGGTTGTTTTTTTGGGGTTTTTGGGGTGGTTGGGTGTGTGTGGTGTGTGTGTGTGGGTGTGTGTTTTGTGTTGTGTTTGTGTGTGTGTGTGTGTGTGGTTGGGTGTGTGGTGGTGTGTGTGTTTTTTGTTTGTGTGGTGTGTGTGTTTGTGGGTTTGGGTGTGTGGGTTGTGTGTTTGTGTTGGTGTGTTGGGTGGTGGGTGTGTGTTTGTGTGTGTGTTTGTTTGGGTGTGTGTGGGTTGGGTGTTGGGTTTTTTGTGGGGTGTTTTTGGGGTTGGTGTGTTGTGTGTGTGTTTTGTGGTGTGGTGTATGGGTGTGTGTGTGGTTGTTTTGTTGTGGGTGTGGTATGTGTGTGTGTGTGTGTGTGTTGTGTGTGGTGGTGGGTGGTGTGTGGTTTGGGGGGTGTGTGTGGTGTGTGTGTGTGTGTTTTGTGGGGTTTTTGTGTGTGTGTGTGTGTTTTTTGGGGTTTTGTGTGTGTGGTGTTGTGTTTTGGGGTTGGGGTTTGGTTGTGTGTGTGTGTGTGTGTGTTTGTGTTGTGTGTTTTTGTTTGTGGTGTGGTGTGTTTTTGTGTTTTGTGTGTGTGTTGTTTGTGTGTGTGTGTGTGGTTTTTGTGTGGGGGGGGGTTTTTTTTTTTTTTTGGTGTGATGTTTTGGTGTGTGTGTGTTTTTGGTGTGTTTTTTTGTGTGTGGTTTGTTTGTGTGTGTGGTGTTTTTTTTTTTTTTTTTGTATTGTGGTTTGTATTTTTTTGTGTGGGTTTTTTTTTTGGTTTTTTTTTTTTTTGTTTATTTTTTTTTTTATTTTTTTTTGGTTTGTTTTTTTTTTTTTTTTGTTTTGTTTTTTTTTGTTTTTGGGGGTTTTTGTTTATTTTGGTTTTTTTTTTTTTTTTTTTGGTTTATGTGTTTTTTTTTTTTGTTTTTTGTTTTTATTTGTTTTGTTTGTTTTTTTTTTGTTTTTTTTTTTTTTTTATTTTTGTGGTTTGTTGGTTTTTTTTTATAGCAGGCAATCCCTTTTTAAAAAATTGTCATACCAGTTCAGCTTTATTGTTGGCCTTTTATTCTTTTTCTTTAAAAATTTCTTTCTAAAATCGGCCCCAAACGATCTTTCAAAAAACCCAAATATGGAGTTAAATTTTTCCCAGTGCCCCACCCTAAATTTAACGTAAAAATATGGCTTCAAAATTTGTTGATCCAGAGTTGTAATTAGAACTCTGCAATGGAAATCCATAAAAAAAACGTGAAGAAATTCACGTCTTAATAAAATATTAGCAATACTGGCCGCCAATATCGAATCGTTTAAAACAGTTTTGAACTAACGAAGTTTGCCGCCTGTGTTTGTTTTCCAAAAAATTAAACTAACGGGTCCCCGTGGCTTGGTGGGTAAACCTTCACTTCACAGGCTAGGGTCGGGGTTTCGTTTCCCCGGGCGAATGTTTTTTTACACCGGATGTCTATGTTCCCTATCAGTGAAATGAGAACCTGGGTGTTAGTGGACTGGTGTGGGTCGCATCCTGGGACACTGACCTAATTTGCCCTAAATTCTCAGCATAACAACCGGCTTTGTATTTAGTAGTATGTCATTGATGTCAACTATGGTCTGTATACCTTGTACATGTACTTGTAGTAAGTAAAGATATTATTATATTATTATTAATATTATAGTATATGTTACAACAACACACAGTCATAGTCACACACACACACACACACAGAAACGAATATGCACAGATAAGAAGGGAGGCCCAAAGACAATATGAAAATGACATAGCAGCGAAAGCCAAATCTGACCCGAAACTGTTGTACAGCCACATCAGGAGGAAAACAACAGTCAAGGACCAGGTAATCAGGCTAAGGAAGGAAGGAGGAGAGACAACAAAAAATGACCGTGAAGTATGTGAGGAACTCAACAAAAAGATTCAAAGAAGTGTTCACAGAGGAGACAGAAGGGCCCCAGAAAGACGGAGAGGTGGGGTACACCACCAAGTGCTGGACACAGTGCACACAACCGAGGAAGAAGTAAAGGGCTTCTGAGTGAGCTAGATACCTCAAAGGCAATGGGCCAGAAACATCTCCCCATGGGTATTGAGAGAGGGAGCAGAGGCGCTAAGTGTACCCCTAACAAAAATATTCAATACATCTATCAAACAGGGAGATTGCCTGAGGCATGGAAGACAGCAAATGTAGTTTCCCCAAACTTTTAAAAAAAGGGGAGAGACATGAAGCATTAAAACTACAGACCAGTGTCACTTGACATGCATAGTATGCAAATCATGAAGAAGAATTATCAGGAAAGAGTGGTGGAACACCTAGAAAGGAAAGATCTCATCAACAGCAGCCAACATGGTTTCAGGGACGGGAAATCCTGTGTCACAAACCCACTGGAGTTCTATGACATGGTGACAGCAGTAAGACAAGAGAGAGAGGGGTGGGTGGATTGCATTTTCTTGGACTGCAAGAAGGCGTTTGACACAGTTCCACACAAGAGATTGGTGCAAAAATGGAAGGGCCAAGCAGGGATAACAGGGAAGGCACTACAATGGATCAGGAATACTTGTCAGGAAGACAGCAGCGAGTTAGGGTACGTGGCGAGGTGTCAGAGTGGGGCACCTGTGAACAGCGGGGTCCCACAGGGGTCAGTCCTAGGACCCAGTGCTGTTTCTGGTATTTGTAAACGACATGACGGAAGGAATAAAACTCTGGGTGTCCCTGTTTGCAGATGACGTGAAGTTGATGAGAAGAATTCACTCGATCGAAGACCAGGCAGAACTACAAAGGGATCTGGACAGGCTGCCGACCTGGTCCAGCAATTGGCTCCTGGAGTTCAATCCCACCAAGTGCAAAGTCATGAAGATTGGGGAAGGGCAAAGAAGACCGCAGACGGAGTACAGTCTAGGGGCCAGAGACTACAAACCTCACTCAAGGAAAAAGATCTTGGGGTGAGTATAACACCAGGCACATCTCCTGAAGCGCACATCAACCAAATAACTGCTGCAGCATATGGGCGCCTAGCAAACCTCAGAACAGCATTCCGACATCTAATAAGGAATCATTCAGGACCCTGTACACCATGTACGTTAGGCCACATTGGAGTATGCGGCACCAGTTTGGAACCCACACCTAGCCAAGCACGTAAAGAAACTAGAGAAAGTGCAAAGGTTTGCAACAAGACTAGTCCCAGAGCTAAGAGGTATGTCCTACGAGGAGAGGTTAAGGGAAATCAACCTGACGACACTGGAGGACAGGAGAGATAGGGGGGACATGATAACGACATACAAAATACTGAGAGGAATTGACAAGGTGAACAAAGACAGGATGTTCCAGAGATTGGACACAGTAACAAGGGGACACAGTTGGAAGATGAAGACACAGATAAATCACAGGGATGTTAGGAAGTATTTCTTCAGCCACAGAGTAGTCAGTAAGTGGAATAGTTTGGGAAGCGATGTAGTGGAGGCAGGATCCATACATAGCTTTAAGCAGAGGTATGATAAAGCTCACGGCTCAGGGAGAGTGACCTAGTAGCGATCAGTGAAGAGGCGGGGCCAGGAGCTCGGACTCGACCCCCGCAACCTCAACTAGGTGAGTACACACACACCACTAAGTGCTGGACACAGTACACACAGCCGAGGAAGAAGTGAAGAGGCTTCTGAGTGAGCTAGATACCTCAAAGGCAATGGGGCCGGATAACATCTCTCCATGGGTCCTGAGAGAGGGAGCAGAGGCGCTATGTGTACCCCTAACAACAATATTCAATACATCTATCGAAACAGGAGACAGACATGATGCACTAAACTACAGACCAGTGTCACTGACATGTATAGTATGCAAAGTCAAGGAGAAGATTACCAAGAGAAGAGTGGTGGAACACCTAGAAAGGAATGATCTCATCAACAGCAGCCAACATGGTTTCAGGGACAGAAAATCCTGTGTCACAAACCTACTGGAGTTCTATGACATGGTGACAGCAGTAAGAAAAGAGAGAGAGGGGTGGGTGGACTGCATTTTCTTGGACTGCAAGAAGGCGTTTGACACAGTTCCACACAAGAGATTAGTGCAAAAACTGGAGGACCAAGCAAGGATAACAGGGAAGGCACTACAATGGATCAGGGAATACTTGTCAGGAAGACAGCAGCGAGTCATGGTACGTGGCAACAGAGAAGATTATCTGGAGAAGAGTGGATTAGCACCTAGAAAGGAATGAGTTCATCAACGACAACCAGCACGGATTCAGGGACGGGAAATCCTCTGTCACAAACCTTGGAATTCTATGACAAGGTGACAGCAGTAAGACAAGAGAGATGTGGGTGGGTAGATTGCATTTTCTTGGACTGTAAGAAGGCTTTTTACACAGTTGGACAAAAGAGATTAGTGCAGAAGCTGGCGGACCAGGCAGGTATAACAGGGAAGGCACTGAAAGGTGATCAGAGAATACCTGACAGGAAGGCAGCAGTGAGTCATGGTATGCGACGAAGTGTCAGAGTGGGTGCCTGTGACGAGAGGGGATCCACAAGGGACAGTCCTAGGGCCGGTGCTGTTTTTGGTATATGTAAATGACATGACGGAAGGAACAGATTCAGAAGTGTTTCTGTTTGCAGACAATGTCAAGTTTATGAGAATTCAATAGGAGAAGGACCAGGCAGGACTACAAAAAGAGCTGGACAGGATACAGGCCTGGTCCAGCAAATGGCTCCTGAACTTCAACCCCGCAAAGTACAAAGTCATGAAGATCGAGGAAGAGCAAGGAAGACCGCAGACAGAATACAGTCTAGTGGGCCAAAGGCTACAAACCTCGCTCAAAGAAAAGGATCTTTTGCTGAGGATAACACCGAAAATATCTCATGAGGCTCACATCAACCAAATAACTGCTGCAGCATATGGACGACTAGCAAACCTAAGGAAAAGCTTTCCGACATATCAGAAAGGGAGTCGTGCAAGAAAGGTATAAAATACTGACAAGACACCGAAAAGACATTAGAAGACAGTAGAACTATATACATATAGTTCTACTGTCTTCTAATTATGTCCTAGAATCTGTGTTGATAAAGCCACTGGATGGCGAAAAAAACGTCTACAATAAAGATAACCAGATGTTGCACATGTGTCTTAACAGTAGGGAGTCGTTCAGGATGAGGGACACCGTTTTACTTCAGGACGATATTGGAGTGTGCGCACCAGTTTGGAACCCACATCTGGTCAAGCACGTCAAGAAATTAAAGTGCAAAGATTTTCAACAAGACTAGTTCCCCGAGCTAAGGGAAATGTTCCACGAAGAAAGTTATGGGAAATCGACCTGAAAACACCGGAGGACAAGAGAAATAGGAAGACAAAGATAACGACATAAAAAATACTGAGAAGAATTGACAAGGTAGATATGGACAAGATGTTTTAAAGATGGGATGAAGCAACAAGGGGTCACAAGTAAAAGAAAGGGATGTCAAGAAGTATTTCTTCAGTCATAGAGCTGTCAGCAAGTGGAATAGTCTGGAAAGTGATGTAAGTGGAGGCAGGACCCATAAAAACAGTTATAAGATGAGTATCAAAGAGCAGGGAAGAGAGGACCTAGTAGGAACCAGTGAAGAGGCGGTTGTCAGGAGCTATGACTCGATCCCTGCAACCCCAATTTGGTGAGTAACACACACACACGGGGTGTGCATGTGTGCGGTGATGACCCAACCCGCTACTGAATAGCAGAACTCCAAAGACAAGAGTACGATGAAGCAACAGGCAATCGTTGATACATTAGCTGAGGCTGCCAGAAGGGCCCCCGTGTACAGGACAGTTAATACTTCTGGGTGATGATAATCACAAAGAGATTGATTGGGAAAACCTGGAGCCACACGTGAGACCAGACACGTGGAGTGCTAAGATTATAAAAAATGGTATTGGAAAACCTTATACATAAAATGTTAGGAAAATGTAAACCCAAAAAGAGAGGAAGGATGGACCAGCAAGGCTGGACCTCATATTCACCATGAGTAGTTCAGACACTGGGGACATCACATAGCTACTGATCACTTTAGAGATAAAAGTGAAGAGGGAAGCAGCACGAGTAGGACGGGAGAAGCCAAACTATAAAAGAGAGGATTTCACAGGCATACGAAATTTCCTACATGGGGTACAGAGGAAAAGAAAAGTAAATGAAATTATTGAATATGTGACCACAAAATGCAAGGAGACAGAGAGGTTCGTACCCCAGAACGACAGAAACAATGGGAGATTAGTCGAATATGCATGGATGAGGAGGCAGGCTCAGTGGTAATACGAGAATGACATAGTATCGAAAACCAAATCTAACCCAAAGTTGCTGTACAGTCACATCAGCAGGAAAACAACGGTCAAGGACTCAGGTAATTAGGCTGAGAAACGAAAGAGGGGAAACCACAAGACACGACCAAGAATACACAGATAACCCGCATATAGAAGAGAGGAGCTTACGACGACGTTGGTCCAAATTAGACCATTTACAAAGTCACACAGTGAATTCACTTTTTTCTTATTGATCTGCGAGTTTGATAGACACTTGTTCAATAATCTTTTTATTAACAAGTTTATACATCATGAGATCATAATTGTTTCTTAATGTATCTATATATGCCAACCCCAAAAATAATATGAATAGGTCTCCGAAACTGACAGGTTCTATTAGTATATAATTAATACCAGATATATTATATATAATATATATATATATATTAAATATTTTATATATATATTATATATATATATATAAATATATATATATATATTAATATAATATATATATATATATATATATAAGCAATAAGATCACAGTAAACAGGTGATTTCAGAATATGCAAAACAACCACTGTGAAAGAATAGAGAAGTTCCAAGCGCTTTCGTGACTACTCACATTATCAAGGAACAATGAAAGTAAAGCCTCAAAGGAAGGTATATAAAGGGGTAGAACCACACCTCACTATCAGATCCCACAACAATGAAACACCTGACGCGAGACAGCAGGCCCGCCGGCCGAACTAGACAGGTCCTTCACACAACCCACCAACAAAATATTCTACTCAAGAAATAAGAAAATTAAAAAATTATTATTTGTCCAATGTATTATTAAATTCTACTCAAATTCTATTAATTATACATGGATCTAATTTATATAAACCAAAGGAAATATTTATATTAGTGTCAAAACTGTTTTTTATGAAACAAGATTCAATTATATTCCTGTCGACAATGGACTTGCTTGATACTACTTTCTCAACTTTTTGAAAATCAATTGGATGGTTAAAATCTCTTAGATGAATAAATAGAGCATTGGAATCTTGTCCAGTTCTAATGCTATATTTATCTTGTTTTAATCTTAGTCAGAGATTTTTACCAGTTTGACCGTAATAAGCTTTATCGCAAATTTTACAAGGAATCTTATAGACATATCCATTAGCATTTTGGGGGGAATTCTTTATCAAAAGTTTTTTTTACTGTATCAAAATTTTTGAATACAACTTTAATATTAAAAGTCTTAAGAAGAGAAGGCATATCAACCAAGTTTTCATGGTAAGGGAGAACCAACATATTTTTAGTTGAATAAGGCTGGTTGTCCCTTTTTGGATTGTAAAAAGTATTTCTAGCAACTTTAAAAGATTTATCAATTATATTTCTTGGGTATTTCAAATCATTACCTATTTCATAAATTTTGGATATTTTCTCATCTATGAACTCTGGACTATAAATTCGTAAAGCTCTCAAAAACATTGATGAGAAATCGGACAGTTTAACTCTATCTTGATGGGAAGAATAATAGTGGACATAGGAACAGTTATTTGTAGGTTTTCTGTAAATTTTAAATTTGAATTCATTATTACTCTTAATAATTAAAACATCTAGAAAATAACCCAAGAAATGTAATTGATAAATCTTTTAACGTTGCTAGAAATACTTTTTACAATCCAAAAAAGGACAACCAGCCTTATTCAACTAAAAATATGTTGGTTCTCCCTTACCTTGAAAACTTGGTTGATATGACTTCTCTTCTCAATTAAGACTTTTAATATTAAAGTTGTATTCAAAAATCTTGATACAGTAAAAAAACTTCTGATAAAGAATTCCCCCCAAAATGCTAATGGATGTGCCTATAAGATTCCTTGTAAAATTTGAGATAAAGTTTATTACGGTCAAACTGGTAAAAATCTCGAACTAAGATTAAAACAACATAAATATAGCATTAGAACTGGACAAGATTCCAATGCTCTATTTATTCATGTAAGAGATTTTAACCATCCAATTGATTTTCAAAAAGTTGAGAAAGTAGTATCAAGCAAGTCAATGGTCGACAGGAATATAATTGAATCTTGTTTCATAAGAAGCAGTTTTGAAAATAATATGAATATTTCCTTTGGTTTATATAAATTAGATCCATTTACAATTAATAGAATTTGGGAAGAATTTAATAATACACTTGACAAATAATATTTTTTTAAATTTCTTATTTCTTGGGTAGAATAGTTTGTTGGTGGGTTGTGCAAAGGACCTGTCCAGTTGGGCCGGCGCGCGTCAGGTGTTTAACTGTTGTGGGATCTGATAGTGAGGTGTTGGCCAGACCCCTTATATACCTTTCTTGGATGGTTTACTTTCATAGTTCCTTGATAATGTGAGTAGTCACGAAAGCGCTTGGAATTTCTCTATTCTTTCAGAGTTGTTGTTTTCCATATTCTGAAATCACCTGTTTACTGTGATCTTATTGCATTAATGGATACCACACGACTCTTCAGAATGTCCTCGATAAGCTTTCCTAATCATATATCTTTTGTTTCCCAGTTTTCTTCTGCACTGATCAAGTCCCACAAGTTAAAAATTCTACTTAATTTTTTAAAAAATTGTTTAAATGAACAAGTTCTGCTCAAGTCTCTTTTATCCAATATCATCCTTGACATGAGAGATCGTCCTTTTGATGATTTTATGAGAATTATTCTTCAGAAACATATTGAAATAACTAAAATACAGGAGAAGGAAGCATTCAAAATATTGAGAAACAAAAAATACTCTTTTAATCAGGCCATTCCATCAGAATGGAAACACAGTATGTTGGATCATTGCTATAATAAACTCAGAAGAATTTGTAATGAACTCAAGAGCAAACTACAAAGAAAATTAGACATTTTAATTGAAAATAGTGATTGGACAAAGCATGCTAATAACAATTTTGTAATTAACTTATCAGATGAAATTTTAGACAAACATACAACTGCTGCTCTAGGTTTTGGCCTAAGTTTTGCAACTTCAAAAAAATTTAATAATGTTGAAATTGCAAAAGCCTTTTGTAACTTTGAAAAATTTTCTGATTTATCCTCTGATGAAATTAATATTAGTAAAGGAATCGTATATAGCTCTATGTTAAAACCAAACATTCCCAATTGCCCTCAAAGATTCTTTAAGTCTTATGATGGTTTAGAAAGACACGTAAGCAAACACTATAACATATTTATTAGAAAACGTTTCGGTCCTGGGACCTTGATCACTTCTAACATACAGAGGTAGAAAGACATTATATATATAGGCGGAGAGTGAGATGTGACGCACGTGACCTGAGGAATGTCATAAGAACATAAGAATGGAGGAACACTGTAGAAGGCCTACTGGCCCATGCGAGGCAGGTCCTTATCAAAACAACCTCTGTCTATGATGAGGACCAGTAGACGATGAATCATGTGACTCCTGTGTTGTTGGGTTGGTGCTGCTTAAGTATCATGTATGCCAATGTTTTTTGAAATTTTGTAGTTTCCAGTGTTGCGTTCTATAGTGTCGGTGACGGTGATTAGTGAGGCTTCTAGGCACCGTCGGCGTCTGAGGTCTGGTTCGGTGAGAACGAGTTGTGCCTCGTTCCAGTTCATTCAAATGCCCCGTTGAGTCTCTGTGGAGGACACAGGCGTACCTTACATCGTCTCTGTTAGAGGCATTTCGATGCTCATTCAGCGGACTGCAAGATCTCTGCCTGTCTCGCCTACATATTTCTTGGACAGAACCCACAGGGGATCGTGTAGACGCCTGCTGTAGAAGTTAGAGAGTGTGGGGCTGCGTTTAGTAGTGAGGCTTTGATAGAGGATGTGTTTATGGTGGAAACGTTGATGTTACTCATAGCAAGTGCCCGGCGAGTATTCGTGGCAACATCGCCACATGGGAGTACTATGAACTGTTTAGGGGGCTGTTCCATGGGCGGTTTGTTGAGGATAGCTTGTGCCTTGAGTCTGCAATCTCGGATGAAGAAAGATGGGAACTGAAGACGTGTAAAGCTTGTGTTATGTTAAGTGCATTCTTCTTCTAGAAAACAAGGGCTGGAGATGCGAAGAGCTCTCAAGAAGAAGCCAATGAGGACTCCTCTCTTAGTGCGGGTATCTTGGTGTGAATAAAAGTGTATAAGATCGTCCTTGTTGGTAGTTTTTCTATACACTTTGAAGAGAAGTTTGTCACTGTCGGGAGATCTGCACAGTAGAACGTCGAGGAAAGGAAGTTTGCCATCATTTTCGAGTTCAAGTGTAAACTTTATTGATGGTTCAACTGCATTGATCTTGTTGAGAAGGGCCTGGATATTGAGACGTCCCTTGGATAGAAAACCAATATATCATCAACGTATCTTAGCCAGGTAACGGTGTTGGGAATGAGGGTGCTGAATTTCTCTGTCTCCAAGTTTTCCATGAAGAGGTTGGCAAGCACAGCACTGAGCGGGCTGCCCATTGCCATCCCAAAGCATTGTTTGTAACAGTTGTCCTGATACTTGAAGAAGTTGAAATTAACACACAGTTCCACTAGATTGATAAATCTAGAAGAGGTAAAGGGAGGTCGTGGTTTTCAGTGAGCCTCTGTCTCAGAATGTTGATTGCAGCGTCAGTAGGAACGTTGGTAAAGAGGGCTGTGACATCGAAGGAAGCCATGCTTTTGTTTTTGACATTCAGGTTGGAAATTCGGAGAGAAGGTCACCTGAATGTTTGAGGTGGGCTTGACTGATAGTGCCCAGAAGCGCTGAAAGGTATTTGGCAAGGTGGCCGGCTAGTCTGTGTGGTGCACTACTCCCTATGCCCGAAGTGATAGGCCGTAGTGGGATGCCAGGTTTGTGTGTCTAGGAAGGCCATACAGGCGTGCTGGTTTCGGGTTGACCTGGTAAAAGTTTAAGTAGTTTTTTGCCTTGTTCTGATTTTCGTAAGATGCTACGAGCCTTTTGAAGGAAAGTCTGGGTACTTTGAAGTAGCACTGATTCCGATACAGGCTGGTATGTGTTGGCATCGTTGAGAAGATTTAAGACTTTATTGTTGTAGTCGACAGTGTTGAGTAACACCACACCACCTCCTTTGTCAGCGGTTGTAATGACGATATCATCGTTGTTGGCCAAGTTCCTGAGTGCTTGGATGTATCTTCTGGGAATGACCGGTCTTGAAGGCTCAGTAGCTGCAGCAGTGATGATTCCTTGGACAAAACCCTTTTGAAACTCGGAGTCTCCAAAAGGTTGGTTCTTCAAAGTACCCAGACTTTCCTTCAAAAGGCTCGTAGCATCTTACGAAAATCAGAACAAGGCAAAAAACTACTTAAACTTTTACCAGGTCAACCGAAACCAGCACGCCTGTATGGCCTTCCTAAGACACACAAACCTGGCATCCCACTACGGCCTATCACTTCGGGCATAGGGAGTGCACCACACAGACTAGCCGGCCACCTTGCCAAATACCTTTCAGCGCTTCTGGGCACTATCAGTCAAGCCCACCTCAAACATTCAGGTGACCTTCTCTCCCCAATTTCCAACCTGAATGTCAAAACAAAAGCATGGCTTTCCTTCGATGTCACAGCCCTCTTTACCAACGTTCCTACTGACGCTGCAATCAACATTCTGAGACAGAGGCTCACTGAAAACCACGACCTCCCTTTACCTCTTCTAGATTTCATCAATCTAGTGGAACTGTGTGTTAATTTCAACTTCTTCAAGTATCAGGACAACTGTTACAAACAATGCTTTGGGATGGCAATGGGCAGCCCGCTCAGTGCTGTGCTTGCCAACCTCTTCATGGAAAACTTGGAGACAGAGAAATTCAGCACCCTCATTCCCAACACCGTTACCTGGCTAAGATACGTTTGATGATATATTGGTTTTCTATCCAAGACGTCTCAATATCCAGGCCCTTCTCAACAAGATCAATGCAGTTGAACCATCAATAAAGTTTACACTTGAACTCGAAAATGATGGCAAACTTCCTTTCCTCGACGTTCTACTGTGCAGATCTCCCGACAGTGACAAACTTCTTTTCAAAGTGTATAGAAAACCTACCAACAAGGACGATCTTATACACTTTTATTCACACCAAGATACCCGCACTAAGAGAGGAGTCCTCATTGGCTTCTTCTTGAGAGCTCTTCGCATCTCCAGCCCTTGTTTTCTAGAAGAAGAATGCACTTACATAACACAAAGCCTTTACACGTCTTCAGTTCCCATCTTTCTTCATCCGAGATTGCAGACTCAAGGCACAACTATCCTCAACAAACCGCCCATGGAACAGCCCCCTAAACAGTTCATAGTACTCCCATGTGGCGATGTTGCCACGAATACTCGCCGGGCACTTGCTATGAGTAACATCAACGTTTCCACCATAAACACATCCTCTATCAAAGACCTCACTACTAAACGCAGCCCCACACCTCTAACTTCTACAGCAGGCGTCTACACGATCCCCTGTGGGTTCTGTCCCAAGAAATATGTAGGCGAGACAGGCAGAGATCTTGCAGTCCGCCTGAATGAGCATCGAAATGCCTCTAACAGAGACGATGTAAGGTACGCCTGTGTCCTCCACAGAGACTCAACGGGCATTTGATGAACTGGAACGAGGCACAACTCGTTCTCACCGAACCAGACCTCAGACGCCGACGGTGCCTAGAAGCCTCACTAATCACCGTCACCGACACTATAGAACGCAACACTGGAAACTACAAAATTTCAAAAACATTGGCATACATGATACTTAAGCAGCACCAACCCAACAACACAGGAGTCACATGATTCATCGTCTACTGGTCCTCATCATAGACAGAGGTTGTTTTGATAAGGACCTGCCTCGCATGGGCCAGTAGGCCTTCTACAGTGTTCCTCCATTCTTATGTTCTTATGACATTCCTCAGGTCACGTGCGTCACATCTCACTCTCCGCCTATATATATAATGTCTTTCTACCTCTGTATGTTAGAAGTGATCAAGGTCCCAGGACCGAAACGTTTTCTAATAAATATGTTATAGTGTTTGCTTACGTGTCTTTCTAAACCAACTTGTCGGTATTTATTACCAAGGTTTATACCAACAAGTCTTATGATACACTTAATAACAATAAAAATTTGCGCCTTACTAAAGCAGACAAAATAAATGCAATAGTAATTATGAAAGAAAATGATTACCAAGAAAAAATGAATAATCTCTTAGATGATACTGAAACCTATTCTAAACTTAGGAAAAATCCCCTAGAAACCGTTAACAGCAATTTCAATAAAACAATAAAACTTCTACTGAAAGGTAAAGATGAATTAGTCAAACAATTTACTTCCACTAATCCATCTTTGCCTTACATGTATGGGCTAATAAAAAAACACAAACCAGGGAATCCAGTCAGACCAATTATTAGCTCCATAGGATCAGTTTCATATAAATTATCAAAATGGCTTGTTGATATTTTGAGCCCTATTGTTGGCAAAATTTCTAACTTTAATGTTAAAAACAATATAGACTTAGTTGATAAATTAAGCTCCTTGACTGACTTAAATGATTTTAACATGGTTAGTTTTGATGTTACTTCCTTTTTACGAAAGTTCCTGTTGATGATTTATTAAGTTTCTTATCTGAAGAACTCGTTAACTATGATTTACCATTGCCAGTTCCTACTATCACTAAACTTATTAAACTTTGCATTGTTGATGCAAAATTTGTATTTAATGATAAGTTTTACACTCAGAAGTTTGGTATGGCAATGGGAAATCCTCTTTCACCTGTTCTTAGTAACCTATACATGGAATTTTTTGAAACAAGGTTGCTTAACACAATCCTCCCTAATAGAGCTAAATGGTTCAGATATGTTGATGATATTTTGTCTTATGCCCAGAAATGTAGATATACACCATTTCCTTGGAAAATTAAATAGCTTAGCCCATTCTATAAACTTTATTGTTGAGTTTGAAGAAAATAACTCATTGCCTTTTCTAGATGTTTTAATTATTAATGGTAATAATGAATTCAAATTTAAAATTTACAGAAAACCTACAAATAACTGTTACTATGTCCACTATTATTCTACGCATCAAGATAGAGTCAAACTGTCTGTTTTCTCATCATTGTTTTTGAGAGCTTTACGAATTTGTAGTCCTGAGTTCATAGATGAGGAAATAACCAAAATTTATGAAATAGGTAATGATCTCGAACTAAGATTAAAACAACATAAATATAGCATTAGAACTGGACAAGATTCCAATGCTCTATTTATTCATGTAAGAGATTTTAACCATCCAATTGATTTTCAAAAAGTTGAGAAAGTAGTATCAAGCAAGTCCATGGTTGACAGAAATATAATTGAATCTTGTTTCATAAAAAGCAGTTTTGACAATAATATGAATATTTCCTTTGGTTTATATAAATTAGATCCATGTATAATTAATAGAATTTGGGAAGAATTTAATAGTACACTTGACAAATAATAATTTTTAAAATTTCTTATTTCTTGGGTAGAATAATTTGTTGGTGGGTTGTGCGAAGGACCTGTCCAGTTGGGCCGGCGCGCGTCAGGTGTTTAACTGTTGTGGGATCTGATAGTGAGGTGTTGGCCAGACCCCTTAAAGGCCTTCCTTGGATGCTTTACTTTCATAGTTCCTTAATAATGTGAGTAGTCACGAAAGCGCTTGGAATTTCTCTATTCTTTCACAGTGGTTGTTTTGCATATATATATATATATATATATTATATATATATATATATATAATATATATATATATATATATATATATATATATATATATATATATATATATATATATATATATATAATATAATATATATAATTTAAGCATGCTTGAATGGTGAATGGAAACCATGTAAATTTTCTTTCTATTCTAAGATGCCTGAGGTATCCTCACTGCCCACTCTAATTTTACCTATAGTAATTAGCAACCCTGGGACTCTTCATTTGAATGCGAAAACACACTATTCAATTTATATGTTAATATGGAGTGCACATCAGTGTGTGTTTGTATATACATGAAAGTAACAGACAAAAATTTCTTGTCCTTCTAAAACACATTTATTGTTACGTTACAGTGATAGAAATATTATCAGGACTGTATAAGACCTATTTCACAGATGATGGTCAAGGTGATGGTTTCGCCCAAACGTTTAGTTTAAATATAATTTACCAGAAATTAAGTAATCTTTTTCTTTCATATGTGAATGTAAAACCGAATGTAAGCTTGAGAATTTGTTGGTTTAACCATATACTGAAACTCTTAAGTCCCGTAAACATCTTGACTCAATAATTCATCAGGAACTGAGTCCTGACACGGGTCTCAGTCCTAAGATGACCCGTCTGAGGATCTCGTAGGTGTCGATCTAATTCATTCGTTTTGTTATTGCGATCAGGGCCTCGCTGTAGTTCCTGTGCATTCCACAGCAAAACATATTATGATAAATAAGACACATGTGCAACACTTGGCTATCTTCACTGAGGAAATATCTTTAAGGGTGATGGAATGATTACATCGTCTTCACATCTCTACTGGTTCTGCCAACTTTTCTGTACTTGACAGAAGAAACCTGTGCACAGGAGACATTTCTGAATAAAGATGTCTAACTGATGCACATGTGTCTTACTTAACAACTTATCATAAAGCATCATGCCTGGAGCCTGCATTACCCGGAGAGACTCCCTGCAAGTGAGGAATACCCGATAGACATGACCTACTTCCACATGTGGATTTGTTAACTGTGATATCACCTACGACTACTTCTCCTCATCTGTCTACAGTATATAAGCCACTTCTTCGCGTATATGCTGTATTCTCTATAAGATTGAAGGACTGATTACATCGACTCAAGGCTGAGGGACTAATTACCTCAAACTCCTTCTGATCTTCACCAGTGTCACTGAGTGGAGAAACGCTTCCTCAATAAAAGATACCGAAGTGTTGCACATGATTCTCCGAACCATTTATCTACAAAACATAATGAACATTAGTTGGTAGAGGCAATAAGGACTCCATCACTGTCTCCGGGTCCTGTGATGGATGGTCGGATAAACTTGTAAATAAGCTCATGGACTCTGTTTCGTCAATCATTCATATTTTACTAAAGGTCTTCATAATAGTTCTGAATGAGCCTCTTCTTCTGAGTTTATCAGGTCGCATATGATATCGGTGAAATATGTAATTGTAGACAATACTTGATTGCATACTATCGAAGATACGGTACTATGCTCCACAGTCAGCCCTCCTGGCCCTATATCACTCTCTTATTTACCCCTATCTCACCTATGGAATTTGTGCATGGGGCTCAACAACAAGTAACCATCTCAGACCACTAATTACCCAACAAAAGGCTGCAGTTAGAATGATAACAAATTCTCACTACAGGCAGCACACTCCACCAATATTCAATACACTAAACCTACTCACCATACAAAACATCCATACTTATTACTGCACCTATTACATACATAGAACACTCAACTCTGATATTAACCCTCCCCTCAAACATCTCCTTGCCAACCTCAACAGAACACATGACCATAACACAAGCACAGATCACTCTTTGATATTCCTCGTGTCCATCTCACGCTATGCAAAAACTCAATGCACATAAAAGGCCCTAAAATCTGGAATTCATTACCTGTAAATATAAAAGAAACACTACCTGTTTATAAATTCAAGTCTCTTCTCAAAGATCACTTACTCACCCAAAACCAAATAAATACTGAATAACTGAACCTTATAAATTGTATATCTTAAATGTTTCTCACAATTATATCACATAAATGTTAAACCTAAAACCCAATCTAACTTTATTATTTTTTAAATTCACTACCTAACAGAATACTCCATTCTACTGAATTTACAACAATGCATGCAACCATATGACCTGTCTTTGTAATACTCACTTGTGCTTTATAGTAATCAGTTTACATTAATGTTTTTCACTGATTTCATCATTGCTTAGTTAATCTTAAGTTAATTTTAAGCCAGCCCGTAATGCTATGCATAGTATAAGTGGCTTTGGCATGCTGCTCTTATCTGTATTTTTTTTGTACCTCTGTAAGTGTGCTCAAATTATAAATAAATAAATAAATAAATAAAAGGTTAGTATGGGATGTTAAGGGCAGTATGGGATGTCAGGGGTAGTATGGGATGTCAGGGGTAGTATGGGATGTCAGGGGTAGTATGGGATGTCAGGGGTATTATGGGATGTCAGGGGTAGTATGGGATGTCAGGGGCAGTATGGGATGTTAAGGGTAGTATGGGATGTCAGGGGTAGTATGGGATGCCAGGGGCAGTATGGGATGTCAGGGGTAGTATGGGATGTCAGGGGTAGTATGGGATGCCAGGGGCAGTATGGGATGTCAGGGGTAGTATGGGATGTCAGGGGTAGTATGGAATGTCAGGGGCAGTATGGGATGTTAAGGGTAGTATGGGATGTCAGGGGTAGTATGGGATGTCAGGGGCAGTATGGGATGTCAGGGGTAGTATGGGATGTCAGGGTAGAATGGGATGTTAAGCGTAGTATGGGATGTCAGGGGTAGTATGGGATGTTAAGGGTAGTATGGGATGTTAGGGGTAGTATGGGATGTCAGGGGTAGTATGGGATGTTAAGGGTAGTATGGGATGTCAGGGGTAGTATGGGATGTTAAGCGTAGTATGGGATGTCAGGGGTAGTATGGGATGTTAAGGGTAGTATGGGATGTCAGGGGTAGTATGGGATGTCAGGGGAAGTATGGGATGTTAAGGGTAGTATGGGATGTCAGGGGTAGTATGGATGTTAAGGGTAGTATGGGATGTCAGGGGTAGTATGGGATGTTAAGGGTAGTATAGGATGTCAGGGGTAGTATGGGATGTTAAGGGTAGTATGGGATGTCAGGGGTAGTATGGGATGTCAGGGGTAATATGGGATGTTAAGGGTAGTATGGGATGTCAGGAGTTTAAGGGTAGTATGGGATGTCAGGGGTATTATGGGATGTTAAAAGTAGTATGGGATGTCAGGGGTAGTATGGGATGTCAGGGGTAGTATGGGATGTTAGGGGTAGTATGGGATGTCAGGGGTAGTATGGGATGTCAGGGGTAGTATGGGATGTCAGGGGTAGTATGGGATGTCGGGGGTAGTATGGGATGTCAGGGGTAGTATGGGATGTCAGGGGTAGTATGGGATGTCAGGGGTAATATGAGATGTCAGGGGTAGCATGAGATGTCAGGGGAAGTATGAGATATCAGGGGTAGTATGAGATGTCAGGGGTAGTATGGGATGTTAAGGGTAGTATGAGATATCACGAGTAGTATGGGATGTCAGGGGTAGTATGGGATGTCAGGGGTAGATGAATGTCAGGGGTATTATGGGATGTTAGGGGTAGTATGAGATGTTACGGGTAGTATGAGATGTCAGGGGTAGTATGGGATATCAAGGGTAGTATGAGATGTCAGGGGTAGTATGGGATGTTAGGGGTAGTATGAGATGTTACGGGTAGTATGAGATGTCAGGTAGTATGGGATATCAGGGGTAGTAGGGATGTTAGGGGTAGTATGGGATGTCAGGGGTAGTATGGGATGTATGAGGGAAATGTTCAATAGATAGGAGTAGAGAGGGAGTATATAGTAACAATAGTTTCATTGCCGGCTACTTGTTAAGGTAGGGAAAGTCCAGCCCCCGCTATCCCTTCCCTCCTTCTTCCCCCCCCCCCCCCGAAAGGTGACGTGTGGGGCTCCGGCCCAAACAGTAATCACTAGACTCACAGCTCCCAGCACTACTGTAAGTACATGCCTGCCTTGTATTCTAGTGGATTTATTGTTGAAAGCTTCACTTTTGCCCAATAATAACTTAGTCCTTTCAGTCTTGCTCTAAGTTGACTGTTGTAATTTTCACCACATCTTTTGGGTATTGTACTTATCAGGGAGAGTGATTTCTTAAGCGTGGGTAACCTGTCTAATTTTCCAGCTTGGATGACAGAGAGGGTCACCTGTCAATCAACGAGCAGAACTGATGGAGATGGACTAACGTCCTGAGACTTCCCTTTTTGGATTTAATACCCGTGACCTGTACGAAATTGCAGGACGTAACCCTCATCATGCAGCGGTTTAAAAAAACTGCTTTCCTGTCATCGGGATAGATCTCAAGGCTCTACTGTGAAGAACGAACCGGTGGGTTGTAATCAACACCTGCGACCCCCCCCATCATCAGCAACTGCTACGATTTCAACAACACTCATGTCACCAACACCAGACACCCCTATATAATTAGCGTTGAATTCAGTTATCATTTTAATTTTTCGTTTTTTCATTTTCTTTAATGTAGGATTAATATTTTATATTTAAGTGTTTTATATTTTCTATATAATAAAGTGTTTATGTTTGTCTGTTATATTTCTTTTTATTCACTAATTTTCCCGAGGAGGAGCCAGCCTTGGTAATACTGTCTGAAGTTGTACAGGGGTGAGTAAGCCTTCACAAGTGGCGACCTTGCCAGGGTCAACTCTACTGAAACAAGATTCAACTCCATCTCGAATCTACCATTCGAACTTCAACACCGCCCTACCACAGACGGTTACCACCACATGAGTAATCATTCTCTATGGTAGGACTACAGTACAAGTATTTAAAAGATTTGGTGATTGTTTGTCCAATTTATTGTCAAGTCAAGGCACCAATACTAGTTAATTCTGCCATTTATTTTTGTGTGAGCTTGAAACACTTTGGAGGATTTGACTCTAGGGACCCGAGATTTTTCCATGACAATTTGTTTCATTGAGCTCTTTATTATATCAAGGGAACTGTCATAGGACACTCTTGGATTTGTTGGGGAGAAGAAATTTGGATGGTCAAGTGACCCCATTCTACTTACTGTTTGCTCGGAGCTGGCATAGAAACCCTTCGTTTTAATTAATGTATATTAAATTTTAAATTGAAGCAGGGATCGAGCCCTCTGGTTTATTTACAGTTTGAGCGGAGCAGGAATTGAACCCTCCGTTTTCTTTAATACCCGTTTCATTTCCCCTGATAGTTTAAGTTATTCTTGCAAGCATGGAGGAATACCAATTTTGGATGAACGCTGGAAGTAAGTTAGGAATAACAGGGAAAAATTTAGAATCTTTCATTAGTGCTAAGATCCAGGAAAGACTTGAAAGAGAGAGAATTGAGAGAGAAGAAAGACAGTTAGAAAGGGAAAGAGAAGAAGAAAATGAGAGAGAGAGAATAGAAAGAGAAGAAGAAAAGGAGAGAGAAAGAATCGAAAGAGAGGAGAAAAAGGAGAGAGAGAGAGAATTGAGAGAGAAACCCAAGAAAGACAGTTAGAAAGAGAGAGAGAAGACAAAAAGGAGCGTGATAGACTTGATCGTGAGGAGAGAGCTAGAGTACGTGAAGAACAAGTTAAATTAAGAGAACTTGAGGAAAGAGCAAAGGATAGGGAACGTGAGGAACAAGCTAAAATACGTGAGGAACAAGCTAAGATACGTGAGGAACAGGTTAAATTAAGAGAACTTGAGGAAAGAGCAAAGGATAGAGAAGTTGAGGAAAAAGCTAGAGAACATGAGTTAATAGAGAGAGAAAAGGATCGCGAGCTCGAAAAAGCTCGCCTTGAATTAGAGAATAAAAATTTAACTCTTACACAACAACAACTAGAGGAAGGAGTAATTGAACATCATGCAGCTAGTGCACATATTCCAACACCTAATTTACCTCCCTTCACAGAGGGGGAAGACATAACTTCATACATTATCAGGTTTGAAAATACCGCTACCCTCTGTGAATGGCCTGCTGACACCTGGGCTACCAGGTTAGGAATGTTATTTTCTGGTACAGCCTTGAATATCTATGCAACTTTGTCGCAGGATATCATATGTAATTATAACCTACTGAAGAAGGCAATCCTTAAAGCATATCAAAAAAACACTAATTCTTACAGGAAAGATTTCAGGTATGCCACCTTACAGCCTGGCCAGAACTTTCAGCAGTTACAGGTAACACTCTTTCGTTTGTTCGACTTTTGGATAGAGAGTTCAGGAATTGATCGCAGTTATGAATCTCTTAGAGACTTCATGGTTGCTGACCAGTTCCTGGCAGCTCTTCCCCATCAGATAAAAACATTCATCAGAGAACGTAACCTGATTATAGCTGAGGAAGTTGGTGAGGCTGCTGACCTGTATGTTGAGGCTCACAATTCCTATAAAGACCTAAAGGGATCGAACCCTAAGGGCAAGGGTTCATCAGACCTTAAGAAATCAAAGCCTCTAGTGGAAAGTTAAATGACTTCTTTTATTCCTGTTTGTCATTTGTTGGTGTTAAGGGGCAA
>NC_069450.1:34444932-34463575 GCF_026875155.1 Cherax quadricarinatus
TTTTTTAAAACAGGGACAAGTCGTTACCGTCAAATTACCGCCCAATAAGCCTGACCTCAATTGTAGGCAAATTACTAAGTCAGTTATAGCTGAGTTTATAAGAAGCCATCTCGATAAGCATAGCTTAAATTAATGATACTCACATGGATTCACAAGAGGCCGGTCTTGTCTAACTAATTTATTAATTTTCTTCAGTAAAGCTTTTGAGGCTGTTGACCACAAAAAAGAATTTGATATTATTTACTTAGTTTTTAGTAAGGCTTTTGATAGAGTTCCGCACCATAGACGTTAAAGAAAGTGCAGCTCAGGCATTGGGGGAAAAGTGCTCTCGTGGAATCGAGTCATGGCTCACTGACAGGAAGCAGAGAGTGTCCATAAATGGGTTAAATCCGAGTGGGGATCTGTAACAAGTGGCGTTCCACAGGATCAGTCTTGGCCCGTTGTTGTTTATAATATATATCAATGATCTTGATGAGGGAATTACTAGTGATATGAGCAAATTCGCCGATGACACAAAGATAGGTAGGATAATTGATTCAAACGTAGATGTTAGGGAACTTCAGGAGGATTTTAAACAAACTCTATTCTTGGTCAGAAAAGTGGCAGATGCAGTTCAATGTATATAAATGCAAGGTTCTGAAGCTTGGGAGTGCCCATAACCCTAGTACTTATAAATTAAATGATGTAGAACTTAGCCATACAGATTGCGAAAAGGACTTGGGGGTTATGGTGAGCAGCAACCTTAAACCAAGACAGCAATGCCTAAGCGTACGTAATAAGGCAAATAGATTACTGGGATTTATATCAAGAAGTGTAAGCAACAGAAGTCCAGAGGTCATACTGCAGCTTTATACATCATTAGTAAGGCCTCACCTTGATTATGCAGCTCAGTTCTGGTCTCCGTATTACAAAATGGACATAAATTCGTTAGAAAACATTCAGCGTAGGATGACTAAATTAATACATAGCATCAGAAATCTTCCTTATGAAGAAAGATTGAAGACTCTTAAGTTACATTCACTTGTTAGACGAAGAATGAGGGGAGACCTGATCGAAGTGTATAAGTGAAGATAGGTATTAATAAAGGGGATATAATAAGGTCTTGAGGATGTCTCTCCAAGAGAGAACGCGCAGTAATGGATTTAAATTAGATAAGTTTAGATTTAGAAAGGACATAGGAAAGTATTGGTTTGGAATAGGGTAGTTGATGAGTGGAACAGTCTACCTAGTTTGGGTTATTGAGGCTGGGACTTTGGGTAGTTTCAAATCTAGGTTGGATAAGTACATGAGTGGGAGGGGTTGGATTTGAGTGGGACTTTCACATCAGAGCTTATTTCTTGGGTGGCATTGAAAATTGGGTTGGTCAAATGTTTTGTTAGTGGGATGAATTGTAAAGGACCTGCCTAGTATGGGCCAGCAGGCCTCCTGCAGTGTTCCTCCTTTCTTATGTTTATGTTCTTATGTCAGGGGCAGTATGGGATGTCAGGGGTAGAATGGGATGTCAGGGGTAGTATGAGATGTCAGGGGTAGTATGGGATGTTAGGGGTAGTATAAGATGTTACGGGTAGTATGAGATGTCAGGGGTAGTATGGGATATCAGGGGTAGTATGGGATGTTAGGGGTAGTATGGGATGTCAGGGGTAGTATGGGATGTATGAGGGAAAAGTTCAATAGATAGGAGTAGAGAGGGAGTATATAGTAACAATAGTTTCATTGCCGGCTACTTGTTAAGGTAGGGTAAGTCCAGCTCCCGCTATCCCTTCCCCTCCTTCTTCCCCTTCCCCCCCCCCCCCGAAAGGTGTCGTGTGGGGCTCCGGTCCAAACAGTAATCACTAGGCTCACAGCTCCCAGCACTACTGTAAGTACATGCCTGCCTTGTATTCTAGTGGATTTATTGGTTGAAAGCTTCACTTTTGACCAATAATAAACTTAGTCCTTTCAGTCTTGCTCTTGGTTGACTGTTGTAATAATCACCACATCTTTTTGGTATTGTACTTATCATGGAGAGTGATTTCTTAAGCAGTGGTAACCTGTCATCTTCCGAGCTTTGGATGACAGCGGACGGTTCACCTGTCCATCAACATCAGAACTATGGAGATTGGACTTACGTCCTGCGACTTCCCCGTTTTGAATTTAATTACTGTGCACTCTGTGTGAAAATTGGCAGGATGTAACCCTCATTCCATTGCAGCGGTAATGAACCTGCTTTCCTGACATCGGGATAGAATATTCAAGGCTCTACTGTGAGAACGAAACATGTGGGTTGTAATCAACACTGCGACCTCCCCCCCCCATCATCAGCAACTGCTACGATTTCAACAACACTCAGTGTCACCAACACAGACACCCCCTATATTATATTAGTGGTAATTCAATTATCATTTAATATTTTTCATTTTTCATTTTCTTTAATGTAGGATTAATTGTTTATATTTTAGTGTTTTTACATTTCTATATATAAAAGTTGTTTTATGTTTTTTACTGTTATTATTTCTTTTCTATTCACTAATTTTCCTGAGAGGAGCCCAGCCTTGTATACTCTCTGTATTGTTACAAGGGCTGAGTATGCTCTTTCATAGTGGCGACCTTTCCAGCTCAACTCGCTGAACATGATTCAACTCCATCTCGAATCTACCATTTCGAACTTCAACGCCGCATAACCACAGACGGTTTCCACCAGCCATGATAATCATTCTCATGGTAGGACTACAGTACAGTATTAAAAGATTTGGGTGATTGTTAGTCTCATTAATGTAAGTCAAGTCAAGGCAGGAATACTAGTTTAATTCTGCCATCTATTTTGTGTGAGCTTGAAACACGTTGGAGGATTAGACTCTAGGGACCCGAGATTTCCAGTGACAATTCGTTTCATTGAGCTCTTTAATTATTCGAAGGGAACGTCATAGGACACTCATGATTTGTTGTGAGAAGATTGGATGGTCAAGTGACCCATTCTACTTACGTTTGCTCGGATCTGGCAAATCGAAACCTTTCGTTTTAATACTGTATATTAATTAATTGAAGCCTGGATCGAGGCCCTCTGGTTTATTTACAGTTTGAGCGAGCAGGAATTGAACCCTCCGTTTTTCCTTTAATACCCGTTTTCTTCCCTGATAGTTTAAGTTATTCTTGCAAGCATGGAGGAATACCAATTTTGGATGAATTAGCTGGAAGTACGTTAGGATAACCAGGGAGAAAAATTTAGAATCTTTCATAGTGGCTAAATCCCGGAAAGACATGAAAGAGAAGAGAATGAGAAGAAGAAAAACAGTTAGAAAGGGAAAGAAAGGAAGAAAATGAGAGAGAGAGAATGAAAGAGAAAGAAAAACGAGAGAGAAAGAATCGAAAAAGAGAGAAAAAGGAAAGAGAGAGAGAATTGAGAGAAAACCCTAGAAAACAGTTAGAATAGAGAGAGAGAAGACAAAAGAGCGTGATGACTTGATCGTGAGGAAGAGCTAGAGTACGTGAAGAACAAGTTTTAAATAAGAAACTTGCGGAAAGAGCAAAAGATAGGGAACCGTGAGGAACATGCTAATATACGTGAGGAACAAGCTAAGATACGTGAGGAACAGGTTAAATTAAAGAACTTGAGGAAAGAGCAAAGGAATAGGAACGTGAGGAAACAAGCTAAAAATCCATGAGGAACAAGGCTAAGATACGTGAGGAACAGGTTAAATTAAGAGAACTTGAGGAAAGAGCAAGGATTGGAACGTGAGGAACAAGCAAATACTTGATGAACAAGCTAAGATAGTGAGGAACAGGGTTACATTAAGAGAACTGAGGAAAGATCAAAGGAAAGAGACAGTTGAGGAAAAAAAGCTAGAGAACATGATTTAATAGAGAGAGAAGAAAAGATTGCGAGCTCGAAAAAAAGCTCGCTTGAATTAGGAGAATAAAAATATAACCCTTACACAACATCAATTAGAGGAAGGAGTACCTGAGCATCATGCAGCTAATGCACATATTCCAACACCTAATTTACCACCCTTCACAGAGGGTGAAAGACATTACATTCATACATTTATCAAGGTTAAAATACTGCTACCACCTGTAAATGGCCTGCTGACACCTGGGCTAATAACCAGTTAGGAATTTTATTTTTCTTCCTGGTACAGCTTTGAATATCTATGCAACTTTGTCGCAGGATAACATATGTAATTATTACCTACTGAAGAAGGCAATCCTTAAAGCATATTCAAAAACCACTAATTCTTACAGGAAAGATTTTCAGGTATGCCACACTTACGCTGGTCCATGAACTTTCAGTCAGTTACAGGTAACACTCTTCGTTTGTTCGACTTTTGGATAGAGAGTTACAGAATTGATCGCAGTTATGAATCTCTTAGAGACTTCATGGTTCTGACCAGTTCCTGACATCTCTCCCCATCAGATACGAACATTCATCAGAGAAAACGTAACCTGATAAAGCAGAGGAAGTTGACTGAGGCTGCTGACCTGTATGCTGAGGCTCGTCAACAATTCCTATAAAAAGAACCCTAAAGGGATCGAACCCTAAGGGCAAGGTTTTCATCAGACCTTAAGAAATCAAAGCCACTAGTGAAAGAACATGACTGTCTTTATTTTCCTGTTTGTCTATTTTGTGGTGTTAAGTGATATATACGTCCAGATTGTCCATCTAAGAAGGTCCCAAAAAGTTGGAAGCTGTTTTAAAGACTGTAATGACCAAGCAACCCTTCTTTCAGGAACGTTAATGGACTTTTTGTATCTATCTACCATTTTAACGAGACACAGGATGAAGCATGTATAGTCATTTCTGATAAGCTGTTTCCCTAACCTTAAAGAAACTCATTCCTCTGCTATACTTTCCACTACATTGCCGTACGGACCACTTTTCTACCATCCGTTTTTACATTAAGGTCGAAATGGTTCACAGTTGATCTGAAGCCGTAACAACTCCATCACGTCTTGCTCGTACTAATAGGTAAGTAAAAGGGTGCCCTTCATCCCCTTCTGAAGCTGTGACCTTTCATCACGCAAGATGACATAACGCTTTCAGATCCTCTCCAGTAGAGTCAGAGAAGCCCCTCGAAAGTTCAGATGAGACAATTCTCGTGAGGATTCATGTGGGATTAAAAACCAGTGATGCTACTCTCGAAAGCGAAGGTAGTAGGATCACCGGTTCACCGTTAGATGAAATGTGAAGGAATCACCTTAGCGCGATACCATAAATGTCTTGACTAGGGCTCAGACCAATGCCCAGGCTTTCCCCTACTGTCCATCCTTGATTTTCCCCTGACTTTAGCCTTTAGATAAATCGAAGAGCCTCCTTTGTCAATTTACAACGTAATTGCCCTTCCTTCAGAATTGCCATAATGCCGCTAAAAAAATCAATTCTCCAAAGGAAATACTTTTCATAAAAATTTGAATATATAAAAGGTATCTTTACAAGTCATATTCAAATTAACTTCGACGGAGACAGACAATTCCATCTTAGTTGTTCCAAGTCAATGCAGAGAGACTGTTCTTAAAAAGGCTCATGACCTGCAAATGGGCCGGACATTTCTCGCATCGTAAAACCTTAATAAATTAGGGAAACCTATTTTTTGGCCAAAAATGTCCTCAGATATCACTACCTATTGTAGATCGTGAAACTTGCCACTGTCTCCTCCCGAGGTACCAGCTAGTACCTAGGGTCAAAATGCCATCTTTACGGACCTTTTGAAAGAGTAGCTAATTGACTATCGTTGGTCCTTATCTCACTTTCATCTGGGACTAGATATATTTTAACATTAGTTGATTATGCTTCGAGTTTCCCTAAAGCCATACCCTTAAAGAGACCATAACCCAACTACAGAGGTGGCTGAAGCCTTTAGTCCAGTCTTCTCCAGAGTGGGCAACCTAGAGAAATTTTGTCTGACCGTGGACACAATTCACCTCTGACTTAACAACATCTATAATAACTTTCTGGGAGGAAGCCTCTATGTTTTTTTTTCCCTCCACCACCAACACACCCTATCATCCAGCTGTAATGGAGGATGAGCGCCAGCATTCAATTCTCAAGTCCATTTTAAGGAAACTTGCTCCCTTGAAACCTACGAGTGGCATCGTTACCTACCCTGTAGCTTTGTTTTTGCATGAGGGAAGTTCCCAGTGACTCCTTTGGGGTTTTCACCTTTTGAACTTCTCTATGGTAGACAGGCCAGAGGCCCATGTCCATCCTTCATGACTTTGGCTAATTAGGCATGGTGATGCTCGGTTCAGTCTTCTTACCAGTTTATCTGCGACCTTGAGATCCAAACTTGAGGAGACCTCTGACATAGTTTTCATCGAAAAACCTAAGCTTGTCAATGGACCCAGTACAAAACCTATTTTTTTTCCAAAAGTCAAGGAGAAGTTTAAAAGTAGGGAATGGAAGTTCTTGTACATTTGCCGATCAAGTCAATAAATATATTAGTAGCAAGGGAAAAGGTTCCATAAAAAGTATTAAAAATTTGTGGGATAAGTTGACTACCTCAAAGAAGTCAAGAGGACACCTAATGTTTTTATCATATCAACATCCTTAACTAAGAAATATTACCCGAAGAAATTCGTTAACTGCCTTAATAACTTTGACTTAGTTTTTCCACACTAACTTGAAACAGGCAACTGAAGAATGTAGAAGTGTGCGTAATTGACACCTCTAAACTTATACTATGAATGAGAACTACATGCTTGGTGACTCATTGACCACATCGGTGCAACCAAATGAATGTTAATGCAATCTTGGATGACCATAAAAGACATGAACTACTTCAAATGTGTTGAGTAACTTTCAGACGTCTTTACTGATATTCCAGGTGTTACCTCCACGGTAGTCCATGTAAGATTGACTTAGTGAGGACAATCCTATCAAACGGAAAAATTTACCCAGTTCCAGTTCACCTTAGGGATGCATTTGACCGATGAGAGGTAGACAAATTAAATTAAAACTAAAGATCATAACCTTCAGTATCTTCATGACTGTTCACCAGTAGTCATGGTTACGAAGGAGGATAAACCACATAGACTTGCTATTGACCTTT
The DNA here is from genome assembly GCF_026875155.1 of Cherax quadricarinatus. Taxonomy (NCBI): domain Eukaryota; kingdom Metazoa; phylum Arthropoda; class Malacostraca; order Decapoda; family Parastacidae; genus Cherax; species Cherax quadricarinatus. The sequence continues at coordinate 34,451,955 of NC_069450.1, forward strand.
CAGAGGCCTTAAAGCTAAAACTTCGGTGGAATGCTGAGCCTATGCCCTTTAAAAAGCGACTACACAAGTTTTATAACGCTTTCCTTCTTTTCAAGATTGATAGTGAGCAGGCATGTCATCAATAAAGTAGATCCTTCTTCTAAGCAGTACAACCGCTTTTTTCTTACAACACCAAGGACTGATGCATATAGAACTATGCCCTTCGGTTTGTACTGCCTGTGCTACCTACGGAGACTGAGAGAAAGGTCCGTGGGTAAATCCAAATGTTTCATTTATTTTGATAACATTTCGTAATGACATCCACGATGCGGCGAACATAACCAAACAATAACATCAGTTTTTGCGTAGGTTACGCTCACATGGCCTCACTGCCAAGCCGAAGAAATAAGATAAGATAAGATAAGATTTCGTTCGGATTTTTAAAACATCCGAGGTAGCCACCCAGGATATCCCAAAAAGGTCAGTGCCGTCAATCGAGACTGGTCTAACTTATTTCCATTTGGGGTCCTTAATCTTGACCCCCAGGATGCAGACCCACACCAGTTCGACTCACAACCCAGTACCTATTTGCTGCTAGGTGGAACAGCCAACATGTGGTAAGGGAAACGTGTCGAAATGTTTCACCCGCCGGGATCGAACCCGGGCCCTCCCGTGTGTGAAGCGGAGCTTTAGCCACCAGGCCACCGGCCCACCAGAATGCATTCTTGGGTAATATCAAGATTAGAATCATTGGTCGATACTTTCTAATAACTCTCTCCGGGCCTCTCCCCGGAAGATCTAAGCTTTATTAGAATTTAAATTCCCCCAAACCAAGCAGCTCAATGCGTAGATTTCTTGGTTCTGTAAATTTTTATGGCCACGGTTTATCCGACCTTTCAGATCTTACAGGCATCTTAATCCCGACCTTCCTTAAAAATAAGTAAGGAACCACTTGAGCTTTCCGACGTAGCTCGGGAAAAGTTTAATGAGATTTAAAAGTAACTTTTCGAAAGACCCTATACTTAAGATTCGCAGATAATTAATAAAACATTGTTTAAGAACTGATGCGCCAAGTACTGGCTTAGGTGCAGTGCTACTACAATAACCATGATGGTACTCCCTGTCCCTGTAATGCTTCCTAAGCCGGAACGTCATTCCTTCAGAAACGAGAACACTCCACCATCAAAAGGAATGTTTGGCCCTTGTGTGGGTATCTCCAAACTTAAATTTTACATTTTCTGGAAAAGAATGCATTTTAGAAACGTACCACAACCCTTAGATATACCTAGAAACTTTTACGAACCAACAGTCGCCTATGAGGTGGACATTGGCACTCCAGTCTTTAAGATCCATAAGTGTATATCAATGGGTTCATCCAATTATTTCTCTGACTGTTAAGTCCGTGACAGTCGTAGAAGATTTCTAGCCTTACGCGACTTCCATATGTTAGAATTTTTTCCTCGCCTAAGTCTTCTTAAACTCCCTTGACTAAAGATCTCGGTATGGGGAGTGTGAGGGAAAAGTTCAATTAGATAGGAGTAGAGAGGGAGTAATAAGTAAACAATAGTTTCATTGCTTGCTACTTGTTAAGTAGGTAAGTCAGAGCTCACCACTATTCCCGCCTATTATTTCCCCACCCTGAAAGTGATAGTTTGATTGCCAGGCTGCTTGTTAAGAGTAGGGTCAGTCTAGCTCCATCTATCCCTTCCCTCCTTCTCCCCCCCCCACCCCCCGAAAGGTGACGTGGTGGGGCTCCGGTCCAAACCGTAATCACTAGACTCACAGCTCAAGCACTACTGTAAGTACATTCCTGCCCTTGAATTCAAGTGGATTTGTTGGTTGAAAGCTTCACTTTTGACCAATAATAAACATAGCCTTTTCAGTCTTGCTCTACTGACTGTTTGAAATACTCACCACGTCTTTTAGTATTGTACTTATCATGGAGAGTGATTTTCTTAAGCAGTGGGTAAACCTTCAACTTCCAGCTTGGATACAGCGAGTGTCACTCTGCCCAATCACGAGCAGAACTGATGAGATGGTCTTAACGTCCTGGAACTCCCCTTTTGGATTAATTACCTGTCACCTGTATGAAATGCAAGACGTAACCCCTCATCATTGCAGTGCCGGGGTAAAGAACCCTTTCCAGTCACGGGATAGAATACCAAGGCTCTACAGGTGAAGAACGAACCGGTGGGTGTAACCACACCTGCGAACACCCCCCCCCCCCATCATCAGCAACTGCAACGATTTCTACAACACTCAGTGTCACCAACACAGACACCCTTATATAAATAGCGTTGAATGCATTATCTTTCTATTTTTCCATTTTAACTTTTCTTAATGTAGGATTAATATTTTAATATTTAACTGTATTATATTTTCAATATTAATCAAGTGTATATGTTTTGTCCTGCTATTATTTCTTTTCTATTCATTAATTATCCTGAGGCAGGACCAGAGCCTTAGTTAATCTGGTCGGAAAGTTGTTACAGGGCTGAGTACCTTCGCAGATGTCATGGGTGGCAGGGATTCAGGGTAAGTATTGAGATGTTAGGGGCAGTATGAGAAGTCACAGGTAGTATTGGATGTCAGGTAGTATGGGATGTTATGGGTATCATGAGATGTCACCTGTAGTATTGGATGTCAGAGGTAGTGTGGGATGTCAGGGTAGCATGATGTCAGGGGTAGTATGAGGATTGTTAGGGTAGTATGGGATGTCCAGGGGTCGTAATGAGATGTCAGGGTAGTAAGGGATGTCAGGGTAGTATGGATGCTAGGGCAAGTATGGATGTCTAGGGTAGTCTGGGATGTCAGGGGTAGAATGGGAATTAGTTAGTATGAGATGTCACTGGTATATTGGATGTCAGGGTAGTATGGGATGTCAATGATAAGCATGGGGATATCAGGGTAGTATGGGATGTTAGGGTATATGGATGTGCAGGGGTTTTATGAGAAGAAGTCAGGTAGTAAGGATGTCAGGGGTAGTATGGGATGTTTCAGGGGTAGTATGAGATGCCACGCATATTATGAGGATGTCGGGTTAGTATAGGTTGTCAGGGGTAGTATGAGATGTCCAGGCGTGTATGGGATTTGTCAGGGTAGTCATGGGATGTTATTGGTAGTGAGGGATGCCAGGGTAGTATGGGATGTTAGGTGTAGTATGTATGTCCACTGGTAGTATTGGATGCCAGGGTATTATGGATGTCAAGGGTAAAATGGGATCTCAGGAATTTATGGGCTGTTAGGGGTGGTTTGGGATGTCAAGGGATAGATATGGGATGTATAAGGGGTAAGTTTGGGATGTCAGGGGTATTATGAGATGGTCAGGGGTAGTATGGGATGTCCAGGGGTAGTAGGTATGAGCAGGGTGTTGGGATGTCAGGGTAGTATTGGATGTTAGGGGATAGTATGAGATGTTTCACAGGAAGTTAATGGATGTCGGTGGTAGTATGGATGTCAGGGGTAAGTATGGGATGTCTGGGAAGTATGGATGTCAGGTGTAGCATGGGAGGTCGGGTAGTATGGGGATGTCAGGGTAGCATGTGATGATCAGATAGTATGGGATGTCAGGGGTAGTATGAGATGTCATGGTAGAATGGGTTTTCAGGGGTAGTATGGGATGTCCAGGGGAAGCATGGGATGTCAGGAGTAGTATAACGTATGTCAGGGGTATTATAAAGTCAGGGGTAGTACGGATGTCAGGGTGTAGTATGGGATGTCAGGGGTAGTATGGGATTCAAGGGAGTATGGTATGTCAGGGTAGTATGGGATGTTCAGGGGTAGTAAGGGATGCCGGGGGTAGTAGGGATATCCAGGGGTAGTACTGGATGTGCAGCTAGTAGTATGGGATGTCGAGTGAACTTATCTAGGAGTCATGGTATATGGGATTGTAGCGGGTAGTATTTGGCTGTCATGGGAGTATGAATGTCGGGGGTAGTATGGATGTCAGGGTTAATTATGGGATGTCAGGAGTAAGTATTGGATGTCAGTATAAGTATGGGATTGTCAGGGTAAGTATGGTATGTCAGGGGTATATGGATGTCAGGTTAGTATTGGATGTCAGGGGTAAGTATTGAATGTCAGGGTATTATGGAAGTCAGTTAGTAATTGGATGACAGGGTATATGCGATGTCAGGGGTAGAAGGGATGTCCTGGGTATGTCTGGATGTCAGGATAGTATGGGATATCAGGTGTTAGTATTTGATGTCAGGGGTAGGATTGGTATCAACGGTAGTAAGGGATGTCTGGATTAGTATTGGAATCAGGGGAGTATGGGGATGTCAGGGTAGTAAATGGGATGTCAGCAGAATGGATCTTTGTTACAAAGAATTCATCAACACTTGTTAAACCTTTGGACGAAGACCTACTTCGACTAATGGATTGTACCACTATGACCCACCGCCTCCTCCTGCTTCCAACCTCACCTCACTACAGTAAATAAAGCCAACGTCCACGGCCTCTAATGCTCTAAATTTACAAGATTGATTGACAGAACACAACGACCTCCAGGCTGAGGGACTGATTACCTCATACTTCTCCCTCCTTAAGCTTCCTCTTTGTATTGGACTGATGAAGCCCACTGTGTGGCGAAAACGTTACCTGAATAAAGATTCCCATATGCTGCATAAAGTGTCCTCAATCTTCACGCTTGTCGGTTTTTCAAACCATTCATCACAACTGTCAGACACTGCAGCATCATGGGAGCTTGTTTTACAAGAAATCGTCCACACTTGTTCAACCTTTGGACGAAGACCTACTTCGACTAGTGGATGGAAACCACTATTTACCCCGCCTCCGCCGTGCTTCACCTCACCTCACAAACATATACAAGCCACGTCTACGGCCCTATGCAGTACATTCTACAAGATGATGGACTGAACACATCGCCTCCCAGCTGAGGACTGATTACCCTCATACACCTCCTCTCCGTACGCCTTCCTCTTGTATGGACTGATGAAAGCCACTGGGGGCGAAACTTTTCCCGAATAAAGATTCCCATATCTGCATAAGGTCTAAAATTTTCGTCAGGGGTAGTATGGGAGCCGGGGTAGTAGGGGTACGGGGTAGATGGGATTCAGGGGTAGTATGGGATGTCAGGGGTATGGGAGTCGGGGGGTATTTTGGGGTTGCAGTTTTTAGATTGGATTTCAGGGTAGTATTGGATGTCGGGGGTAGAGGGGATGTCAGGTTGTATTGGATTCGGGAGGTATATGGGATATCAGGGGATAGGGAGTCATAGGTGTTTGGTTCGGGGGGTAGTAGGGGATGAAAAATTTAGTATTGGATGTCAGGGGTATGGGGCGGGTTTTAGATGGGTCCTCGGGGGGACGTGTGCTTAGCCAGTTTTGACGTGTACTCTCTGTGAAGCCGGGGGCGCCTCTTAAAATTTGAAGCAAGATCCCTCCATCGAGCAATTTCCCAAACCTTTAAAGGGAAAGAATTGAGGATGGCAAGAGGAGATTCGGCGACGACCGAGGAAAACAAAAGATTCGTTATCCTCCGTTTTGAGTCCTCAGGGAAGAAAAGGAAACTGGTCAGGGGCTGGACCAGGAACCAAGTTTGACATCAAGAAAGACGAATGGAAAGGGAAAATGATGAAAAAAGAGACGCCCTGGAAAAATGTTTTTGGGAAAAATCTAAACTTCTCGGGCACCCACGAATTTAGCGACTACTGGAACGTCACGCTCGCACCAAGGAAGGTAAGAATATTGTTGTTGTTGGGGATAGCCAAGTTAGGTATATGGATAGGGCGTTCTGCTTGAAGGAGAGGAGTAGGAGACAGAGAGTTTGCTTTCCTGGGGCTGGGATGGAGGATATTGTTAGCCGTCTGGATGACATCATGAGAGGTAATGGGAGCAATCCTATTATCTGTCTCAGTGCTGGTGGCAACGATGTTGGCAGACGTAGGAGTGAAGACCTGATTAGCAGGTATAGGTCAGCAATAGAAATAATTAAGAGGAAGGGTGGGAACCCTGTCATATGTGGTATTTTTCCAAGGAGAGGAGTTGGAAATGAATGGTTGTCCAGGGCAATTGGTGTCAATTGCTGGCTGGACAAATACTGTAAGGAAAATGTGGTAACATTCATTGACAACTGGGACCTCTTCTATGGCAGAAATGACATGTACACCAGGGATGGGGTTCACTTATCTAGGTCTGGGGTGGGAGCACTGGCAACTGCAGTGGAGGGAGCTATTAGGTCTTTAAACTAGGAATAGTTAGTGGTATGGGTTTTGGCGGGAAAACAGTCAAGTTGCAGTGTAGTAATATGAGTACTAGGAGAACTAGTATTAGGCAAAATGAGGTGGATATTGGAAAGCCAGTGGCACAAATTGACAAGGACAGTAATAGGTTTAGTGGAATAACAGAAAGGAGAAGGACGGGTAAAGAGAGAGGAGGGTCTTTAAATATATATTACACAAATAGTCGCAGTGCTAGGAATAAGATGGACGAGTTGAGACTAGTTGCTAGTGCAGGTAACAGTGATGTATTTGCCTTAACTGAAACGTGGTTTAATTCAAAAAGTCGGGACTTGCCTGTGGAATGTCACATTCAAGATTTTAAATTGTTCCAAGTAGATAGAAGTGTCGGGAACGGGGGTGGGGTGGCATTGTATATCCGAGATCGCTTGAACTGTTGCAGAAAAACGGGTATTAAGTCTGAAGTAACACATACAGAGTCTGTTTGGATAGAATTTTCAGAGGGGCATGAAAAATTAATTTTAGGTGTGATATACCGTCCCCCAAATTTAGATAGGGACCAGGGGAGACTACTATGGGAGGAAATTGTTAGGGCCACAAGGCACGATAATGTAGTAATTCTAGGAGACTTTAACTTTAGTCATATTGATTGGAATTTCTTGACTGGGAATTTAGAATCATACGACTTCTTAGAAGTAGTTCAGGATTGTTTTTTGAAGCAGTTTTTGACAGAACCTACAAGGGGTAATAAGCTGCTTGACTTAGTTCTGGCAAACAATGAATCCCTTCTTAATAATTTAGAAGTTTCAGAGGAACTGGGTGCTAGCGACCACAAATCAGTTACATTTAGCATTGAATGGAAGTACGATAGTAGGGATAACTCAGTAACAGTCCCAGATTTTCGCTTAGCAGATTACGATGGGCTTAGAGAACACTTATCATCTGTTGACTGGGGTAACGAAGAGAGCTATCAATATGACAGTTTTCTGAACACTATACATGAGGCTCAAAGAACGTTTATTCCGTATAAAGAAATTAGATCAAATAGAAATGACCCAAAATGGTTGAATAATAGGCTGAAATATCTACTAGGGCATAAGAAAGGAATTTATAGGCGTATCAAAAGATGTGAGTGTCATCTTATGAATCAGTATATTGACATTAAGAGGGACATTAAAAAGGGGATAAGAAAAGCTAAAAGGGACTATGAAATTAAAGTTGCTAGGGATTCTAAAACTAATCCAAAAAGTTTTTTCCAGGTATATAGAACAAAAGTCAGAGATAAGATAGGTCCCCTTAAAAATAACTATGAGCATCTTACTGACAAAGAGAATGAAATGTGCTCGATTTTAAATAATTATTTTCTCTCGGTTTTTACGCAGGAAGACACAAATAACATTTCAGTAATTAATTTCTATAGTGGGCCAGAATAGATAAATTATGTAACATCACAGTCACTAGTGAAATGGTTGTGAAGCAGATAGACCGACTGAAGCAAAATAAGTCGCCGGGTCCTGATGAGGTTTTTTCAAGGGTTCTTAAAGAATGCAAAATGGAAGTCTGTGAACCATTAACTAATATTTTTAATTTATCTCTTCAAACAGGTGTAGTGTCTGATATGTGGAAGATGGCTAATGTGATTCCTATTTTTAAAACAGGGGACAAAACGTTACCGTCAAATTACCGCCAATAAGCTGACCTCAATTGTAGGCAAATTACTAGAGTCAATTATAGCTGAGATTATAAGAAGCCATCTCGATAAGCATAGCTTGATTAATGATACTCAGCATGGATTCACAAGAGGCCGGTCTTGTCTAACTAATTTATTAACTTTCTTCAGTAAAGCTTTTGAGGCTGTTGACCACGATAAAGAATTTGATATTATTTACTTAGATTTTAGTAAGGCTTTTGACAGAGTTCCGCACCAAAGACTGTTAAAGAAAGTGGCAGCTCATGGCATTGGGGGAAAAGTGCTCTCGTGGGTCGAGTCATGGCTCACAGACAGGAAGCAGAGAGTGTCCATTATTGGGGTTAAATCCGAGTGGGGATTTGTAACAAGTGTCGTTCCACAGGGATCAGTCTTGGGCCCGTTGTTGTTTATATGTCAGTGATCTTGAACATTAAAATGGTATAAAATACCGAGGGGTATAAAATACCGAGGGTGTTACTAGTGATGAGCAAATTCGCCGATGACACAAAGATAGGTAGGATAATTGATTCAAACGAAGATGTTAGGTGACCTGTACTTAACTCAGTGGTGACCTGTACTTAACTCAGTGGTGACCTGTACTTAACTCTGTTCAGTGGTGACCTGTACTTAACTCTGTGAAGAAGTGTCTTGTGTGCTCCCCGTGGACTGAACCAAGATGCCCTCCATCGAGCAACTTTACCAGCAACTTAAGGAAGAATTGAGGGTAGCGAAGATGGAAATACGGCGATTGACCGAGGAAAACAAGATGATTCGCAGTAGTCCTCCTGTTTCGAGTCCTCAGGTCAAGAAGGGATCGTGGTCAGTGGCTGGACAGCAGGGGACGACGAAGTTGACGAAGAAGACGAATGGAAAGCCAGAAACGATGAAGAAGAAAGAGGCTGCTGTGGAAACTCCTGTGGAAACCTCCAACGCATTCTTGGTGCTACCCGACGAATGTGAGTCGACTACTGGGATCGTCACGACGAACGACAACAAGGAAGGTAAGAATATTGTTGTTGTTGGGGATAGCCAGGTTAGATACATGGATAGGGCATTCTGCTTGAAGGACAGCAGTAGGAGACAGAGGGTTTGCTTTCCTGGGGCTGGGATGGAGGACATTGTTAGCCAGCTTGACAACATCATGAACGGTAATGGGATCAATCCTATTATTTGCCTCAGTGCTGGAGGCACTGATGTAGGCAAGCGTAGAAGTGAGGATTTAGTTAGAAAGTTCAGGACAGCTATAGACATAATTAGGAAGAAGGGGGGGCGCCTGTTATATGTGGCATTTTGCCAAGAAGAGGTGTTGGTAATGAATGGTTGTCCAGAGCAATTGGTATTAATTGTTGGCTGGATAAACACTGTAAGGAAAATGCTGTACCATTCATTGACAACTGGGACAACTTCTATGGCCGAAATGACATGTATGCCAGGGATGGGGTTCACTTATCCAGGGCAGGTGTGGGTTTTCTTGCTAACTCAGTTGAGGGGGTTGTTAGGACTTTAAACTAGGATTAGTTAGAGGTATGGGTTTAGAAATGATAAAAATGAGTATGGTTTATATTGACTTATGCTCTGATAATAAGAATCTTAATAGTAACTGTCATGGAGTAACTCTCGGTAATGATAATTTCAGAAATTGTGTAAAAACAAAGATGAATAGGAAAAATGTGCAGAAGAAAAAACATATGATGGTGTTTTATGCTAACAGTCGAAGTGCAAGAAATAAAATTAATGAACTAAGTTTGGTAGCATGTGCTGGGAATTTTGATATCATTGCATTAACTGAAACGTGGTATGATTTAAAGAGTCGGGATATGACTGCTGAGTGTAATATTCAGGGATTTAAGTTGTTCAATGTGGATAGATGTTATTGCTAATGAATCAAAGACTAATCCAAAGGGGTTCTTTCAAGTGTATAGGACGAAGGTGAAGGAAAAAGTAGGACCTCTGAAAACTGGGAATGGACAGCTGACGGATAATGAACTGGAAATGTGTTCCTTATTCAATGACTATTTTTTGTCAGTTTTTACACAGGAAGATGTAAATGAGATTCCAGTAATTAACAATTATTTAGTTCCTTTTGAATTTAAGTTAACTAATATTACTGTCACGAGGGACATGGTTATTAAACAGATAGACAAACTGAAACAAAATAAGTCCCCGGGACCCGATGAGTTGTTTTCAAGGGTACTTAAGGAATGCATTACACCACTTGTTGAATTCGTCAAGACGTTCTCGATGGTCTTCGTTGGGGTTTCTAGGGATGTCTCACTCACGTCTGCCAATGCTTCCTTGGTGCTCGTTGTGGCATTCCCAGTAGAACACTCACATTCGTCAGGTAGCACGGAGAATGGGTTGGAAGTTTCCACGGTAGTCTTCTGGTTTCTCGTTGTTTCTGCCTCTCCAACCGTTTTCTTGATCCTCAGCTTGGTTCCATGTTGTCAGGCCACTGACCAAGCTCCCCTCTTAACCTGGGGACTCACAACAGGAGGATTACTACGAATCCTCTTGTTCTCCTCCGTTAATCGCCGTATCTCCAGCTTAGCAACTCTGAGCTCTTCTCTCAGCTGCTGGTAAAGTTGCTCAAGAGAGGGCATCCTGGTTCAGATTCACAGAGAGCACACAAACAGGTCTTCACAGAGCTAAGTACACGTCACCACTCAATGGTACCTTGGTACAGAATAGAAAACACCTTGGGCAACTTTTTCTGTGAGAATGAACGGATTTGAGAAGGAACCTGACCTTCTCAACTACTACATTCTTTCTTCTACCAGTGGACTACACCTCACCTTCTGACAGTATTCAAGTCTATAAGTATAGAAGTCTCTGGAAAGTCGGCTCAGCGCAGTTGAACCGGTTATCCAGTTTACAGTTGAAGGAGAGTCTAATGACAAGATACCTTTTCCAGACGTCCTCATTCAAAAAGTAAATAACTCTATGGTTTTAAGTTTATGGGAAGCTTACAAACAAAAACGACCTCGTAATAAAGTTGGTAGAATTACCGACAATATGTAAAGTAAAAGGACACAAGTGCAACTAATGTGACATTTATTGTGGCAACGTTTCGCTCCCCAGGAGCTTTATCAAGCCATTGATAAAGCTCCTGGAGAGCGAAACGTTGCCACAATAAATGTCACATTAGTTGCACTTGTGTCCTTTTACTTTACAAAAACGACCTCACACACTTCTATTCCAGTCAAGATACTAAGACCAAAAGAGGCATCATCATCGGATTTTACCCTTAAATTATACCGAAATTGCAGTCCAGAGTTTCTTGACGAGGAGTATATATACTCACACTAAACCTTTTCCAAGAATTCTCCTCAAAAGAATAGACCCCGAAATCACATAGCTGCTACTAATCACAAGTACTACATCTACCACTACGACTACCACCACCACCAGTACTACTACTACCTGGAAATAAATGGTATAAAATACCGACACAATGGCAATATAAACACAAATGCAGTATAATGTGATCCTTTATTGACTACGTTTCGCCCACACAGTGGGCTTTTTCAAGTCACAAACAGAACTACCTGGGGTGGAAGGAACGCGAGTATTTATAGTCCGGCTGAGGTCAGGTGAAGAATGCTGCATCTGATGATGTACCGAGTTGGGTTGTAGAGTCTAAAAACTTGGGTAGCTTGGAAAGGAGACTGGACAAGTTTGTGAGCAGACCTTCTACAGTGTTCTTATTGGATGCGAGAAGAAGTTTCTTGGAAGTGGTTTAGCTATTTAAAAAAA
>NC_069450.1:34464075-34506841 GCF_026875155.1 Cherax quadricarinatus
CCAAGCATACATGCATTTCTGCCATAAAAAGAGGTCCCAGTTGTCAATGAATGTTACCGCATTTTCCTTACAGTATTTGTCCAGCCAGCAATTGACCCCAATTGCTCTGGACACCATTCATTTCCAACTCCTCTCCTTGGAAAAAATGCCACATATGACGGGTTTCCCACCCTTCCTCCTAATTATCTCTATTGCTGACCTATACCTGCTAATCAGGCCCCTCACCCCTACGCCCCAACATCGTTGCCTCCAGCCTGAGACAGATAATAGGATTGCTCCCATTACCTCTCATGAGTCATCCAGACGGCTAACAATACCCCTTCATCCCAGCCCCAGGAAAACACACTCTCTGCCTCCTACTCCTATCCTTCAAGAAAGAATCCCCCTATCCATGTACCTAATCTGGCTATCCCAACAACAACAATGTTTTTACCTTCCATGGCGTCGTCCGTCGTGATGCTACGAGTAGTCGACTCACATTCCCCAGTAGCATTACACCACTTGTAGAATTCGTCAAGATGCTCTCGATGGTCTTCGTTGGGGTTTCTGGGGAAATGTCTCACTCACGTCTGCCAATGCTTCCTTGTGCTCGTTGTGGCATTCCCAAAAGAACACTCACATTCGTCAGGTAGCACGGAGAATGGGTTGGAGTTCCACGGTAGTCTTCTGGTTTCGCTTTTGTTTCTGCCTCTCCAACCGTTTTCTTGATCCTCAGTTGGGTTCCTGTTGCCAGGCCACTGACCAACTCCCCTCTTAACCTGGGGACTCACAACAGGAGGATTACTACGAATCCTCTTGTTCTCCTCCGTTAATCGCCGTATCTCCAGCTTAGCAACTCTGGCTCTTCTCTCAGCTGCTGGTAAAGTTGCTCAAGAGAGGGCATCCTGGTTCAGATTCACAGAGAGCACACAAACAGGTCTTCACAGAGCTAAGTACACGTCACCACTCAATGGTACCTTGGTACAGAACAGAAAACACCTTGGGCAACTTTTTCTCTGAGAATGAACGGATTTGAGAAGGAACCTGATCTTCTCAACGACTACATTCTTTCTTCTACCAGTGGACTACACCTCACCTTCTGACAGTATACAAGTCTATAAGTATAGAAGTCTCTGGAAAGTCGGCTCAGCGCAGTTGAACCGGTTATCCAGTTTACAGTTGAAGGAGAGTCTAATGACAAGATACCTTTTCCAGACGTCCTCATTCAAGAAGTAAACAACTCTATGGTTTTAAGTTTATGGGAAGCTTACAAACAAAAACGACCTCACACACTTCTATTCCAGTCAAGATACTAAGACCAAAAGAGGCATCATCATCGGATTTTACCCTTAAATTATACCGAAATTAAACCATACCCCCGGCCGGGATTGAACCCGCGGTCATAGAGTCTCAAAACTCCAGCCCGTCGCGCTAGCCACTAGACCAGCTAGCCACAATAAGATTCATCCAACTAGGTATATTTCTACACCATAGGAAAGTTAGCACAGGCACCTCTGGACCACAGTTTTGAACCTATGACCGCGGGTTTTAATCCCGGCCGGGGGTATGGTTTATTTGCAATCGTGTCATTACGATTTCTTAAGTCATGTTGACGGCAGTGAAGGGACTTGAGCTAGAGTTCGTCACGGCCACGCTAGCTGGAGATTCGTCTGTAAAAACTTGCATTTGTGGTCACAGAGGTGCCTGTGCTAACTTTCCTAAAGGTGTAGAAATATACCTAGTTGGATGAATCTTATTGTGGCTAGCTGGTCTAGTGGCTAGCGCGACGGGCTGGAGTTTTGAGACTCTATGACCGCGGGTTCAATCCCGGCCGGGGGTATGGTTATTTGCAATCGTGTCATTACGATTTCTTAAGTCATGTTGACGGCAGTGAAGGGACTTGAGCTAGAGTTCGTCACGGCCACGCTAGCTGGAGATTCGTCTGTAAAAACTTGCATTTGTGGTCACAGAGGTGCCTGTGCTAACTTTCCTATGGTGTAGAAATATACCTAGTTGGATGAATCTTATTGTGGCTAGCTGGTCTAGTGGCTAGCGCGACGGGCTGGAGTTTTGAGACTCTATGACCGCGGGTTCAATCCCGGCCGGGGGTATGGTTTATTTGCAATCGTGTCATTACGATTTCTTAAGTCATATACCGAAATTGCAGTCCAGAGTTTCTTGACGAGGAGTATATATACTCACACTAAACCTTTTCCAAGAATTCTCCTCAAAAGAATAGACCCCGAAATCACATAGCTGCTACCACTATGATCACAAGTACTACATCTACCACTACGACTACCACCACCACCAGTGCTACTACTACCTACAACTATTATATTATACTTTGCATCTTGCTCTATACCTATATATACCATCTGTGTCACGAGACAGGCACACGGAGACATGGCTTTTTAAAATAGGAAAAGGTCACGATGTTCCAATGACTCAGCAGAAATAAACCAGCAGACTCTCAGAACTGGTGAACACACTCATACATCACCGACCCTGATACTCATATCTCGGCTCACCTTGGGGGGGGGGGGGGGGGTTGTGCCTTATACATGATCGCAGCGTTACGTTCTAGCGGCTGCCCTCGTGTGTTACCCATCAACTAAAGCTGAACATAATCATGGGGAGCCAGTCTATCAACATCCTGTTTGCCAACATTAGGAAGGTCTCACACACACAGTTTCGTGAACAAAGTCCCGATATGATAAACGTTGTTGAGACTTTTTTGGGGCGATAAGACTCCAGAAAATCTTGCTAGAATTGCTCGCTACATCTTATGGATGAGAAGAACAAGGAAGAGACGTTGCCAAATGCTTTCCTATCTATGCCTGAACACTTGTACCTCTGTACAAACGTTTGTAATGTTCAAACCTCGGTGGTAACATGCAGTCCCTATCAACTTCCTGATGGAAAATGTGGACCCCCTTCTACTTCAATATAGATGTCAACACATTATGATTAATGGTGACCTAAATCAACATCTTATGCAGAAGGATTCTGAAACTACTTGCAGTGTTTGATTTGAGAAAATTCATTGAAGTCCCTACTCATATCTCTGGCTCCTCCCTCGATCCAATAGTGAGTAGTCTGTCTGAAGATAAGGCCGTCTTTACTACAGTGAAGATTCCATCAGAACGAGATGAAGAATCTATACGCATAACCTGGCTGTGGGAAAGAGAAAACCGGCCAGCTCTTTGCTATTAGCTCGCTACCTCCGACTGGAATACTGTTCTCAAAAGGTGATGTTGATAACCAAATGAATGCCTTCATTGAACACATCTTTAATCTCCAACAAAGACATATCCCTAACTGGCAGTATGTGGTGAGGGCAACAAATTTATTACAGGCGCCTAGGGTTAATAGCCTTGTCTAAGGGCTTTTAAAATATTGAACAATGTACACCAACCTAAGGTCATGCTTGTTTCTTCACTAAAACTTTACCTGTTCTATAATCTAGCAGGAAAGATAGATGGATTTACCTTTATATTATCAGGAAGGGCACAAAAACTAACATGCAGAAAAATATAATTGTTTATAAGTTATACTATTTACAACACACAACCTATCCTCTACATATTACAATATAACTCACTAGCACACTGCTGCTGGATGTTTAAAATGATCTACATATTACAATATAACTCACTAGCACACTGCTGCTGGATGTTTAAAATGATCTACATATTACAATATAACTCACTAGCACACTGCTGCTGGATGTTTAAAATGATCTACATATTACAATATAACTCACTAGCACACTGCTGCTGGATGTTTAAAATGATCTACATATTACAATATAACTCACTAGCACACTGCTGCTGGATGTTTAAAATGATCTACATATTACAATATAACTCACTAGCACACTGCTGCTGGATGTTTAAAATGATCTACATATTACAATATAACTCACTAGCACACTGCTGCTGGATGTTTAAAATGATCTACATATTACAATATAACTCACTAGCACACTGCTGTTGGATGTTTAAAATGAAAACAGATGCAAACACTGTGGTTCCATGACGCCCGTTCCCCTTCTGCCGGCCTCTTAGTCTGCAGGCAAAAAACTAGTACCTGTTCTTTCTAATACACAGGCCCCTCCACACTAGGGCCTAAAATGCAATATAATAAGAGTACAAACAAATTCAATAAAACAGCCTATGGCCTAAAAACTTACGCTAAACACCACCCTTCCCTATTTACACAGCACCAAACACCAGCCTTTTGTCATCACCTCTCTCTCGGTACTGACACATCTCTCCTCTCCTCTCCTCTCCTGGATACTCTGACCGGGTCTAAAACGTGTCCGTTTTGTGTTCAGTCTTCGTTCACTTACACAATTATTTGAGCGTTTTTTTTACATACATTTTTTTTACAGTGCTCTGCATAATAAAGAGGCCTACAGATCAGCCTTGTTTCGGCTTTCGTTGTCAAGAGGCTGCTGCTATTAAGTACAAGGTTCGGAGAATGTATAAGAGATATCCTACTGTCTATAAGAGCAACCTTCACATGCAAGCCTGTTGGCAAATAGAAGTTCAAAACTGGGCCAACCCTGGATGTGATGCTGATACAAGAAAAGAAAACTGGCATCCGGTAGAGCGGGCTTGAAAATTTAGTGGTCCATAGCCAAAGAAAGACAAGGTTATTCACGTGATGAAATTATTCCACCTGTAAATCGGTAGAAAAGACTGTGCTATAACTTAAATTGTCAGGCACACCATCTAAAGGGGACAAAAAGATACAAAACATCCAGGCCATGGGAAAACCTGGGTAGCCACAGCCACTCAAGAGGGAGAGGTTTTTTAGTGCCAGGAAGGAAAAAAAACTGGCAGGAAATGGCAGAAATCGTACACCAAATCCAGTCATTCCTGGAGTGGAACCACAGTCGATGGCCTCCACTCCAAACCAACAGATACAGATACTAATGCCGGAAAAAAAATCCCCCCCCAGTACCAACAATACCACCAGTCCGATAACATTCTTCTTTGCAAATATACAGGGTCTAAAGCCAGCAACAAACAACAAAATACCTTTCATCCGTGGACTGCTTGCAGAGGCAAAGGCAATGTTCGCGGCTTTCACTGAGACCCACATAAAGGATCACTTGGACAATGAAATATGGATCCCAGGTTACAAACCTATACAGATGTGACAGAGTGAACAGACAAAAGGGGGGGTTGGCCTGTACATTGCAGAGTCACTTGTTTGCACAGAACTGCTTAATGCCTCAAATGACGTAGTGGAAGTTTTAGCAGTAAAGGTCGAGAACCAAAACCTAGTCATTGTGGTAGTCTACAAGCCTCCGGATGCAACATCCCAGCAATTCCAGGAACAGCTGTTAAAAATTGACCACTGTCTGGAAAATCTTCCAGCTCCTGCACCCAACATCTTGCTCCTGGGGGATTTCAACTTAAGGCACCTAAAATGGAGGAATATAGCAAATAATATTGTTGCAGTAATAACACCAGGAGGCAGCTCTGATGAAAACTCACACTCACACGAGCTTTTAAATCTCTGCACAAAATTCAATTTAAACCAGCAAATAATAGAGCCTACTAGACTGGAGAATACACTAGACCTCATATTCACTAACAATGATGATCTGATAAGAAATGTCACCATATCAAAAACAATATACTCAGATCACAACATAATTGAGGTTCAGACATGTATGCGAGGAGCCCCAGACCGACAAAATGAGACTAGTCACGAGGGAGCATTCACCAAATTCAACTTCAATAACAAAAACATAAAGTGGGACCAAGTAAACCAAGTCCTAACCGATATAAGCTGGGAAGATATACTAAGCAACACAGACCCAAACTTATGCCTAGAACAGATTAACTCGGTGGCACTCGATGTATGCACAAGGCTATTCCTCTAAGAAAAAGGAGGAGTAGATGTAAAATAGAAAGAGACAGGCGCTCCCTTTACAGGCGACGGAAAAGAATAACAGAGCGGCTAAAAGAGGTCAATATATCTGAAATGTGCAGGGAGACACTGGTCAGAGAAATAGCAAGCATCGAACTTAAGCTAAAAGAATCCTTTAGGAGTCAGGAATCGCGGGAAGAACTAAAAGCTATAAATGAAATCGAAAGAAACCCAAAGTATTTCTTCTCCTATGCCAAATCAAAATCGAGAACAACGCCCAGTATTGGGCCCCTACTTAAACAAGATGGGTCCTACACAGATGACAGCAAGGAAATGAGTGAGCTACTCAGTCCCAATATGACTCAGTTTTTAGCAAGCCGCTAACCAGACTGAGAGTCGAAGATCAAAATGAATTTTTTATGAGAGAGCCACAAAATTTGATTAACACAAGCCTATCCGATGTTATCCTGACGCCAAATGACTTCGAACAGGCGATATATGACATGCCCATGCACTCTGCCCCAGGGCCAGACTCATGGAACTCTGTGTTCATCAAGAACTGCAAGAAGCCCCTATCACGAGCCTTTTCCATCCTATGGAGAGGGAGCATGGACACGGGGGTCGTCCCTCAGTTACTAAAAACAACAGACATAGCCCCACTCCACAAAGGGGGCAGTAAAGCAACAGCAAAGAACTACAGACCAATAGCACTAACATCCCATATCATAAAAATCTTGAAAGGGTCCTAAGAAGCAAGATCACCACCCATCTAGAAACCCATCAGTTACACAACCCAGGGCAACATGGGTTTAGAACAGGTCGCTCCTGTCTGTCTCAGCTACTGGATCACTACGACAAGGTCCTAAAGCACTAGAAGACAAAAAGAATGCAGATGTAATATATACAGACTTTGCAAGAGCCTTCGACAAGTGTGACCATGGCGTAATAGCGCACAAAATGCGCGCTAAAGGAATAACAGGAAAAGTCGGTCGATGGATCTATAATTTCCTCACTAACAGAACACAGAGAGTAGTCGTCAACAGAGTAAAGTCCGAGGCAGCTACGGTGAAAAGCTCTGTTCCACAAGGCACAGTACTAGCTCCCATCTTGTTCCTCATCCTCATATCCGACTTTAGACAAGGATGTCAGCCACAGCCCCGTGTCTTCCTTTGCAGATGACACCCGAATCTGCATGACAGTGTCTTCCATTGCAGACACTGCAAGGCTCCAGGCGGACATCAACCCAAATCTTTCAGTGGGCTGCAGAAAACAATATGAAGTTCAACGATGAGAAATTTCAATTACTCAGATATGGTAAACATGAGGAAATTAAATCTTCATCAGAGTACAAAACAAATTCTGGCCACGAAATAGAGCGAAACACCAACGTCAAGACCTGGGAGTGATTATGTCGGAGGATCTCACCTTCAAGGACCATAAACATTGTATCAATCGCATCTGCTAGAAAAATGACAGGATGGATAATGAGAACCTTCAAAACTAGGGAGGCCAACCCCATGATGACACTCTTCAGGTCACTTGTTCTATCTAGACTGGAATATTGCTGCACTCTAACAGCACCTTTCAAGGCAGGTGAAATTGCCGACCTAGAAAATGTACAGAGAACTTTCACGGCGCGCATAACGGAGATAAAACACCTCAATTACTGGGAGCGCTTGAGGTTTCTAAACCTGTATTCCCTGGAACGCAGGAGGGAGAGATACATGATTATATACACCTGGAAAATCCTAGAGGGACTAGTACCGAACTTGCACACGAAAATCACTCACTACGAAAGCAAAAGACTTGGCAGACGATGCACCATCCCCCCAATGAAAAGCAGGGGTGTGTCACTAGCACGTTAAGAGACCATACAATAAGTGTCAGGGGCCCGAGACTGTTCAACTGCCTCCCAGCACACATAAGAGGGATTACCAACAGACCCCTGGCAGTCTTCAAGCTGGCACTGGACAAGCACCTAAAGTCAGTTCCTGATCAGCCGGGCTGTGGCTCGTACGTTGGTTTGCGTGCAGCCAGCAGCAACAGCCTGGTTGATCAGGCGCTGATCCACCAGGAGGCCTGGTCACAGACCGGGCCGCGGGGGCGTTGACCCCCGAAACTCTCTCCAGGTAAACTCCAGGATTGAACAATCTCAACTAACAGTCAGGAGAAAGCTAATCTCAATGCCAATCACTTTGCTGCCAAGATACAAGTTCTGCTGCAATATAGGAACCTCGTCTGCTAGCCGTAAGAAGTATGAGAAATTTGTCAGTGATGACAATAAGGCAGGATGAAGTTTTTCTTCTCCTTAAATCGCTGGACCAAGAAAATTTGTGTGGACCCAGATATAGTTAGCCCAAGATTAATAGCACAGCGTAGTCTTCCCTATGGAAAGAGGGAACTGTAGTTCCTGTTCAGAAAAAGAAGAGCAGAGCGGAAATCAACAGCAACATACCAGTGTCACTTCTGTCAGTGACTGCAACATTCATAAGACAATAATCTCAAGACAAATGACATTTTTTCGACTATCACTCATTTCTTTGTGACCGTCAACATAGCTTCAGAAAGGTTCACTCTGCTGCTGATCTACTGTTAATCCTCTCTAGTGGCCTGGTGGCTAAAGCTCCCGCTTCACACACGGAGGGCCCGGGTTCGATTCCCGGCGGGTGGAAACATTTCGACACGTTTCCTTACACCTGTTGTCCTGTTCACCTAGCAGCAAATAGGTACCTGGGTGTTAGTCGACTGGTGTGGGTCGCATCCTGGGGGACAAGATTAAGGACCCCAATGGAAATAAGTTAGACAGTCCTCGATGACGCACTGACTTTCTTGGGTTATCCTGGGTGGCTAACCCTCCGGGGTTAAAAATCCGAACGAAATCTTATCTTATCTCTTATCTTATATATATATATATATAATTATATATATATATATATATATATATATATATATATATATATATATATATATATATATATAATATATTATATATCCTAGGTAGTAGGTTGGTAGACAGCAACCGCCCAGGGAGGTACTACTGTCCTGCCAAGTGAATGTAAAACGAAAGCCTGTAATTGTTTTACATGATGGTAGGATTGCTGGTGTTCATTTTTTGTCTCATAAACATGCAAGGTTTCAGGTACGTCTTGCTACTTCTACTTACACTTAGGTCACACTACACATACATGTACAAGCATGTATATATACACACACCCCTCTGGGTTTTCTTCTATTTTCTTACTAGTTCTTGTTCTTGTTTATTTCCTCTTATCTCCATGGGGAAGTGGGACAGAATTCTTCCTCCTTAAGCCATGCGTGTTGTAAGAGGCGACTAAAATGCCAGGAGCAAGGGACTAGTAACCCCTTCTCCTGTATAAATTACTAAATTTAAAAAGAGAAACTTTTGTTTTTCTTTTTGGGCCACCCTGCCTTGGTGGGATATGGCCGGTTTGTTGAAAAAAAAAATATATGTATATATATATATATACATACATATATATATATATATAATATATATATATATATATATATATATATATATATATATAATATTATATATATATATATTCTTAAAACATACAATACATTAAATAAATAAAAGTATACAATGTCAGATATTTCACAGTCAAAAACAATTATTTCTTCGTAATCTAAACAACTGCAGGTGTTACATTGCCTTTAGAAAAATTCCTCTTCACATGACTCAGTGTAACCCACAACACTCTTCACATGACTCAGTGTAACCCACAACACTCTTCACATGACTCAGTGTAACCCACAACACTCTTCACATGACTCAGTGTAACCCACAACACTCTTCACATGACTCAGTGTAACCCACAACACTCTTCACATGACTCAGTGTAACCCACAACACTCTTCACATGACTCAGTGTAACCCACAACACTCTTCACATGACTCAGTGTAACCCACAACACTCTTCACATGACTCAGTGTAACCCACAACACTCTTCACATGACTCAGTGTAACCCACAACACTCTTCACATGACTCAGTGTAACCCACAACACTCTTCACATGACTCAGTGTAACCCACAACACTCTTCACATGACTCAGTGTAACCCACAACACTCTTCACATGACTCAGTGTAACCCACAACACTCTTCACATGACTCAGTGTAACCCACAACACTCTTCACATGACTCAGTGTAACCCACAACACTCTTCACCTGACTCAGTGTAACCCACAACACTCTTCACATGACTCAGTGTAACCCACAACACTCTTCACCTGACTCAGTGTAACCCACAACACTCTTCACCTGACTCAGTGTAACCCACAACACTCTTCACATGACTCAGTGTAACCCACAACACTCTTCACATGACTCAGTGTAACCCACAACACTCTTCACCTGACTCAGTGTAACCCACAACACTCTTCACATGACTCAGTGTAACCCACAACACTCTTCACATGACTCAGTGTAACCCACAACACTCTTCACATGACTCAGTGTAACCCACAACACTCTTCACATGACTCAGTGTAACCCACAACACTCTTCACCTGACTCAGTGTAACCCACAACACTCTTCACATGACTCAGTGTAACCCACAACACGTGTGTGAAAGACAAGATTATGCAATATTAAACCCGACATCAAACAAATCATTTTAATTTACAGTAATACTTCCCTTATTACACAACACACACCTGGTACATATATAAAGCCGATATACAAAACCACAAGAAAACCGTGCAAGTAATACTAATTAAAGACAGTCCACATTACCCCTTCCATTCGGCAACATACAGTATACACATTAATAAAGTACATGTAATAAAAATTACTTTTTGGGCAGTACAACCACAGCCTCTTTTACCCCAAATCCATCATACTGTACAACAGAATACCATTGTTCATTTAACACAGAAACGAATAACCAACATAATTTAAGCCTAGAACACAGTATCTTGATAACAAAAACATCTCTTTATTAGTGTAATTTGCATATATGATGCCAACATTACATCTGACATTAAAAAAATGAACACATGATTGAACTTAGTATTATGACTATAACACAAAAACTCTTTATATAGTTAAGAATACCATCATCATGAGAACATTACTTATCTCCAGTAAGTGGCACCAGTCACTGGAAGAACCCAAGCTGTGTTGCAGCTCTGGACATTGCTGGTGCTTTCCACCGAGTTTGGCACCAAGGATTCTTGGCAAAACTGTTAGCATAAAGAATGGCCGGCTCTGCACTGTTTCCCTCTTGGTGCAAGTATTCAACAAGGAAATACTTGGGACCTTGTAATGGAATACCTACTTCAATAACCTTATTTTACTCACCCAGAATTCCTATGCATTTACTAATGGATGTTCTCTGACATTTACTTATCTAAGTAAGGAGATGCCAGCTGCTCTCAGTTATATGAATCACCAGCTTACAGCTCTATCAGCCTGGAGAAAACGATAGCAGCTCATATTTACGCCAAAGAAAACAAAAGATGGTCTCTAGGCACTATGATGGTAATTCTTGATGCTACCATATCTGGTATATAATTCATCATTTTGATAATACTATCATGCTAGTAACTTCGTTATTAGCTAAAACGAAGCTACTGGATCGTTGTACTGTTATCCTATCCATCCCTCATCATATGTTTGTCTTATTTGATTATTAACCAAATGAGTATATGTATTCATGTCTGGTTATGAGTTCATTTATATGAAACAGAACATAATTATCATTGTACAGCTCAAGAGTATGTCTGGTAAGTGACGTCACAAGAATATTCTCAGTGTATTACGTCTTTGAAAAGACTGTCTTATGTGATACTATATCGGTGTTAATGGAATTTGTATATTGTAATATCTTACTTATTTGCACATCTTATTATGATTCACTATAGCAGATTGTCTAGTATATAAAAGTAATGTCTTATATTACTTAAATCTTAAAGGAACTCAAACAGTGAATCTTTAGATTAAATATATATATATATATTATATATATATATATATATATATTTTATATATATATATATTATATATATATATATATATATATATATATATATATATATATATATATATATATATATACATATATATATATATATATATATATATATATATATATATTTTATATATATATATATATATATATATATATATATATATATATATATAATTTCATAACTATCTAAAAGATAAGGTATTTATTCTTCAATTAAATTAAAATAATTTTTGAAGTTTTTATTTCCTCATGCTATTTATATAATTGATAGAAAAATCAAAGAAAGCTAACTTAGATAAAGATTATTACGAGTAAGAAAGAAACAAGCTTTTCTTAGGAGATATTATTCTCCTCTTTATTGTTAAAAAAAAAAGCACTCCTTAATCTCGTAGTACTGGAGCAGTGGCAAGAATGAATAGGATAGTGTTAGGACCCGTGGATAATGCTGACATACTGCAGTGAAATTTAACTCCAAACTGACTGTGAAGAATCACATTGTATATCTTGCAAAAACAAACAAACGGCCAGGAAGCTTACAGCTCGACAATAGTGGGTTGCAAGATTCTGTATGAAGGAGTCACCCTCACACCTGGAGTATGTTCTACTTTCTTATATTGCCTACCCTCTGTCTCATCTACAATTTCTTGATGAAACAGAGAACAGAGCAAGACTACTCATCTCTCGCTGGACTCAGCCTGGACGAATCTGTCATTTCAGCAGAGCCTTCAACACCAGAGTGATGTGGGTGAAACCCTTTCTGTTATGTATAAGGCCATATTGAACATCAAAATTGTATACAGTACCGACAGGTTGTTAGGTAAGACACATATGCAACAGTTAGACAACTTTATTCCGAAACGTTTCGCCTACACAGTAGGCTTCTTCAGTCGAATACAGAAAGTAGGCAGGAACAGTAGAGATGTGAAGACGATGTAATCAGTCCATCACCCTTGAAGTCGTAGTTCCTGACTATGGAACTGAACTGCTCCAGGCTGAGGGACTGACAACCTCAAATTCTACGACTTCAAGGGTGATGGACTGATTACATCGTCTTCACATCTCTACTGTTCCTGCCTACTTTCTGTATTCGACTGAAGAAGCCTACTGTGTAGGCGAAACGTTTCGGAATAAAGTTGTCTAACTGTTGCATGTGTCTTACCTAACAAGACCATATTGCCAAAGTACAACTCTTGGCTCCACTCTATACAACAAGATGAGCAGTAAACAGCAACTATATACTGGCTGTACCCATCACAAGAACATCACTTCGTCTGAGATCACTTATTCCTAGGATGATTTAAGTCTGGAATGTTACTAACGTGTTCCAAACGGACGAATTAGACACACGTACAACATTTGGGTATCTTTACTGAAGAAACGTTACGCCACGCAGTGGCTTCATCGGTTCTAAACGAAGAAGAATGGTGAAGATCAGAAGGAATTTGAGGTAATCAGTCCCTCAGCCTTGAGTCGGTGTAATCAGTCTATTATTCTTGAAAAGAATACATCGACTCCAGGCTGAGGGATTGATTACCTCATACACCTTCTGATCTTCACCATTCTTCTTTGTTTAGGACTGACGAAGCCACAGTGTAGCGAAACGTTTTCTTAATAAATATACCCAAGGGTTTCACATGTGTCTAATTCGTCATCTTGTCGGGTCTATGAACCACTTATCCATATATTCCAGACTGTTGGTACAGCATAATGACATCAACGAAATAGTCTGTTGTTCAGATGAGACAGCTGGTCTACAGATGGCTCCAACTTCATCCTGTTTCCTGTTTGTGTGTCTTATAATAAAATGTCTTTAAAATGAGCTGATGTAGGCAACAGTTCTTAGCTTGTAAATAAAGTTAGTACTCCTTAACACTGAAAAATATTTGAGTAAGAGAGAGAGAGAGAGAGAGAGAGAGAGAGAGAGAGACATAGAGAGACAGAGAGAGAATTTTCCACTAAAACTGGGCTTTAGTCAGGAATGTGTGATTTCAGAAAGGTTGTTTAACGTTTGTGAAGGCGTGTTTGTGAAGGCGTGTTTGTGAAGGCGTGTTTGTGAAGGCGTGTTTGTGAAGGCGTGTTTGTGAAGGCGTGTTTGTGAAGGCATGTTTGTGAAGGCGTGTTTGTGAAGGCGTGTTTGTGAAGGCATGTTTGTGAAGGCGTGTTTGTGAAGGCATGTTTGTGAAGGCATGTTTGTGAAGGCATGTTTGTGAAGGCGTGTTTGTGAAGGCATGTTTGTGAAGGCATGTTTGTGAAGGCATGTTTGTGAAGGCATGTTTGTGAAGGCGTGTTTGTGAAGGCAGTGTTTGTGAAGGCGTGTTTGTGAAGGCGTGTTTGTGAAGGCGTGTTTGTGAAGGCATGTTTGTGAAGGCATGTTTGTGAAGGCATGTTTGTGAAGGCGTGTTTGTGAAGGCATGTTTGTGAAGGCATGTTTGTGAAGGCATGTTTGTGAAGGCATGTTTGTGAAGGCGTGTTTGTGAAGGCGTGTTTGTGAAGGCGTGTTTGTGAAGGCGTGTTTGTGAAGGCGGTGGTGTTTGTGAAGGCGTGTTTGTGAAGGCGTGTTTGTGAAGGCATGTTTGTGAAGGCGTGTTTGTGAAGGCGTGTTTGTGAAGGCATGTTTGTGAAGGCATGTTAAGGGAAAGGAGTGCATTAAAATGACGACGAATTCAGATCAAAATGGAAGTTCTCACAGTTCATCATACTGATTACAGAGTTTTTTCAGAGATAATAAAAATAACTTCAAAAAATCAGTGAAAAAAAGAGAAAAATGAGAAAAATGATGTCAGTAGGGAAAGATCCAGACATTGATAGACTGGATATCAGAATGGTAGGAGGACGTATAGTGGCAGTGCATGCATTCAGGTATCTGGAAGTCAACATGTCCGCTGATGGGTCTATGAAAGACGAGGTGACGCAAAGAAAAATCAAAGAGAAGAAAGTAGGTGATGTCTTGAAACATCAATGGAGAAAGAGAATTTTTCCATGGAGGTAAAAGGGAAATGTACCAGAGTATAGTGGAACCAAAACTGTTATATGGGTGTTCAGTATGAACTTTAAACATTGCAGAGAGGAGGAATCTATAGGCAGTAAAGTTGTCATATTTGAGGGCAATGTGTAATGTGAATATTAGGGAATAATAGTGGGTAATCAAAAATGTTATTTAGAGGCCTGAGGAGTCGAGATGGTTTTAGCTATTAGAGAGGTTGGAGTAATATAGGATAATTAAGAGGTTATATAAATCTGTAGGGTCATCCTAGAAATAGTCGAAGGAATGGAGAGAAAAGCCACCTGACAAGCGTGTGTGAGCGCGTTATATCAGAGTGGAGACAAGTGGTAGTTAAGACTTGAGGCATATTTGGAGTGTGAGCAGTGAAACAGATTTATGGATGGAGGTGAATAGTACAATGACTGCACTCTGAAAAAAGTTAAGATATTGTAGTACAAATTAAGACACATGTGCAACATCTGGGTATCTTTATTGTAGACGTTTCGCCATCCAGTGGCTTTATCAATACAAATTCTAGGACATAACTTGAAGACAGTAAGACTTTGTACAGAAGATGAGGAAATTAGTCCCTCCTTGCTTCTGCTTCAGAATCTCCACGACCACGGTGCTCTTCGCACCTACTCCTAGGTTGAGGGACTAATTACCTCATCTTCTGTACAAAGTCTTACTGTCTTCAAGTTATGTCCTAGAATTTGTATTGATAAAGCCACTGGATGGCGAAACGTCTACAATAAAGATACCCAGATGTTGCACATGTGTCTTAATTTCATCTTGTCGGTATTATATACCATTCTTGCACATGTTGTAGTTCAGAGGACCATCTCAGAATGGATGGGCAAAATTTTTTCTTTTTTTTTGTTTCACAACCTGGTGGAAGATAGGCAGCTAAAAAACTTTAATTAAGGTGTGGCCTCAAATTAAAACACATTAACCCTGCGAGAGGAAATTCCTTATTTTGCTATCTTAAAGGCATTGCCGATGACTAGGAAGCCGTTCAAATCCTTTGATGATGCTCTGATTACTCCCCTCGTCGGACTTAATTACGCCCACACTACCTTCCTCCTTCACAAGATCACTCGTCCACGCTCATGCTGCGTCACCTTCTCTGTTGGTTGCTTTTCGAATGAGCCTTTTAATGGGCTCCTTTGGTTTCATCTGAAGGGGTGAATTATTGATCTGTCTAGCATGTGTTTGTAAAGAATAATTGTTGGCCTTCTAGGTTGTTGGTGATCTTCTTTTGTTATGTACATGACAGTACTTTCTTTAATTTTTTCTTGGCGACCTTTTTTTTTCTTTTTACATCTAAGGAAAATGGAATAATCACTAATATTAATAACAGAGAGTAATACTTTAAATATGCACAAACCTGTGTAGTAGACGCAGTAGGAATGACTTGACAACTTGACGGCTACACAAACCAAAACAAGAGAATGTAAGAAAGGTAAGTCCAGGGTAATTATGAACAACTAGAAAGATCCTTAATAAACTAACATGTTAAATATCGCCATGTTAAATATCATTTCATATTTTTCTTTTATTCCTTGGACCCTAAGAGCAATTCTCAGATCAGGGGTCTGGACCTTAAATGGGCTAGTGATACGAGAATCATTTAGGCAGCATTTAAACTGTCCACCACTGAACAATAATTTATAACCTGACATGGGAATTAAAGTGATCTTTCAATGAATATTTACTGATATGCAATTCTCGATAACAGGTATATTGTATGTTCTGAGATGGTTAAGTGGGTTTAAAACCTATCGACTACATAGCTATTCATAAAAGCTCGTTGTCACCTATTCACCACCATACAAAAATAGAATAACCCTTTAAGAAAGGATAAGAACATAAGAACATAAGAACGAAGGAACACTGCAGAAGGCCTACTGGCCCGTGCGAGGCAGGTCCAAGTCTCCTACCGGCTTAAGCCAATGCACCCAACCTAGTCAGGTCAGGTCACATTGACTTAAGGGAGGAACACGGCAACCGACCTGGTAGCACAAGCTATCAGGTCCAGTTCACACCCACCCACATCCACTCATGTATTTATCCAACCTATTTTTAAAGCTACACAACTCTCAGCGTGACTATCATGGCATATACATTCTGCGTAACTTAAAGAGACTAACTGACTAAAGATTACACTTGGGTCGTTAAGGCTTCATTTTACCGGTGCAGGAACAGTCAAGACTCTCATTCCTGAAACAGAAATTAAGGTAAACGTTATACCTCTCCGGGTATATATATTTGATATGTTAGTTGGTTGATTGGGTGTTAAACCTCGTCACCAAACGACGGTTACAGAGTCTGTTTACTGCGATTCCAGTATATTTACAATGAGGGTCACAAACTCTCGGTGTATATATACATGGTATATATCCAGGGTATATATACATGGTATATATCCACAGTATATATATACATGGTATATATCCACGGTATATATACATGGTATATATCCACAGTATATATATACATGGTATATATCCACTGTATATATACATGGTATATATCCACGGTATATATCCACGGTATATATCCATGGTATATATCCACGGTATATATATCCATGGTATATATCCAAGGTATATATCCACGGTATATATCCATAGTATATATATCCACGGTATATATCCACGGTATATATGCATGGTACATATCCATGGTATATATCCATGGTATATATCCACAGTATACATCCGTGGTATATATCCACGGTATATATCCATGATATATTTCCATGGTATATATCCATGATATATATCCATGGTATATACCCAGGGTATATATCCATGATATATATCCATGGTATATATCCATGATATATATCCATGGTATATATCCATTGTATATATCCACGGTATATAGCCATGATATATATCCATGGTATATATCCATGATATATATCCACAGTATATATCCATGGTATATATCCACGGTATATATCCATGATATATATCCATGGTATATATCCACGGTATATATCCATGATATATATCCATGGTATATATCCATGATATATATCCATGGTATATATCCATGATATATATCCACAGTATATATCCATAGTATATATATCCACGGTATATATCCACGGTATATATGCATGGTACATATCCATGGTATATATCCATGGTATATATCCACAGTATATTTCCATGGTATATATCCACGGTATATATTCATGATATATATCCATGGTATATATCCACGGTATATATCCATGATATATATCCATGGTATATATCCATGATATATATCCATGGTATATATTAACGGTATATATCCATGATATATATCCATGATATATATCCATGGTATATATCCACGGTATACATGCATGATATATATCCATTGTATATATCCACGGTATATAGCCATGATATATATTCATGGTATATATCCATGATATATATCCACAGTATATATCCATAGTATACATATCCACGGTATATATCCACGGTATATATGCATGGTACATATCCATGGTATATATCCATGGTATATATCCACAGTATATATCCATGGTATATATCTACGATATATATCCATGATATATATCCATGGTATATATCCACGCTATATATCCATGATATATATCCATGGTATATATCTATGATATATATCCAGGGTATATATCCACGGTATATATCCAGGATATATATCCATGGTATATATCCATGGTATATATCCATGATATATATCCATGGTATATATCCACGGTATATATCCATGCTATAAATCCATGGTACATATCCATGGTATATTGTTTGATTGAGTAATAGAGTTAAAGCCTATAAGATACACGAGGATCATCAATGCTGTATGTAAAATGCTTAAAATGAGTTCAAAGTAAATTTATAGGACATATAACCAGAGGCATCAACCATTGCTTGTATCTATCCAGTGTGCTCAATATTTTTTTTACCAGGTTTTAAAGCCTAGCGACTACACGCAGATGATAATGGGTGCACGCAGCCTGTTCTACTCGTCGTCAGTGTTTACATTACCGAGATAAGGATTCAGATAATCCGTTTGTATATATACAATGATGAACATACTCGTCTCGGAGTAAATATCTTAATGATGATATTCTGATGGTCAATCCTGTCCACATTCGCTTTCATCATCAATCATAAATAATTAGATATAAAGAACTGCATAAACTAAAATAAACTAGGTAAACCTACTAAGATAGACACCTTCCAGGTGCATTTAAACTGTTGTTTGCAATGCAACTGTTGTTTGCAATGCAACTGTTGTTTGCAATGCAACTGTTGTTTGCAATGCTCACACATCAACAGGGATACACTCAACACGATATATACAAAGTGTTTCCATAATTTTTTGTTTGGTTCGTTAATGAGGTTCAAAGTTTATATACACTTGAGGGTTCTTAAGGGAACTTACGCGCCTCTTAAGGCTGTAGTTAACCTACAGACAACCTGCAGAAATTAAAATTGTCATCATATATAAAGTGAGATAAACAGCTGAGAGTGTATATATATTGTGTTATGTATGTTGGCAGGTTTGTTAATGGTGCTTCAAAAATATCAACTTCGTGAGTGAAAAATACATTCAACCTTAAAGTTAGGATTAATGTATACTTTCTGTGTGCATACACAGAGACATATGCACTTCTCGGTGTATTTCCAGTGTTGAATATCTAATGAAAAAAAACTTAATAAATCCCCTTTTGAGTGTATGAATATTTGACAGTGAGAGAACTGTAGAAAGAGATTTAATTCTTACATTCAGAAATATATTCCAGATCAAGTGAGGCCTGAGCCTCTGAGGCAGAGCAGGGTACCAGCCGGTCCTGAGTGTATATGGCAGAGCAGGGTACAAGCCGGTCCTGAGTGTATATGGCAGAGCAGGGTACAAGCCGGTCCTGAGTGTATATGGCAGAGCAGGGTACAAGCCGGTCCTGAGTGTATATGGCAGAGCAGGGTACAAGCCGGTCCTGAGTGTATATGGCAGAGCAGGGTACAAGCCGGTCCTGAGTGTATATGGCAGAGCAGGTACAAGCCGGTCCTGAGTGTATATGGCAGAGCAGGGTACAAGCCGGTCCTGAGTGTATATGGCAGAGCAGGGTACAAGCCGGTCCTGAGTGTATATGGCAGAGCAGGGTACAAGCCGGTCCTGAGTTGTATATGGCGAGCAGGGTACAAGCCGGTCCTGAGTGTATATGGCAGAGCAGGGTACAAGCCCGGTCCTGAGTGTATATGGCAGAGCAGGGTACAAGCCGGTCTGAGTGTATATGGCAGAGCAGGGTACCAGCCGGTCCTGAGTGTATATGGCAGGCAGGTACAAGCCGGTCCTGAGTGTATATGGCAGAGCAGGGTACAAGCTGGTCCTGAGTGTATATGGCAGAGCAGGTACAAGCGGTCCTGAGTGTATATGGCAGAGCAGGGTACAAGCCGGTCCTGAGTGTATATGGCAGAGCAGGGTACAAGCCGGTCCTGAGTGTATATGGCAGAGCAGGGTACAAGCCGGTCCTGAGTGTATATGGCAGAGCAGGGTACAAGCTGGTCCTGAGTGTATATGGCAGAGCAGGGTACCAGCCGGTCCTGAGTGTATATGGCAGAGCAGGGTACCAGCCGGTCCTGAGTGTATATGGCAGAGCAGGGTACAAGCCGGTCCTGAGTGTATATGGCAGAGCAGGGTACAAGCCGGTCCTGAGTGTATATGGCAGAGCAGGGTACCAGACGGTCCTGAGTGTATATGGCAGAGCAGGGTACAAGCCGGTCCTGAGTGTATATGGCAGAACAGGGTACAAGTTGTCCTGAGTGTATATGGCAGAGCAGGGTACAAGCGGTCCTGAGTGTATATGGCAGAGCAGGGTACAAGCCGGTCCTGAGTGTATATGGCAGAGCAGGGTACAAGTCGGTCCTGAGTGTATATGGCAGAGCAGGGTACAAGCCGGTCCTGAGTGTATATGGCACAGCAGGGTACAAGCTGGTCCTGAGTGTATATGGCAGAGCAGGGTACAAGCCGGTCCTGAGTGTATATGGCAGAGCAGGGTACAAGCCGGTCCTGAGTGTATATGGCAGAGCAGGGTACAAGCCGATCCTGAGTGTATATGGCAGAGCAGGGTACAAGCTGGTCCTGAGTGTATATGGCAGAGCAGGGTACAAGCTGGTCCTGAGTGTATATGGCAGAGCAGGGTACAAGCCGGTCCTGAGTGTATATGGCAGAGCAGGGTACCAGCCGGTCCTGAGTGTATATGGCAGAGCAGGGTACCAGCCGGTCCTGAGTGTATATGGCAGAGCAGGGTACCAGCCGGTCCTGAGTGTATATGGCAGAGCAGGGTACAAGCCGGTTCTGAGTGTATATGGCAGAGCAGGGTACAAGCCGGTCCTGAGTGTATATGGCAGAGCAGGGTACCAGCCGGTCCTGAGTGTATATGGCAGAGCAGGGTACCAGCCGGTCCTGAGTGTATATGGCAGAGCAGGGTACAAGCCGGTCCTGAGTGTATATGGCAGAGCAGGGTACAAGCCGGTCTGAGTGTATATGGCAGAGCAGGGTACAAGCCGGTCCTGAGTGTATATGGCAGAGCAGGGTACAAGCTGGTCCTGAGTGTATATGGCAGAGCAGGGTACAAGCCGGTCCTGAGTGTATATGGCAGAGAAGGGTACAAGCGGTCCTGAGTGTATATGGCAGAGCAGGGTACAAGCCGGTCCTGATGTATATGGCAGAGCAGGGTACAAGCCGGTCCTGAGTGTATATGGCAGAGCAGGGTACAAGCTGGTCCTGAGTGTATATGGCAGAGCAGGGTACAAGCTGGTCCTGAGTGTATATGGCAGAGCAGGGTACCAGCCGGTCCTGAGTGTATATGGCAGAGCAGGGTACCAGCCGGTCCTGAGTGTATATGGCAGAGCAGGGTACAAGCCGGTCCTGAGTGTATATGGCAGAGCAGGGTACAAGCCGGTCCTGAGTGTATATGGCAGAGCAGGGTACAAGCCGGTCCTGAGTGTATATGGCAGAGCAGTGGTACCAGCCGGTCCTGAGTGTATATGGCAGAGCAGGGTACCAGCCGGTCCTGAGTGTATATGGCAGAGCAGGTACACGCCGGTCCTGAGTGTATATGGCAGAGCAGGGTACAAGCCGGTCCTGAGTGTATATGGCAGAGCAGGGTACAAGCCGGTCCTGAGTGTATATGGCAGAGCAGGGTACCAGCCGGTCCTGAGTGTATATGGCAGAGCAGGGTACAAGCTGGTCCTGAGTGTATATGGCAGAGCAGGGTACAAGCTGGTCCTGAGTGTATATGGCAGAGCAGGGTACCAGCCGGTCCTGAGTGTATATGGCAGAGCAGGGTACCAGCCGGTGCTGAGTGTATATGGCAGAGCAGGGTACAAGCCGGTCCTGAGTGTATATGGCAGAGCAGGGTACCAGCCGGTCCTGAGTGTATTATGGCAGAGCAGGTGTACCAGCCGGTCCTGAGTGTATATGGCAGAGCAGGGTACCAGCCGGTCCTGAGTGTATATGGCAGAGCAGGGTACCAGCCGGTCCTGAGTGTATATGGCAGAGCAGGGTACCAGCCGGTCCTGAGTGTATATGGCAGAGCAGGGTACAAGCTGGTCCTGAGTGTATATGGCAGAGCAGGGTACAAGCCGATCCTGAGTGTATATGGCAGAGCAGGGTACAAGCCGATCCTGAGAGTATATGGCAGAGCAGGGTACAAGCTGGTCCTGAGTGTATATGGCAGAGCAGGGTACAAGCTGGTCCTGAGTGTATATGGCAGAGCAGGGTACAAGCCGGTCCTGAGTGTATATGGCAGAGCAGGGTACAAGCCGGTCCTGAGTGTATATGGCAGAGCAGGGTACAAGCTGGTCCTGGAGTGTATATGGCAGAGCAGGGTACAAGCTGGTCCTGAGTGTATATGGCAGAGCAGGGTACCAGCCGGTCTGAGTGTATATGGCAGAGCAGGTACCAGCCGGTCCTGAGTGTATATGGCAGAGCAGGGTACAAGCCGGTCCTGAGTGTATATGGCAGAGCAGGGTACAAGCCGGTCCTGAGTGTATATGGCAGAGCAGGGTACAAGCCGTCCTGAGTGTATAGGCAGAGCAGGGTACCAGCCGGTCCTGAGTGTATATGGCAGAAGCAGGGTACCAGCCGGTCCTGAGTGTATATGGCAGAGCAGGGTACAAGCCGGTCCTGAGTGTATATGGCAGAGCAGGTACAAGCGGTCTGAGTGTATATGGCAGAGCAGGGTACAAGCCGGTCCTGAGTGTATATGGCAGAGCAGGGTACAAGCTGGTCCTGAGTGTATATGGCAGAGCAGGGTACAAGCTGGTCCTGAGTGTATATGGCAGAGCAGGGTACCAGCCGGTCCTGAGTGTATATGGCAGAGCAGGGTACCAGCCGGTCCTGAGTGTATATGGCAGAGCAGGGTACAAGCCGGTCCTGAGTGTATATGGCAGAGCAGGGTACCAGCCGGTCCTGGTGTATATGGCAGAGCAGGGTACCAGCCGGTCCTGAGTGTATATGGCAGAGCAGGGTACCAGCCGGTCCTGAGTGTATATGGCAGAGCAGGGTACCAGCCTGTCCTGAGTGTATATGGCAGAGCAGGGTACCAGCCGGTCCTGAGTGTATATGGCAGAGCAGGGTACAAGCTGGTCCTGAGTGTATATGGCAGAGCAGGGTACAAGCCGATCCTGAGTGTATATGGCAGAGCAGGGTACAAGCCGATCCTGAGTGTATATGGCAGAGCAGGGTACCAGCCGGTCCTGAGTGTATATGGCAGAGCAGGGTACCAGCCGGTCCTGAGTGTATATGCAGAGCAGGGGTACCAGCCGGTCCTGAGTGTATTATGGCAAGCAGGGGTACCAGCCGGTCCTGAGTGTATTATGGCAGAGCAGGGTACCAGCCGGTCCTGAGTGTATATGGCAGAGCAGGGTACAAGCCGGTCCTGAGTGTATATGGCAGAGCAGGGTACAAGCCGGTCCTGAGTGTATATGGCAGAGCAGGGTACAAGCTGGTCCTGAGTGTATATGGCAGAGCAGGGTACAAGCTGGTCCTGAGTGTATATGGCAGAGCAGGGTACAAGCTGGTCCTGAGTGTATATGGCAGAGCAGGGTACAAGCTGGTCCTGAGTGTATATGGCAGAGCAGGGTACAAGCCGATCCTGAGTGTATATGGCAGAGCAGGGTACAAGCCGATCCTGAGTGTATATGAGGCAGACCACAGGGCACTGAGGTTATTCCGAAGATACCAATATAATGAAACTTACACCATGTTCACTGGAACCACCACGTCTCTCATGAGTCTCATTATATGTTCACTGTGAACCACTACGTCTCTCATGAGTCTCATTATATGTTCACTGGGAACCAC
Organism: Cherax quadricarinatus; assembly: GCF_026875155.1. NCBI lineage: Eukaryota > Metazoa > Arthropoda > Malacostraca > Decapoda > Parastacidae > Cherax > Cherax quadricarinatus. Next base: position 34,488,283 of record NC_069450.1, read on the forward strand.
CACGTCTCTCATGAGTCTCATTATATGTTCACTGTGAACCACTACGTCTCTCATGAGTCTCATTATATGTTCACTGTGAACCACTACGTCTCTCATGAGTCTCATTATATGTTCACTGTGAACCACCACGTCTTCATGAGTCTCATTATATGTTCACTGTGAACCACTACGTCTCTCATGAGTCTCATTATATGTTCACTGGGAACCACCACGTCTCTCATGAGTCTCATTATATGTTCACTGGGAACCACCACGTCTCTCATGAGTCTCATTATATGTTCACTGTGAACCACCACGTCTCTCATGAGTCTCATTATATGTTCACTGTGAACCACTACGTCTCTCATGAGTCTCATTATATGTTCACTGTGAACCACTATGTCTCTCATGAGTCTCATTATATGTTCACTGGGAACCACCACGTCTCTCATGAGTCTCATTATATGTTCACTGTGAACCACTACGTCTCTCATGAGTCTCATTATATGTTCACTGTGAACCACTACGTCTCTCATGAGTCTCATTATATGTTCACTGTGAACCACCACGTCTCTCATGAGTCTCATTATATGTTCACTGTGAACCACTACGTCTCTCATGAGTCTCATTATATGTTCACTGGGAACCACCACGTCTCTCATGAGTCTCATTATATGTTCACTGTGAACCACTACGTCTCTCATGAGTCTCATTATATGTTCACTGTGAACCACTACGTCTCTCATGAGTCTCATTATATGTTCACTGGGAACCACTACGTCTCTCATGAGTCTCATTATATGTTCACTGTGAACCACCACGTCTCTCATGAGTCTCATTATATGTTCACTGGGAACCACTACGTCTCTCACGAGTCTCATTATATGTTCACTGGGAACCACTACGTCTCTCATGAGTCTCATTATATGTTCACTGGGAACCACCACGTCTCTCATGAGTCTCATTATATGTTCACTGGGAACCACCACGTCTCTCATGAGTCTCATATATGTTCACTGGGAACCAACTACGTCTCTCATGAGTCTCATTATATGTTCACTGGGAACCACTACGTCTCTCATGAGTCTCATTATATGTTCACTGTGAACCACCACGTCTCTCACGAGTCTCATTATATGTTCACTGTGAACCACCACGTCTCTCATGAGTCTCATTATATGTTCACTGGGAACCACTACGTCTCTCACGAGTCTCATTATATGTTCACTGTGAACCACCACGTCTCTCATGAGTCTCATTATATGTTCACTGGGAACCACTACGTTTCTCACGAGTCCTCATTATATGTTCACTGTGAACCACACGTCTCTCATGAGTCTCATTATATGTTCACTGGGAACCACTACGTCTCTCATGAGTCTCATTATATGTTCACTGTGAACCACTACGTCTCTCATGAGTCTCATTATATGTTCACTGGGAACCACTACGTCTCTCATGAGTCTCATTATATGTTCACTGTGAACACTACGTCTCTCATGAGTCTCATTATATGTTCACTGTGAACCACCACGTCTCTCATGAGTCTCATTATATGTTCACTGTGAACCACCACGTCTCTCACGAGTCTCATTATATGTTCACTGTGAACCACCACGTCTCTCATGAGTCTCATTATATGTTCACTGTGAACCACTACGTCTCTCACGAGTCTCATTATATGTTCACTGGGAACCACTACGGTCTCTCATGAGTCTCATTATATGTTCACTGGGAACCACTACGTCTCTCATGAGTCTCATTATATGTTCACTGTGAACCACTACGTCTCTCATGAGTCTCATTATATGTTCACTGGGAACCACTACGTCTCTCATGAGTCTCATTATATGTTCACTGTGAACCACTACGTCTCTCATGAGTCTCATTATATGTTCACTGGGAACCACTACGTCTCTCATGAGTCTCATTTATGTTCACTGTGAACCACTACGTGTCTCATGAGTCTCATTATATGTTCACTGTGAACCACTACGTCTCTCATGAGTCTCATTATATGTTCACTGGGAACCACTACGTCTCTCATGAGTCTCATTATATGTTCACTGTGAACCACTACGTCTCTCATGAGTCTCATTATATGTTCACTGGGAACCACCACGTCTCTCATGATTCTCATTATATGTTCACTGGGAACCACCACGTCTCTCATGATTCTCATTATATGTTCACTGGGAACCACCACGTCTCTCATGAGTCTCATTATATGTTCACTGGGAACCACCACGTCTCTCATGAGTCTCATTATATGTTCACTTGGAACCACAACGTCTCTCATGAGTCTCATTATATGTTCACTGTGAACCACTACGTCTCTCATGAGTCTCATTATATGTTCACTGTGAACCACCACGTCTCTCATGAGTCTCATTATATGTTCACTGTGAACCACCACGTCTCTCATGAGTCTCATTATATGTTCACTGTGAACCACTACGTCTCTCACGAGTCTCATTATATGTTCACTGTGAACCACTACGTCTCTCACGAGTCTCATTACATGTTCACTGTGAACCACTACGTCTCTCACGAGTCTCATTATATGTTCACTGTTGACACTCCGCCTGTTCATTGAGGTTTTTTCTTGTCTTTAGTTTTCTACCATTATCCTCATATATTTTGTCGCGCAACAGTTGTTGCATCTGCTACTTTTCCAGCCTTCCTATTATCGTTATTTTTTTACTGACATGTATTTTCGTCTTCCTCTCCCACTTCGTCAAGATCATTCTTTATATAAGCTATTACCATGACGTTTTTTCTTCATATTCTTAATTTTCTCTACCACATCGGGCATTATCTCTTTACTTTCAAACTATGACTCATTTTTTAACACAAGGATAAGACTTTCTGCCTTTATTTACAAGCTACAAGATATTACTTTCCTCTGCTCATTTAAAAACCTTACCTAGCAGTACCTTTATTGAATTTCTAATGGTATGAAATATATCAATAAGGAACAGAATAAAGTTGGAACCATCTGTGATCCAGTTATTTCATTTGGTGAACTGATTTTATTTCATCTATGTTCTGCTGTACGAACATGTTGTAATTTCAGGTCTATCTACAAAATAAGTGAACATGAATGAAACAATGCTCTTGAGAAAACTACAACCAGAGTGTAATTACTAATTACTGCTGGTCTTGTCATGCAAAAGTCGTCTTGTTCCTGTCCGCGAAGTGCAGCCAAGTGTGGTAACTTGGCAATATTGGCCTTGAGAGAGCAGCTACCCACAGATCTAAGCAGGTTGGGTTTACGTGAGAAAACAAGTCATTTTGCTCTGTTCTTTATTGCCATTCAAATAATAATAATCTTTATTTCAATTAGTACATGATACAACTTATACAGATCGTAGCTGATATCAGTGACATACAATACAGAAAGCCCCTGGTTATGCAGAGCATTTCCGGCAACAATGGTTAAACTTGTCCTCCAGGATGCGAACCACACCAGTCGGCTAACACCCAGGCACCTACTTGCTGCTAGGTGAACAAAGAGAGCAGCTGTATGGAAGCATGCCCAATGTTTCCACCCGTACCGGAGATCGAACTACAGACAATGAATGTGTGAGCTGAGTGCGCTATCAACTGAACTACGGCGAACCTGACCGGATTGTCCAGAAGTTGTAGAGGAGACGGGGTGAAGGGGGGGGGGGGATGTGAAGGCAGTCATTTGAAGAAGGTGACGCATCTTAAAAGTGGAAGTGCACTTGTTAGTCAAGCAGAGTTTTTTAGCCACTACTTTCGTGCAGGTACAAGATATACCTTAATGCTTTGAACTTCTAGGATCCATTGCTTTCAAGATTTACCAGGTGATTCTTCATAGATATTTTGAAATTTAATTTCACCATTAGAATAAGTATCTCAGGTATTAGCACTTTTTCATTAATTTTATTTACTGTTCAAGGATTAACATAAGTCTACAAATAGACCGTCATCATTTGTGTTTTCTCAGTAACAAATAATATTTTATTATTCTTTTCCTCAGGTTGATATACTACAGCTGTGAACTGGTGATTAATGTAACTGAGGTCATCTGGCATTTCATCTCTTGGATCAGTAAATATCAGTAAATTCACTTAAGTAGACATTCCTTAACAATGGACCAAGAACAATTTCCTCTGGAAAACTGGCATCTTTGGCACTCTCTGCAATTAAGAAATGCTTTTGGAGATCTTCACTGAAGATGATCACTAAGGAGGTGTAGTGCTGAACCAGACACTCCAAGTGCTTGCAGTTTTGCTGAAAGTGTTTCCGTATTCGGTCGAGAACACCAGTGATCTTGCATTCATCCAGTCACTGGTGCCATATAGTGGAGAGGTTAACAGAGAATCAGCTGCAGAGCGACTGTGCGAAAGCCACATTGAAACGAATTGTAGTCAAGAAATGCTGAGAATATTGTCTCAAAAATCTTGCCTGTTATTGATATGAGTGACACTGGTCCGTAGTTGCTGATTTCTGCTCTGCTCTTCTTCTAGCCAGCTCTTCTTCTAGCCAAGACTATATAAAACTATATATGCTATATGTGCTGGGCGATGCTAATAGATACTAATTAGAAGTTTTACTACTGGGCCTACACACGTACTCAGCAATCTTAGTCTCCTTATTAAGGCCTACAGCCAGTCCTTGGTCAGAGGATCTATAGACGATATATTATTTATTCTGTCGTAATGTCACTATTGACAACTTTGTGTCTTCCTTTATCTTTTTTTTCTACTACTCAGTAAGTCTCATATGATCATTGTTATCTAACTCCTTAAGATTTTCAATATATAGCAACCAGATTTCCTAAGCTGCCTGTCCAATATTGTGCCTAACGTTGCCCTTTGCCTTGCAAACTTTGTATCACCACTATCTTTAAGCTGTTCCATATCTTGTACATCTTTGTCCGGTACACGTGAAGTCAGTCATTCTAATGTGAAGTCATTACAGTTCTCCTCTCCCTTACCTTTCAGTATTTAGCACGGAACGTCTAATGCTCAGGTTCTCTTTTTTTCCTCTCGAGCCTCTGATCTCACCAATACTTGTTACCACTCACATAATTTATCACTCAAAACAATAACGCATTCTAAATATCGTTTTGGGATACAAACATTTTTGTTTTCCTTTCTCTTCTCCAAAGAAAAATTGAAAACTCTATTTTTAGCTCAGCAATCTGGTCTCCCTTGCTAGCAAAACTACCGCACAGGAAAACTTTCCTTATGTCTAACATGAAACGTTTTTTCATTTCACCTTTTGCACAAATTACACTTTATCACCACTACATCAAGTGTATCAGTTATGTCTGGAAGGATGGACTCCTGCATCTTTTCCAGTCCGTCACAGCTTATTTAGTTACACTGTTTTATTATACTATGTGAATCTTCAGGGGAATATTCAATATTCCTGTGTTTGTATTAATGTACCTGTGTTTGTATTAATATTCCTGGAGTACTGTAGGTATTACGCTGAAAGTGGTAATAACATATGAGTAAACCAGGTAATATGAGGGCTGGAATTCGATTATTTTTTGAAAATCATTACTCTTTAGTGAGAAGCAATCATGGATTAGATAAGTCAATGATTGATGCCTGACACAAACACCTTACGACAGGAAAGAATGCTTGTTTTCTTAGATAAGACGTTGACCATGAGACGAGGAATTCTGTAATGAAATTCCTCTCTCTCTCTCTCTCTCTCTCTCTCTCTCTCTCTCTCTCTCTCTCTCTCTCTTTCCCCCTCTCTTTCTCCCTCTCTCTTTACACAGGGTATTACAAGGTTAAGGTTAATAACTTTATTTACAAACTAAGAGATCTTAAATAAAAAAATCACAATACCGTGACTGGAACAGTACACAAATAACCCGCACATACGAGAGAGGAGCTTACCACGACTTTTCAGTGACTTTGTAAATGGTCCAAGTAGGACCGAAACGTTGTCGTAAGCTCCTCTCTTCTATGTGCGTGTTATTTGTATGAGAGTTTTTACTATACCACTTCATTTAAAAACCTTTACATTGTACGGTGTATGTTGTTCTTGGCTCTGAGAGAAGCGAAGATACAAAAATATTAATGTATTTATCAACAGGCTGGAAAGTGACTATGGCGTCCACCGGCGCCATTAATAATGTTTAATTTTCCTAAGATTTAACATTAATCACTTAGTAAAAATGTACTAGTGTTATTATTTATACTTTTGTACTAAGTGTTGAAGGCGAGTTTGTGTTGTCAATACTGTCTCGCATACATATGTTTATTTTTCTTAAAGTGAGTTATCCTTCCTGAAAATCAGACTTAAAGTGTTATTCCGAGAACAGTGTTTTACCCCCCTACAGTCCCCATAACTTCGTAACAGTGGGTAATCAAGTGCTCTCCTCCTCCTCCCTAGGGTCACCATAACTTCGTAACAGTGGGTAATCAAGTGCTCTCCTCCTCCTCCCTAGGGTCACCATAACTTCGTAACAGTGGGTAATCAAGTGCTCTCCTCCTCCTCCCTAGGGTCCCTATAACTTCGTAACAGTGGGTAATCCAGTGCTCTCCTCCTCCTCCCTAGGGTCCCCATAACTTCGTAACAGTGGGTAATCCAGTGCTCTCCTCCTCCTCCCTAGGGTCCCCATAACTTCGTAACAGTGGGTAATCAAGTGCTCTCCTCCCTCCTAGGGTCCCCATAACTTCATAACAATGGGTAATCAGTGCTCTCCTTTCCCCTAGGGTCCCCATAATTTCGTCACAGTGGGTAATCAAGTGCTCTCCTCCCCCCTAGGGTCCCCATAACTTCATAACAGTGGGTAATCAGTGCTCTCCTCCCCCCTAGGGTCCCCATAACTTCGTAACAGTGGGTAATCTCATCACTTCATTATGAAATCATATTTTTCACTCAGAACAAAAAAGTTAGCTTCAGGGTTTGAGCAGACTGAAGCCGAGGACTTGTTCACTTCAGCTCCTCTCATCCAAAAAAAGGTGTAAAATATAAATATAAAAACCAGAAGCCCTTTGAACCCCCTAAACTACTCGTAACTTTGATTTCATTCTATATATATATATATATATATATATATATATATATATATATATATATATATATATATATATATATTATATATATATATATATATATATATATATATATATATATATATATATGGTATAAACCTTGGTAATAAATACCGACAAGTTGGTTTAGAAAGACACGTAAGCAAACACTATAACATATTATTAGAAAACGTTTCGGTCCTGGGACCTTGATCACTTCTAACATACAGAGGTAGAAAGACATTATATATATAGGCGGAGAGTGAGATGTGACGCACGTGACCTGAGGAATGTCATAAGAACATAAGAATGGAGGAACACTGTAGAAGGCCTACTGGCCCATGCGAGGCAGGTCCCTATCAAAACAACCTCTGCCTATGATGAGGAGCAGTAGACGATGAAATCATGTGACTCCTGTGTTGTTGGGTTGGTGCTGCTTAAGTATCATGTATGCATATATATATATATAAATATATATATATAATATATATATATATATATATATATATATATATATATATATATATATATATGCAATAAGATCACAGTAAACAGGTGATTTCAGAATATGCAAAACAACCACTGTGAAAGAATAAAGAAATTCCAAGCTCTTTCGTGACTACTCACATTATCAAGGAACAATAAAAGTAATGCATCGATGGAAGGCGTATAAGGGTCTAGACCACACCTCACTATCACAACCCACAACAAAGCATCACATGACGCGCGACTCATAAGAAAGAGAACACTGCAGCAGGCCCTCTGGCCCAACTAGACAGGTTGCGGGTTGTGTGAAGGACCTGTATAGTTGGGCCAGAGGGCCTGCTGCAGTGTTCTTTTATGAGTCATGTTAATACGACACGGCGTTAGTGATTCCCTAGGGTTTGCCCACTGTTTGTGCTCAGCTGAACTGGTGCTCCCACAAGGTACTAAGTGGTCTAAGATTATTGTTAATTCTTCGCATATTGAGTCTTAAGACCCATTCTATACTGCCAAGGCCTATCAGGCCTCTGGTGCCAAATTTGAATGCAGGAGTTGATCTACGCCTAGAGCTCTAGTAGTAATTCGTAGATTTATGGTTTGATAGTTAAAGGGCTAAAATAGAGAGAGACACACACAGACACAGGGGGCCAGGAGCTATGACTCGGGGCCAGGAGCTATGAATCGGGCCCTGCAACCAGGTGAGTACAGACACACCAAGAGAAAGAGGGACTGCGGAAGAGCTAAGGGTCCACAAGGGGTAGGACGAAAAACACGGGGAGGGGGATGGAGTACCGAAGGATGGAGCTCACTTAGGCAGAAGAAAGGAAAACAATGAAACAAGTAAGAAAAATAACTGCATTTGTGCTTATATTGCCAAAAATAGGAAAGAAGAAGAGGTAGAGAGAACAATAGATGAAACGATCAGGTCAAGTCACGAGTGTTCTGAAGTTTAAAGAATTTGACAATGTACTGAGAAAGGAAGACATCTCCAAAAGCAAAACCAAGACAAAGATTCATATTAGGAAAGCTGTGCGTAAGGGATGCTTCAACAAGACGGTGTCTGTGAAGGCTAGGAAAGGAAACAAAGACCTAGGTCCCCATTCAGCTTTAAACTTGATGGAAGGAGATTGTTAAGGACATCGAGAAATAGTTAGAAGAGACAAGAGTATGGGACCAAAGAACAAAGATGTCATCTACACAGAGGGAAGGGCGTACACCAACAGTGGGAAGGAACACAGTTTAGAAGTATTAAATATAAAGGTTAGGAAGAGCAAGAGATGGAGGAGAGCCCATAGCGACACCGAAGACTTGAGAATTAAATTTAACATGAAAGGAAAGAGAGTTAGAGTTCACACAAGGCGAATAAAATTAAGATAATATCAGTCGGAATAGTGAGATGAAGTAACCCTTCATTAGCCTTCACTCGGAGAAAATTAAGAACATCGTCAAGAAGGACATTTGTGAAGTCTTGAGAGGGACGGAGAAGAGCAGGAGAAAAAGTACCAAGAAAGGGAGTGAGAATTATGGCCAACTAAGAGGCAAGAGAATAAGACAGAACTTCTGGAGGATATGATAACCCTTCCCTTTGGCTGTGTTATGTCAATGACACCTTTGCTCAGTGGCCCCATGACTCAAGTCTTTTCCCAAACCCATTTCTCGATTGGTTTTAAAGCACTCTTGTTCCTTCCATCAAATTTAAAGCTGAATGGTATTCTAGTTTTTTTGGGTTCCTTTACTTGGTGTACATGTCCACCCCCTCAGTTTAAAAGGGGAAAACACGAGGGCAAGACTGTAAACCAGGTCCATTCTGTCTTTGCTCGCTTGGCAACTTTTTTCAACAAATCTGCTGCTAACAAGTGAGTTCATAACCTGTACTAATGTGGGTATAAGTAGACAAGCCCAGGTATTGTTAAATGCATTTTGTGTGACAGTCACTGGGTGGGGGGACATTGCTTTGCTACCCTAAGGGTCGTCATGTGTGTGCCTCGTAACTTGCTTTATTATAGCATAAATAAAACCTGTTTAATTTATGATTAAAGTCAGCTGTAAGATCAGTTATAATTTAAGGTGTAAAATGACTATTTAACTCATGTCATCGTTGTCCTGTCTTTATACTAGCCTATTTTCAACTCCTCAAGGAGGGTTCCTTGATGCTGGTTGGGGCTCTTGATCTAAGGAATTAAATCTGTGATCCGGTTTCCCGAATTGAGCCTGAATACCTTCTATCCTCACCATATGCGCTGTATAACTCTATGAGTTTAGTGCTCCCTCATGTTAACAGACATGTGGTGCAATACTGTTTCTCTGGTAATTTTTTCTTAACCTGTAATTTCACTAATATTCCCTTTTTAACTTGTAAAATTCTCTAACCTAACTGTTTGTTAATTTTATTTTATAAATATGTACCTTATGCTTACTATGTTATTATCTGTAATTTGCCTTCTATCTTAACTTAACCAAGTTTTATATCTATTTTTTCTATATTACTTATCAATTTTCGTGTCTCTTTCTCATTCATGCCCTTTCATGTTCTTTTTTATGTATTAGTTCACTTTTTATATATGTGATTTATGCTTGATATTTTTCATTCCTCTGTGTCTGCTGTGTTAAGTTTTATTGTGCATTCTTTATTTTATTGTCAGTATAATAGTCTTCAGTTTTAGTAAGTGAATTATTTTCGATATGTCATTTTTATTGTTTTGATGAACGTTTACTGTGTTTTGTTAGTATTGTCCCTCCCTAATTTTTGCAAGATCGTTCTTTTCCCTTTTCAATAATAAATTTTCTTGTGAGCTTTGTGACTAAACCAGATAATGCTCTTATAGGTTTGGCAGCAACCAGGAACCCTGAAGGGCATGCCAGAAGTTAAAATAGTTAACAAAAAACAAGCATCCCGAAGGTAAGCCAGAGAGTGGCTAAGTTCAACCAAACCAGGAGACGTTGACACCTCTAGTCTTGGAGGATCAGACCAGACTGGTAATCCGGAAATCTGGTGATCTCTGTGGTAGCCTGAAGAAGGAATGTATAGGCCAACTGGATCAGGGAAATACCCAGAGACAGCATGTTATGGCAAGGAAGTTCGGTGGAATTCTGTGAAAGTGAGAGCCATAATTTCTGCTGATGTAAGGGAAACACTATATTTTTCATTTCTGAATTACTTGAGTCTCAGTATTAATACCTGTAAAAAAATTTTTTTGATTTATGGCTAAATTTCAGATTACCTTTTAATGTATGTATGTCTATTAAACTGTAAGTTTTTTATCTGTGTATGTTTCATTTGCCCCTTGAGCCTTGTATATAGGGTCCATTTGTGGAAATTAATCTAGGTGATTTATGTCGTAACCAGACTTTGTTTTCAGGAAAGTTTAGCCACTGATAAGGTGCCTACGGCTCAATTATCAGACCAAGCTGCCCTCAGTACCAGTATGTATCAGGACCAATACCTTGCTTTAACTGTCCTGGAATATGAAATAGAGCAGGCTTTTCCTGCTCTATCCCATATTCCGTGTCTCTCCCTTTTACTGTAACTTTAGCTGCTTTCACCTCTTCCACTGTTAAAATAAATGGTGGTGACAGCATATGCTATACCTAAATAGAGAAAGTCGAGTGCTACCTTTTCTCTCAAATTCTAGTTATTTCCCCTTTTTATTTAGTTTCCACCTGTGGAAATAGAGACAGTATGGCATCGTCCAGTGCTCTGTCGACCCTAGGGTGGGACTGTGGTAGTAGCTTCGTTTCACTATGATGAAAGAAGACATTGAGAGGAAAAAGAGATTGAGAGCATCATCACAATAACAGGAGAGAAGTACAGGGTTCCGGGTAACAAATTTTCACAGGCTTGGCAAGGGAAAATATCGCCCAGTCAGATTGACATTAAAGATAGACGTGGTACAAAACAGGATACTTCAACAGAAACTACTGTTAAAGGACTCCCGAGAATATCAGTGAGTGTATACCCATCATGTCGGAACAGAAAACAAATGGGAACAACTAAGGATGAGAATAAGAAGACGCCAGTAGAAGGGAAGAGAGTCAGGGCAGGCATTGACAGACAGAAAAGCTCAGCCTCAGTAGGAACACAAAACACAAATGCTTACAGAACCCCATCAACCCCTACCACTCCTTACCAACCAAACATAATAACCAGAAACAAACCAACTCCATAGCCCCCAACCCACATCACTAATATCACCATCAGAGCAGCCTTTCGTAATATCTTGCCCTGCATTCCACATCCCAGTCCGCACTAACCTCTCCCTCCTCGCAAAATAGTTTGGAGAGGATGCTGAAGGTATGGTACACCAACGCAAGTGGAATAACAAGATTGATGAGTGAGTGGCATGAGCAAATCATTGAAGCATCTCAGGACATCATAGCACTCACAGAGCCAAAACTCACAGGGATGATAACAGATGCAATCTTTGCAATTGGATATCAGATCCTGAGGAAGGATAGAGGGAACTGAGGAAGGAGTTGCACTGCTCATCAAAAACTAGTGGAGTTCTGAGGAAATGGGTGGATTGGATAGTAGGAACACTTCAGACTGTGGGTTCAAAGGTGATGATAGCAGTGATGTACAACCCACCATTGAACAGCAAGAGATCAGGACAAGAGTACGATGAGAGCAATAGAGCAATGCTGGACACACTAGCCGAGGTGGCGAGAATGACCCACATGGGTACGACAAAGTTACTCGTCATGAGGAATCTCAGTCACACCGAGATGACTGGGAACCAGAAACCTGGTCTCCCATGTGGCTCTAAAATGAAAAACTTAATGTACCAACATGTTAGGGATGGAACCAGAGAGGAGAGGATAATCCGGCAAAACTGGACCTCGTATTCACCTCGAACAGTTCAAACATGTGGGATATTGGGCACTAGTGATCATGTGCTCATGAGTTTCGAAAATCTTTCAGAGTTAACAGTGGAGAATAACGCAGAACAAGAAGGGCGGGAGAAGCCATACTTCAAAAAACGGAACTTCACGGGTATGATGCGATTCCTGCATGAGGTGCAGTGTGAGAGACAGCTAGCAGGAAAGACAGTAAATTAAATGATGGAACGAGTGACCACAAAGTTCAAGGAGCCAAAGGAGAAGTTCATACCAAAGGGTAACAGAAAAAATGGTAAGACCATGGTATACCTGGAGGTGCAAAGAAGCCAAATCTAAGTGTGTTAGAACATGGAAAAAATATAGAAGGCAAAAAACTCAAGAAAACAAAGAGATAAAAAAAAAAAGAATATGCATGAACAAGGAGAGAAGTTCAGCACCAACACAAGAATGACACAGTTTCAAAACCCAGATCTGACCCAAAGTTGCTATACAGTCACATCAGGAAGAAAACAATAGTCAAGGACTAAACAGGCTGAGGAAGGAAGGAGGGGAGCTCAAGGGGAGCGAAGAGGAAGTATGTGAGTATTTCAGCTCAAGATTCAGGGACGTATTTACAGTGGAGACAGAGAGGATTCCCACAAACCGAGGGACGGAGTAGGGGCACCAGCAAGTGCTGGATACTCTGCACACAACCGACAAGGAGGTGAAGAAACTGCTAGGTGAACTACATAACTCGAAGAGCGTGGGCCCAGATAACATTTCTCCATGAGTCCTGAGAGAGGAAGCAGATGCACTATGTGTATCACTTGCAATAATCTTCAATAAATCTATTGTAACAGTTCAAGTGCATGAGGTGTAGAAGATAGTAAATGTAGTCCCAAGTTTTAAGAAAGGAGACAAACAGGCATCCCTAAGCTACAAACCTGTATCGCTGATATGTATAGTGTGTAAAGTTATGAAGATTATCAGAAGAGTGGCAGAGCAGCTAGGAAGAAATAGGCTTATATACGACAACCAGCAGGGCTTCAGGGAAGGGAAATCCTACATCACGAACATACTGAAGTTTTATAATGTAACAGAAGTAAGACAGGAGATGGGTAAACTGCATCCTCTTGGACTGTAACAAGGTTTTCGTTACAGTACTGCACATGAGACTGGTTGAAAACCTAGAGGAAAAGGCAGGAATAGCTAAGAAAGTACTGCACTGTATCAGGGAATACATGACAGAAAAGAAACAACGTGTGTTGGTACGTACGAGGTGTCATAGTGGGTGCTTGTGTCGAGTGGGGTTTCACAAGGGTCAGTCCTTGGTCCGGTGCTGTTTCTAGTATTTGTGAATGAGTTGGCAAAAGGGATAGATTCAGAGGTGTCGCAAGGAATAAATTAACGTATCTCCTTTACCAAAAGTAAGCTGGTATTTACAAAACATAAAGCCTATGTACAGTGTTTACAGCTATGTACAACAAGGCAGATTCAAGCACAAGACATGGTGATCAGTGAGGCAAATACCAGCAAAGGACATGGTAAACCTTGGCGAACAGCAGGGAAAATAATTCTTCCAAAGCTTTTGCGAGCTTCCTTGTGATTGTTTGGTTGAACAAAGAGGCTGATATAACAACGGGGCCCCTGATCGTTAAATCCTTAGCACCTGGTTTGCTGGTCATGAGGCAGCCTATATGGGTGTGTGATATAAGCCGAATAAATTGTAACATAATCTAGCATGCTGCACTGTTTGCAGAAACTGTGAAACTATGAGAGGAATACAAGTGGACTAAGATCAGGTAAGCCTACATGATCTGCACATGCTGCAAGCCTGACAAATGGTTCCTTAAGTTTAACCCCAGCAAGTGCAAAGTCATGAAGTTTGGAGAAGGACAAAAAAGGCCACACACAGAGTATAGTCAAGGAGATCAAACGCTGCAAAACTCATTCAAGGAAAAGGATCTTGGGGCGAGCATCATATCGAGAACAACAAAATAATTGCTGCTGCATATGGGCGCCTGACAAACCTAAGAACAGCATTTCGACATCTAAGTAAGGAGTCTTCAAGACATTGTATACTATGTTGGTCTGGTTGATATTGGAGTGTGCAGCCACACCTAGTCAAACATCAAGACATTAGAGAAAGTGCAAAGGTTTGCTACAAGACTAGTCTCGGAGCTAAGGGGCATGTCCTACGAGGAGAGGTTAAGGAAAATCAACCTGACGACACTGGACGACAGGACGGGATAGAGGGAATTTGATAAAGACATATAAAATTCTGAGAGGAATTGACATGGTGGATAGAGACAATGTTTCAGAGATGATGCACAGCAATAATGGGTTACAACTGGTAGTTGAAAGCTCAGATGAATCACAGAGAAGTTAAGACGTATTTTTTTCAGTAATAAATTTGTCAGGAAGTTGACAATCTGGAGAGCGAAGTAGTGGAAGCAGGATTAATATATAGCTTTATGAAGAGGTTCGATAAAGCTCATGGAGAAGGGAGAGAGTGGATCTTGTAGCGACCAGCGGAGAGGCGAGGCCAGGAGCTATGACTCGACTCCTGCAATCACAAACAGGCGAGTTCAGCTAGGTGAGTATGTACTCACACACACACACACACACACACACACACAGACTAACAACTGTCTTCAACACATGAACCATACCACGGATGGGGATAAAACCCGTGATCAGTCTCAAAACTCCAGACCATTGCATTTTGAGATTCTCTGATCACGGGTTCTATCCCCATCAGTCCGTGGTTTGGTTTGTTTGAAATTGTGTCATTACGATTTCGTGAATCTTCAACACATCTATTGAAACAGGACGACTACCGGAAGTATGGAAAACAGCAAATGTAGTCCCAATTTTTAAGAAAGGAGACAGACACGAAGCATTGAACTACAGACCAGTGTCACTGACGTGTATAGTATGCAAGGTCATGGAGAAAATTATCAGGAGTAGAATTGTGGAGCACCTAGAAAGGAATGAGCTTATCAATGACAGCCAGCATGGTTTCAGGGATGGAAAATCTTGCGTCACAAACCTACTGGAATTCTATGACAGGGTGACGGCTGTAAGACAAGAGAGAGACTGGTGGGTAGATTGCATTTTCTTGGGCTGTAAGAAGGCGTTTGACACTGTTCCACACAAGAGATTAGTGCAGAAGCAGGAGGACCAGGCATGGATAACAGAGAAGGCACTACAATGGATCAGGGAATACCTGGTGAGGTGTCAGAGTGGACGCCGGTAACGAGCGGGGTGCCACAGGGATCAGTTCTAAAACCGGTGCTGTTTCTGGTAATTGTGAACGACAGGACGGAAGGAATAGACTCCAAAGTGTCCCTGTTTGCTGATGTGAAGTTGATGAGAAGAACTCAATCGGACGAAGACCATGCAGAATTACAAAAGGATCTGGACCAGGCTGCAGACCTGGTCCAACAATTGGCCCCTGGAGTTCGACCCCACCAAGTGCAAAGTCTAGGGGGCCAGAGTCTACAAACCTCACTCAAGAAAAAGGTTCTTGGTGTGATATATAACACCGGGAACATCTCCTGAGGCGCACATCAACCAAATAACTGCTGCAGCATACAGGCACCTGGCAAACATAAGAACAGCATTCCGGACCACGTACACTGTGTATGTTAGGCCAATATTGGAATATGCAGCGCCAGTTTGGAACCCTCACCTAGCCAAGCATGTAAGGAAACTAGAGAAAGTGCAGAGGTTTGCAACGAGATTAGTCCCGGAGCTAAGGGGTATGTCCTGCGAGGAGAGGTTAAGGGAAATCGACCTGATGACACTGAAATACAGGAGAGTTAGGGAGGATATGACAACGACATAAAATACTAAGAGGTATAGAAAAGGTGGACATAGACAGGATGTTCCGAAGATGGGACACAGCAGCAAGGGGTCACAATTGGAAGCTGAAGATTCAGATGAACCACAGGGATGTTACGAAGCATTTCTACTGTCACAGAGTTGTCAGGAAGTGGAATAGCCTGGGTAGTGATATAGTGGAAGCAGGTTTCATACATAGCTTTAAGAAGAGGTATGATAAAGCTCATGGAGCAGAAAGAGTGATTAGGTAGTGGACAGTTGAAGAGGCGGGGCCAGGAGCTGTGAATCGACTCCTGCAACCACAACTAGGTGAGTACAACTAGGGGAGTACACACACAACAATGCTACCAAGAGCCACTGGAAAAAACAAGGGAGAAAATGACCACGTACAGACAGGAACCAGAGTCAGAGAGGGAGAGGCAATGGGAGGAGGAAAGGGCTAAATCAGTGTTTATCCACGGGTTTCAGAAGAGAGAGGAAAGGACACACACACTGAAAGACGGTAGGCAGAAAGAAAGGAGATTGAGAACATCATCATGGAAATAGGTGAAGAAGACATGGACGAGATAGTAAATTTTCAGAGAATAGGGGGGTACTTGAAGGGGAGAAAACGACTGATCAAGCTGATTCTCAGGACAGAAACAGTGCAGAACAGGATCCTCCAAGAGAAACCATGGTTGAAATACTCAGAAAACTACAAGAGGGTGTTCCTAGACAGAGACAGAACACAAACAGAACGACAGCAGCTGAGGGAGAGGACAAAAAAGCGAAAGGAGCTGTGAAAGGAGACAATGATGGAACCAGCAGAGGTCAATCAGAGCAGAACAGAGCAGAAAGGGCAAGCACACACAGAACTATCCTCAGAACACCATCCCAACACAAACTACAATCCACACTCACAGCTTCCACCCAACACCCAGCTATAGAATCCCACAGTATGCTACCAGGTCTCCCACCCTCACAGGCCCCCCAATCCACAGTGTTGGAAAGGAAACTGAAGGAATGGTACACAAACGCTGATGGAATAACAAATAAGTGGGAGGAGTGGCACAAAAGAGTCAAAGAGGCATCACCGGACATCATAGCTCTCACAGAAACCAAGCTAACAGGTATGATAACAGATGCCATCTTTCCAACGGGATACCAGAACCTGAGGAAAGACAGAGGTAACAGGGGGGCGGAGGAGTGGCAGGGAAGCCAGTTAATGAGATGATGGAATATGTAGCAACAATGTGCAAGGAGGCTGAGGAGAGGTTTGTACCCAAGGGTAACAGGAATAATGAAAAAGCCAGGATGAGCCTATGGTTCACCCAAAGATGCAAGGAGGCAAAAAAAAAGTGTGCTAGGGAATGGAAGAAATATAGAAGGCAAAGGACCCAGGAGAATAAGGAGAGCAGTCGTAGAGCCAGAAACGAATATGCACAGATAAGAAGGGAGGCCCAACATCAATATGAAAACGACATAGCAGCAAAAGCCAAATCTGACCCGAAGCAGTTATACAACCATATCAGGAAGAAAACTACCGTCAAGGACCAGGTAATCAGGCTAAGGAAGGAAGGAGGAGAGACAACAAGAAATGACAGTGAAGTATGTGAGGAACTCAACAAGAGATTCAAAGAAGTGTTCACAGAGGAGACAGAAGGGGCTCCAGAAAGACGGAGAGGTGGGGTACACCATGTGCTGGACACAGTACACACAACCGAGGAAGAAGTGAAGAGGCTTCTGAGTTAGCTAGATACCTCAAAGGCAATGGGGCCAGATAACATTTCTCCATGGGTCCTGAGAGAGGGAGCAGAGGCGCTATGTGTACCCCTAACAACAATATTCAATACATCTATCGAAATAGGGAGATTGCCCGAGGCATGGAAGACAGCAAATGTGGTCCCAGTCTTTAAAAAAGGAGACAGACATGAAGCACTAAACTACAGACCAGTGTCACTGACATGTATAGCATGCAAAATCATGGAAAAGATTGTCAGGAGAAGAATGGTGGAACATCTAGAAAGGAATGATCTCATCACCAGCACCCAACATGGTTTCAGAGACGGGAAATCCTGTGTCACAAACCTACTGGAGTTCTATGACATGGTGACAGCAGTAAGACAAGAGAGAGAGGGGTGGGTGGATTGCATTTTCTTGGACTGCAAGAAGGCGTTTGACACAGTAGCACACAACAGATTAGTGCAAAAACTGGAGGACCAAGCAGGGATAACAGGGAAGGCACTGCAATGGATCAGGGAATTCTTGTCAGGAAGACAGCAGCGAGTCATGGTACGTGGCGAGGTGTCAGAGTGGGCACCTGTGACCAGCGGGGTCCCACAGGGGTCAGTCCTAGGACCAGTGCTGTTTCTGGTATTTGTGAACGACATGACGGAAGGAATAAACTCCGAGGTGTCCCTGTTTGCAAG
>NC_069450.1:34507341-34531619 GCF_026875155.1 Cherax quadricarinatus
TTCCCCTTCCCAATTTCAATTTCCTGACAAATTTATTACTGAAAAAAATACGTCTTAACTTCTCTGTGATTCATCTGAGCTTTCAACTACCAGTTGTAACCCATTATTGCTGTGCATCATCTCTGAAACATTGTCTCTATCCACCATGTCAATTCCTCTCAGAATTTTATATGTCGTTATCAAATTCCCTCTATCCCGTCCTGTCGTCCAGTGTCGTCAGGTTGATTTTCCTTAACCTCTCCTCGTAGGACATGCCCCTTAGCTCCGAGACTAGTCTTGTAGCAAACCTTTGCACTTTCTCTAATGTCTTGATGTTTGACTAGGTGTGGCTGCACACTCCAATATCAACCAGACCAACATAGAAATACAATGTCTTGAAGACTCCTTACTTAGATGTCGAAATGCTGTTCTTAGGTTTGTCAGTCGCCCATATGCAGCAGCAATTATTTTGTTGTTCTCGATATGATGCTCGCCCCAAGATCCTTTTCCTTGAATGAGTTTTGCAGCGTTTGATCTCCTTGACTATACTCTGTGTGTGGCCTTTTTTGTCCTTCTCCAAACTTCATGACTTTGCACTTGCTGGGGTTAAACTTAAGGAACCATTTGTCAGGCTTGCAGCATGTGCAGATCTTGTAGGCTTACCTGATCTTAGTCCACTTGTATTCCTCTCATAGCTTCACAGTTTCTGCAAACAGTGCAGCATGCTAGATTATGTTACAATTTATTCGGCTTATATCACACTCCCATATAGGCTGCCTCATGACCAGTAAACCAGGTGCTAAGGATTTAACGATCAGGGGCCCCGTTGTTATATCAGCCTCTTTGTTCAACCAAACAATCACAAGGAAGCTCGCAAAAGCTTTGGAAGAATTATTTTCCCTGCTGTTCGCCAAGGTTTACCATGTCCTTTGCTGGTATTTGCCTCACTGATCACCATGTCTTGTGCTTGAATTTGCCTTGTTGTACATAGCTGTAAACACTGTACATAGGCTTTATGTTTTGTAAATACCAGCTTACTTTTGGTAAAGGAGATACGTTAATTTATTCCTTACGACACCTCTGAATCTATCCCTTTTGCCAACTCATTCACAAATACTAGAAACAGCACCGGACCAAGGACAGACCCTTGTGAAACCCCACTCGACACAAGCACCCACTATGACACCTCGTACGTCCCAACACACGTTGTTTCTTTTCTGTCATGTATTCCCTGATACAGTGCAGCACTTTCTTAGCTATTCCTGCCTTTTCCTCTAGGTTTTCAACCAGTCTCATGTGCAGTACTGTAACGAAAACCTTGTTACAGTCCAAGAGGATGCAGTTTACCCATCTCCTGTCTTACTTCTGTTACATTATTATAAAACTTCAGTATGTTCGTGATGTAGGATTTCCCTTCCCTGAAGCCCTGCTGGTTGTCGTATATAAGCCTATTCCTTTCTAGCTGCTCTACCACTCTTCTGATAATCTTCATAACTTTACACACTATACATATCAGCGACACAGGTTTGTAGCTTAGGGCTGCCTGTTTGTCTCCTTTCTTAAAACTTGGGACTACATTTACTATCTTCTACACCTCATGCACTTGAACTGTTACAATAGATTTATTGAAGATTATTGCAAGTGATACACATAGTGCATCTGCTTCCTCTCTCAGGACTCATGGAGAAATGTTATCTGGGCCCACGCTCTTCGAGTTATGTAGTTCACCTAGCAGTTTCTTCACCTCCTTGTCGGTTGTGTGCAGAGTATCCAGCACTTGCTGGTGCCCCTACTCCGTCCCTCGGTTTGTGGGAATCCTCTCTGTCTCCACTGTAAATACGTCCCTGAATCTTGAGCTGAATTACTCACATACCTCCTCTTCGCTCCCCTTGAGCTCCCCTCCTTCCTTCCTCAGCCTGTTTAGTCCTTGACTATTGTTTTCTTCCTGATGTGACTGTATAGCAACTTTGGGTCAGATCTGGGTTTTGAAACTGTGTCATTCTTGTGTTGGTGCTGAACATCTCTCCTTGTTCATGCATATTCTTTTTTTTTATCTCTTTGTTTTCTTGAGTTTTTTGCCTTCTATATTTTTTCCATGTTCTAACACACTTAGATTTGGCTTCTTTGCACCTCCAGGTATACCATGGTCTTACCATTTTTTCTGTTACCCTTTGGTATGAACTTCTCCTTTGGCTTCCTGAACTTTGTGGTCACTCGTTCCATCATTTAATTTACTGTCTTTCCTGCTAGCTGTCTCTCACACTGCACCTCATGCAGGAATCGCCTCATACCCGTGAAGTTCCGTTTTTTGAAGTATGGCTTCTCCCGCCCTTCTTGTTCTGCGTTATTCTCCACTGTTAACTCTGAAAGATTTTCGAAACTCATGAGCACATGATCACTAGTGCCAATATCCCACATGTTTGAACTGTTCGAGGTGAATACGAGGTCCAGTTTTGCCGGATTATCCTCTCCTCTCTGGTTCCATCCCTAACATGTTGGTACATTAAGTTTTTCATTTTAGAGCCACATGGGAGACCAGGTTTCTGGTTCCCAGTCATCTCGGTGTGACTGAGATTCCTCATGACGAGTAACTTTGTCGTACCCATGTGGGCCATTCTCGCCACCTCGGCTAGTGTGTCCACCATTGCTCTATTGCTCTCATCGTACTCTTGTCCTGATCTCTTGCTGTTCAATGGTGGGTTGTACATCACTGCTATCATCACCTTTGAACCCACAGTCTGAAGTGTTCCTACTATCCAATCCACCCATTTCCTCAGAACTCCACTGGTTTTTGATGAGCAGTGCAACTCCTTCCTCAGTTCCCTCTATCCTTCCTCAGGATCTGATATCCAATTGCAAAGATTGCATCTGTTATCATCCCCCGTGAGTTTTTGGCTCTGTGAGTGCTATGATGTCCTGAGATGCTTCAATGATTTGCTCATGCCACTCATCAATCTTGTTATTCCACTTGCGTTGGTGTACCATACCTTCAGCTTCCTCTCCAAACTATTTTGCGAGGAGGGAGAGGTTAATGCGGACTGTGATGTGGAATGCAGGGCAAGATATTACGAAAGGCTGCTCTGATGGTGATATTAGTGATGTGGGTTGGGGGCTATGGAGTTGGTTTGTTTCTGGTTATTATGTTTGGTTGGTAAGGAGTGGTAGGGGTTGATGGGGTTGTGTAAGCATTTGTGTTTTGTGTTCCTACTGAGGCTGAGCTTTTCTGTCTGTCAATGCCTGCCCTGACTCTCTTCCATTCTACTGGCGTCTTCTTATTCTCATCCTTAGTTGTTCCCATTTGTTTTCTGTTCCGCCATGATGGATATACACTCACTGATATTCTCGGGAGTCCTTTAACAGTAGTTTCTGTTGAAGTATCCTGTTTTGTACCACGTCTGTCTTGAATGTCAATCTGACTGGGCGATATTTTTCCCTTGCCAAGCCTGTGAAAATTTGTTACCTGGAGCATGTACTTCTCTCCTGTTATTGTGATGATGCTCTCAATCTCTTTTTCCTCTCAATGTCTTCTTTCATCATAGTGAAACGAAGCTACTACCACAGTCCCACCCTAGGGTCGACAGAGCACTGGACGATGCCATACTGTCTCTATTTCCACAGGTGGAAACTAATAAAAAGGGGAAATAACTAGAATTTGAGAGAAAAGGTAGCACTCGACTTTCTCTATTTAGGTATAGCATATGCTGTCACCACCATCTATTTTAACAGTGGAAGAGGTGAAAGCAGCTAAAGTTACAGTAAAAGGGAGAGACACGGAATATGGGATAGAGCAGGAAAAACCTGCTCTATTTCATATTCCAGGACAGTTAAAGCAAGGTATTGGTCCTGATACATACTGGTACTGAGGGCAGCTTGGTCTGATAATTGAGCCGTAGGCACCTTATCAGTGGCTAAACTTTCCTGAAAACAAAGTCTGGTTACGACAAAATCACCTAGATTAATTTCACAAATGGGCCCTAATATACAGGCTCAAGGGCAAATGAAACATACACAGATAAAAAACTTACAGTTTAATAGACATACATACATTAAAAGGTAATCTGAAATTTAGCCATAAACCAAAAAAAATTTTTTACAGGTATTAATACTGAGACTCAAGTAATTCAGAAATGAAAAATATAGTGTTTCCCTTACATCAGCAGAAATTATGGCTCTCACTTTCACAGAATTCCACCGAACTTCCTTGCCATAACATGCTGTCTCTGGGTATTTCCCTGATCCAGTTGGCCTATACATTCCTTCTTCAGGCTACCACAGAGATCACCAGATTTCCGGATTACCAGTCTGGTCTGATCCTCCAAGACTGGAGTTGTCAACGTCTCCTGGTTTGGTTGAACTTAGCCACTCTCTGGCTTACCTTCAGGATGCTTGCTTTTGTTAACTAGTTAACTTCTGGCATGTCTTCAGGGGTTCCTGGTTGCTGCCAAACCTATAAGAGCATTATCTGGTTTAGTCACAAAGCTCACAAGGAAATATTATTGATAAGGAATGAACGATCTTGCAAAAATTAGGGAGGGACAATACTAACAAAACACTAGTAAACGTTCATCAAAAACAATAAAAATGACATATCGAAAATAATTCACTTACTAAAACTGAAGACTATTATACTGACAATAAAATAAAGAATGCACAATAAAACTTAACACAGCAGACACAGATGAATGAACATATTCAAGCATAAATCACATATATAAAAAGTGAACTAATACATAAAAAAGAACATGAAAGGGCATGAATGAGATAAGAGACACAGACAATTGAATAAGTAATATAGCAAAAATAGATATAAAACTTGGTTAAGTTATAGATAGAAGGCAAATTACAGATAATAACATAGCAAGCATAAGGAGTACATATTTATAAAATAGAATTAACATAACAGTTAGGTTAGAGAAGTTACAAGTTAGAATTAGGGAATATTAGTGGAAATTACAGGTTAAGAAAAAAATTACCAGAGAAACAGTATTGCACCACATGTCTGTTAACATGAGGGAGCACTAAACTCATAGAGTTATACAGCGCATATGGGGGGATAGAAGGTATTCAGGCTCAATTCAGAGAACCGGATCACAGATTTAATTCCTTAGATCAAGAGCCCCTAACCAGCATCAAGGAACCCTGCTTGAGGAGTTAAAAATAGGCTAGTATAAAGACAGAACAACGATGACATGAGTTAAATAGTCATTTTACACCTTAAATTATAACTGATCTTACAGCTGACTTTAATCATAAATTAAACAGGTTTTATTTATGCTATAATAAAGCAAGTTACGAGGCACACACATTGACGAGCCCTTCCTTAGGGTAGCAAAGCAATGTCCCCCCACCCAGTGACTGTCACACAAAATGCATTTAACAATACCTGGGCTTGTCTACTTATACCCACATTAGTACAGGTTATAAACTCACTTGTTAGCAGCAGATAGTTGAAAAGAGTTGCTCAAGCGAGCAAAGACATGAATGGACCTGGTTTACAGTCTTGCCCTCGTGTTCCCTTTAAGCTGAGCGGTGGACATGTACACCAAGTAAAGGAACCAACGAGCTAGAATACCATTCAGCTTTAAATTTGATGGAAGGAACAAGATTGTTAAATCCATCGAGAAATAGTTGGAAGAGACTTGAGTCATGGGGCCACTGAGCAAAGGTGTCATTGACATAACACAGCCAAAGGGAAGGGTTATCATATCCTCCAGAAGTTCTGTCTTATTCTCTTGCCTCTTAGTTGGCCATAATTCTCACTCCCTTTCTTGTTACTTTTTCTCCTGCTCGTCTCCGTCCCTCTCAAGACTTCACAAATGTCCTTCTTGACGATGTTCTTAATTTTCTCAGAGTGAAGGCTAATGAAGGGTTACTTCATCTCACTATTCCGACTGATATTTATCTTATTTTTTTCGCCTTTGATGTGAACTATAAACTTCTTTCCTTTCAGGTTAAATTTAATTCTCAAGTCTTCGGTGTCTCTATGGGGCGCTCCTCCATCTCTGCTCTTTCCTACATTTATATTTAATACTTCTAAACTGTGGTTCCTTCCCCAATGTTGGTGTACGCCCCCTTCCCTCTGGGTAGAAGTATCTCTTTGTTCTTTGGTCATACTTCTTGTCTCTTATAACTATTTCTCGTGGTCCTTAACTATTACTTCCATCAGTTTAAAGTGAAATGGGGTCCTAGGTCTTTTTTCCTTTCCTAGCTTCACAGACACCGTCTTGTTGAAGCATCCCTTACGCACAGCTTTCCTAATATGAATCTTTGGTCTTGGTTTTGATTTTGGAGATGCTTCCTTTCTAGTACATTGTCAATTTCTTTCAAACTTCAGAACACTGTTGGACTTGACCTGATCGTTTCATAGTTGTTCTCTCTACCTATTCTTTACTTTCCTTTTTTTCTTACTGGTTTCATTGTTTTTCCTCTTCTTTTGCCTAAGTGAGCTCCATTCGTTGGTACTCCATCTCCCCATTCCCCGTGTTTTTTTCAGTCCTACCCTTGTGAGGACCCTTAGCTCTCCGCAGTCCCTCTTTCTCTTGTGTTGTCTGTACTCACTGGTTGCAGGCCCGAATCATAGTCCTGGCCCGGTGTCATAGTCTGGCCCCCTGATGTCTGTGTGTGTCCTCTCTTTTTAGCCCTTTACATCAAAACATAATCTAACGAAAATACTACTAGAGCTTAGGCGTAGATCAACTCTGCATTCAAATTTGGCACCAGAGGCCTGATAGGCCTTGGCAGTATAGAATGGATATTAAGACTCAATATGCGGAAGAATTAACATTAATATTAATAGTCCACTTAGTACTTGTGGGGGAGCAACCGTTCAGCTGAGCACAAACAGATGGGCAAACCCTAGGGAATCACTAACGCGTGTCGTTTAACATGACTCTAAAAAGAACACTGCAGCAGGCCCTCTGGCCCAACTAGACAGTCCTGCACACAACCCGCAACCTGGTCTAGTTGGGCCAGGGGCCTGCTGCAGTGTCCTCTTTCATATGTGTCGCGGTCAGGTGATGCTTTGTTGTGGGTGTGATAGTGAAGGTGTGTCGCCCTTATACGCCTCCTTCGATGCATTATTTTATTGTTCATTGATAATGTGAGTGTCAGAATGGCTTGGAATTTCTCTATTCTTTCAAGTGGTTGTTTTGCATATTCTTAAATCACTGTTTAGTGTGATCTTATTGCATATATTTATATATATATATTATTTATTATATTGTTATCTATATATATATATATATATATATATATATATATATTTTATTATATATTTTTTTTTTTTTTTTTTTTGTTTTCAAACGTAACCAGCCGCATCCCACCGTGGCGGGGTGCACAAAAGAAAAAACTGAAGTTTCTCTTTTATAATTTAGTAATATATACAGGGGGTAGAGGTTACTAGCCCCTTGCTCCCGGCATTTTTAGTCGACTCTTACAACACGCATGGCTTACGGAGGAAGAATTCTGTTTCCACTTCGCCATGGAATTTATATATATATATATATATATATTTATAGATTGAAATCAAAGTTACGAGGTTACGAGTAGTTTAGGGGTTTCAAAGGGCTTCTGGTTTTTATATTTATATTTTACACCTTTTTTTGGATGAAGAGGAGCTTGAACGTGAGAAGTCCTCGGCTTCAGTCTGTAAACCCTGAAGCTAATTTTTTTGTTCTGAGTGGAAAAATATTTGATTTCATTAATTGGAAGTGAAGGGAGATTACCAACTTGTGACGTAGTTATGGGGCCTAGGGGGGAGGAAGGATGAGCACTGATTACCCATGTTATGAAGTTATGGGGACCCTAGGGGGAGGAGGGGCACTTGATTACCCACTGTTACGAAGTTTGGGGACTAGGGAGGAGGGAGGAGGCACGGATTACCCACTGTTACGAAGTTATGGGGACCTAGGGGAGGAGGAGGAGAAGAGCAGGATTACACCACTGTTACGTAGTTATAGGGACCCTAGGGAGGAGGAGGGAGCAATTGATTACCCACTTGATTACGAAGTTTTGTGGGAACTGTAGAGGGGGTAAAACACTGTTCTCGGAATAACACTTTAGGTCTGATTTTTCAGGAAGGATAATTCACTTTAGAAAAATAAAATTATGTATGCGAGGACAGTATTGACAAACACAATCTCGCTTAAACACTTTGTACAAAGTATAAATAATAAACACTAGTACATTTTTACTAAGTGATTAATGTTAAATCTGAGGAAAATTAAACATTAATTAATGGCGCCGGTGGGACGCCATAGTCACTTCCAGCCTGTTGATAAATTTCAGTAATATTTTTGTATCTTCGATTCTCTCAGAGCCAAAGACCACATCACCGTACAATGTAAAGGTTTTTAAATGAATGGTATAGTAAAAACTCTCATACAAATAACAGCACATAGAAGAGAGGAGCTTACGACAACGTTTCGGTCTACTTTGGTCCATTGCAAAGTCATGAAAAGTCGTGGTTAAGCTCCTCTCTAGTATGTGCGGGTTATTTGTGTATTGTTCCAGTCAACGGTATTGTGATTTTTTTAATTTAAGATCTCTTAGTTTGTAAATAAAGTTATTAACCTTTAACCTTGTAATACCTGTGTAAAGAGAGAGGGAGTAAGAGAGGGAGAAAAGAAAGCCAGAGAGAGAGAGAGAGGAGGGTGAGAGAAGGAGAGTGAGAGAGAGACGAGTGGAGAGGAGGGAGAGAGAGAGAGACGAGAGAGACAAGAGAGAGAGTGAGAAGGAGGAGAGGAGAGGATGTAGAGGAGAGATGAAGGAGTGAGAAGAGAGAGGAGAGAGAGGAGAGGAGAGGAGAGAGAGAGAGAGAGAGAGAGACATAGAGAGAGAGAGTGAGTGAGAGGAATTGCATTACAGATTCATCGTCTCATGAGTCAACGTCATATCTAAGAAACTACAAGCATTCCGTTCCTAGTCGTAGGTGTTTGTTGTCAGGCCATCAATCATTGAATTATCTAATCCATGATTGCTTCTCACTAAAGAGTAATGATCTTTTCAAATATTAATCGAATTCCAGACCTCATTATTACCTGGTTTACTCAATGGTATTACCCTTTCAGCGTTAGACCTACAGACTCCGGAATATTAATACAAACACAGGAACATTAATACAAAAACAGTGAATATTGAATTTCCCCTGAAGACTTCACCTAGTTAATAAAACAGTGTAACTAAATAAGATGTGTCGGACTGGAAAAGTGCAGGTGTCCTCCTTCCAAGACATAAACTGATACCACTTGATGTTGTGGTGATATAAGTGTAATTTGTGCCCATAGGTGAAAGAATAAATACGTTTCATGGTAGACATAAGGAAAGTTTTCCTGTGCGATAGTTTTGCTAGCAAGGGAGACCAGATTGCTGAGCTAAAAATAGAGTTTTCGATTTTTCTTTGGAGAAGAGAAAGGAAAACAAAAATGCTTGTATCCCAAAACGATATTTAGAATGCGTTATTGTTTTGAGTGATAAATTATGTGAGTGGTAACAAGTATTGGTGAGATCAGAGGCGCGAGCGGAAAAAAAACCGAACCTGAGCATTAGACGTTCCGTGCTAAATACTGAAAGGTAAGGGAGAGGAGAACTGTAATGACTTCACATTAGAATGACTGACTTCACGCGTACCGGACAAAGATGTACAAGATATGAAACAGCTTAAAGATAGTGGTGATACAAAGTTTGCAAGGCAAAGGGCAATCTGGTTGCTATATATTGAAAATCTTAAGGAGTTAGATAACAATGATCATATGAGACTTACTGAGTAGTAGAAAAAAAAGATAAAGGAAGACACAAAGTTGTCAATAGTGACATTACGACAAAATAAATAATATATCGTCTATAGATCCTCTGACCAAGGACTGGCTGTAGGCCTTAATAAGGAGACTAAGATTGCTGAGTACGTGTGTAGGCCCAGTAGCAAAACTTCTAATTCGTATCTATTAGCATCGCCCAGCACATATAGCATATATAGTTTTATATAGTCTTGGCTGGCTAGAAGAAGAGCAGAGCAGAAATCAGCAACTACGGACCAGTGTCACTCATATCAATAACAGGCAAGATTTTTGAGACAATATTCTCAGCATTTCTTGACTACAATTCGTTTCAATGTGGCTTTCGCACAGTCGCTCTGCAGCTGATCCTCTGTTAACCTCTTCACTATATGGCACCAGTGACTGGATGAATGCAAGATCACTGGTGTTCTCGACCGAATACGGAAACACTTTCAGCAAAACTGCAAGCACTTGGAGTGTCTGGTTCAGCACTACACCTCCTTAGTGATCATCTTCAGTGAAGATCTCCAAAAGCATTTCTTAATTGCAGAGAGTGCCAAAGATGCCAGTTTTCCAGAGGAAATTGTTCTTGGTCCATTGTTAAGGAATGTCTACTTAAGTGAATTATGCAAATGTCTGCCCTCTGATATTTACTGATCCAAGAGATGAAATGCCAGATGACCTCAGTTACATTAATCACCAGTTCACAGCTGTAGTATATCAACCTGAGGAAAAGAATAACAAATATTATTTGTTACTGAGAAAACACAAATGATGTCGGTCTATTTGTAGACTTATGTTAATCCTTGAACAGTAAATAAAATTAATGAAAAAGTGCTAATACCTGAGATACTTATTCTAATGGTGAAATTAAATTTCAAAATATCTATGAAGAATCACCTGGTAAATCTTGAAAGCAATGGATCCAAGAAGTTCAAAGCATTAAGGTATATCTTGTAACTGCACGAGAGTAGTGGCTAAAAAACTCTGCTTGACTAACAAGTGCACTTCCACTTTTAAGATGAGTTACCTTCTTCAAATGACTGCCTTCACATCCCCCTCCCCCTTCACCCCGTCTCCTCTACAACTTCTGGACAATCCGGTCAGGTTCGCCGTAGTTCAGTTGATAGCGCACTCAGCTCACACATTCATTGTCTGTAGTTCGATCTCCGGTACGGGTGGAAACATTGGGCATGCTTCCATACAGCTGCTCTCTTTGTTCACCTAGCAGCAAGTAGGTGCCTGGGTGTTAGCCGACTGGTGTGGTTCGCATCCTGGAGGACAAGTTTAACCATTGTTGCCCGAAATGCTCTGCATAACCAGGGGCTTTCTGTATTGTATGTCACTGATATCAGCTACGATCTGTATATGTTGTATCATGTACTAATAGAAATAAAGATTATTATTATTTATATTACAATAAAGAACAGAGCAAAATGACTTGTTTTCTCACGTAAACCCAACCTGCTTAGATCTGTGGGTAGCTGCTCTCTCAAGGCCAATATTGCCAAGTTACCACACTAGGCTGCACTTCGCGGACAGGAACAAGACGACTTATGCATGACAAGACCAGCAGTAATTAGTAATTACACTCTGGTTGTAGTTTTCTCAAGAGCATTGTTTCCTTCATATTCACTTATTTTGTAGATAGACCTGAAATTACAACATGTTTGTACAGCAGAACAACATAGATGAAATAAAATCAGTTCACCAAATGAAATAACTGGATCACAGATGGTTCCAACTTTATTCTGTTCCTTATTGATATATTTCATACCATTAGAAATTCAATAAAGGTACTGCTAGGTAAGGTTTTTAAATGAGCAGAGGAAAGTAATATCTTGTAGCTTGTAAATAAAGGCAGAAAGTCTTATCCTTGTGTTAAAAAATGAGTCATAGTTTGAAAGTAAAGAGATAATGCCCGATGTGGTAGAGAAAATTAAGAATGTGAAGAAAAAACGTCATGGTAATAGCTTATATAAAGAATGATCTTGACGAAGTGGGAGAGGAAGACAAAAATACATGTCAGTAAAAAAATAACGATAATAGGAAGGCTGGAAAAGTAGCAGATGCAACAACTGTTGCGCGACAAAATATATGAGGATAATGGTAGAAAACAAAAGACAAGAATCCAGGACTAGAGAAGGAAAGTCTTGGAAAACCTCAATGAACAGGCGGAGTGTCAACACTGAACATATAATGAGACTCGTGAGAGACGTAGTGGTTCACAGTGAACATATAATGAGACTCGTGAGAGGCGTGGTGGTTCACAGTGAACATATAATGAGACTCGGGAGAGACGTGGTGGTTACCAGTGAACATATAATGAGACTCATGAGAGACGTAGTGGTTCACAGTGAACATATAATGAGACTCATGAGAGACGTGGTGGTTACCAGTGAACATATATGAGACTCATGAGAGACGTAGTGGTTCACAGTGAACATATAATGAGACTCATGAGAGACGTGGTGGTTACCAGTGAACATATAATGAGACTCATGAGAGACGTGGTGGTTCACAGTGAACATATAATGAGACTCATGAGAGACGTGGTGGTTCACAGTGAACATATAATGAGACTCATGAGAGACGTGGTGGTTCACAGTGAACATATAATGAGACTCATGAGAGACGTGGTGTACCAGTGAACATATAATGAGACTCATGAGAGACGTGGTGGTTCCGAGTGAACATATAATGAGACTCATGAGAGACGTAGTGGTTCCCAGTGAACATATAATGAAAACCATGAAGACGTTTTGGTTTCCGTAAACCATTTAATTTTTCCCATTAATTGGTTTCCCCGGAAAAAAAACCTCAGGGCCCTGTTTTCACCTAAAAAAAGGGGAAGGCATTTATGGTTTTTCCAATAAACCTCGGGCCCTTTTGCCCTGGTCTCCCCAAATCCACTCGGGAAACCGGTTTTGAAACCCTGCTTTGCCATATCCACTCAGGCCCGGGCTTGTCCCCCTGCTCCCCTTCCATTCCCCCCCCCCCCCCCCCCCCCCCCCCCCCCCCCCCCCCCCCCCCGGGCCCCCGGCTTGCCCCTGTTTCTGCCATATAAAACTCAGGCCCGGGGCTTTTTCCCTGCCCCTCCCATATAAAACCCCAGGCCCCCGGCCCTTTTACCCCCGGGGCCAAAAAACACTCAGGACCGTTTTTGTCCCCTGGTTTTTCCCCCAAAAACACCCCGGCCCCGGCCTTGTACCCTTTGCTCTCCCAAAATTTACCCCTCGGGACCGTCTTGTACCCTGCTCGGGCCATTTTACACCGGGACCGGTTTGTACCCTGCTCTGCCATATACACCCCCGGCCCCGGTTTGAACCCTCCCTTTGCCATAAACACTCAGGACCGGCTGGAAACCCCGCTCCCCCAAATTTTACCCCTCAGGACCGGTTTTGTACCCGCCCCGCCATTTTACACTCGGGACCGTTTCCCCCCCTGCCGGGCCATATCCCTCAGGCCCCCGGGGTTTTTGAACCCTGTCTGCCATATACCCCTCAGGCCCGGGCCTTTTCCCCCCTGCTCGGGCCAAAAATACACTCAGGCCCGGCCTTGAACCCCTCCCTTTTCCAAAAAAAATCATCTCACTGTACCACTCGTAGAAACCAGAGGCTCGGGCCTCACTTGATCGGGAATAAAACCCCGAAGTAAAATTTTAAATTTTCTTTCTACGGGTTCTCTCACGACAAATTTTCCCAAAACCCCAAAAAAGGGGAATTTTTTAAATTTTTTTTCCCTTTAAAATTCAACACTGGAAATAACCGAGAAGGCATATGTCTCGGTTAGCACACAGAAATTAAACATTAATCCTAACTTTAAGGTTGAAATGTATTTTTCCCTCACGTTTTTTGAAAATTTTTGAAGCACCTTTAAAACAAACCTGCCCCCCTTTACAAAACCCACAATAAAATATACACGTCAGCTTTTTAACAAAAATTTTAAAATTTTGTTTGAAAATTTTTAATTTCTGCAGGTTGCCCGTGGGTTTTAACTACAGCCAAAAAGGGGCGCAAAATTTCCCTTAAAAAACCCCAAGTTAAAAAATTTTTAAACCCTTTCTTTAAACGAACCAAAAAATAAATTAGGAAACAAATTGTAAATCGTGTTGATTTTAATTCCCTTTTGGGATGGTGAGCATTGCAAAAAACTTTTTCATTGCAAACAACATTTTTAAATGCACCTGGAGGTTCTTCATATCTAATTATTTATTTTTGAGAATGAAAGCGAAGCACGGGATTCCCCCAAATCAAAAAACCAAATCATTAAAAATATTTACTCCGAGACATTATGTCCATCATTGATATATAAAAAACGGATTATCTGAATCGTTATCTGGGAAAATGAAAAACCCTTGACGAGGGAGTAAAACACCCCGCGTCACCCATTTATCATCTGGTGTAGTCCCCTGGGTTTTTTAAAAAACCTGGTAAAAAAAATATTAAAGCACACGGATAATAAAAACCCCTGGTTACCCCCTCTGGTTATATGTCCTATAAATTTATTTTGAACTCTTTTTAAAAGGGCATTTTACATACAGCATTGATGTCCTCCGTGTATTTTAATGGGTTTTAAAACCTTTTAACTCAAAAAAAACAATTACCATGGATTGTACCATGGTTTTATGGGCCTGGATATATCCCGGGGATATAAAAAAGGATATATAACAGGGGAATATATCCCCAGGATAAAAATACCATGGTATATATAAATGGATATATCCGTGGATTTTTAAAACCCGGGATTATATCAGGATAAAAACCCCAGGCATATAATCAGGGATATATACCCGGGGGGAAATATCCCAGGGATTATACCCAGGATATATACCGTGGATATAAAAAAAATGGATATATACTTGGAAAAAACCCAAAGGATATATACCATGGATATGCCAAGAAAAAAAATATACCGGGAAATAAAACCGGGTGGATATATATACAAAGGAAAAAACCCCCGTGGAAAAATTTTAACATGGATAAATATCATGGATATAAACCGGGTTTTATATACCATGGTATATACGGGGATATATATAAAGGAAAAACCCCCAGGAAAAAATGGCAATTTACCGGGATAATACAATGGATTATATCTTGCAGTATCCCGTGGATAAAACCAAAGGGTTTAAAAACAGGGATATATAAAAAGGATAAAACCCGGGTGGAAATATAAAAAAGGATAATTCAGGATAATACCAAGGATATATATAAAAGGAAAAAACCCCCCGTGGATATAACCATGGATATATAACGGGGGGAAAAAACCCCAAAGGATATATCCCAGGGATTTTAACCAAATGCATAAATACCGTGGATAAATACCGGGGGATATTTTAAATGGAAAAATACTGTGGATTTTATATCATGGATATATCCCAAAGGAAAATACATGGAAAATAAACCATGGATTTATATCAGGGATATTTTCCCCGGTGGATATATACCACTATATATACTTTTGGATAAAAACCCAAATGGATATATATCTTTGGATAAAAACCGTGGATAAAAAACCATGGATTAAAAAACCGTGGGTATATAACAGGGGTTATATACCAAGGGTATATTCAGGGCTATATACCGGGGATATATAAAAAGGAAATTTATACCATGGATATATGTCATGGATAATCCCCATGGTTTATTATCAGGGGATATATACCGGGGGTAAAAACCCATTTAAAATAAATCATGGGAATAAATCCCGGGGAAATATCCCCACGGAATATACGGGGATATATCCCCTTGGAAATATACCAGGGATTGCCCAATCCCTATATACCTGGATATTACCGGGGATATATATACTATGGATAAAAACCGTGGTATATACCTTGGAAATATCCCCCAAGGATAATATATACCCTTTGGATATAAAACCTGGATATATCCCGTGGATATTACCGTGGAAATAAAACCAGGGTATATATACCGTGGATAAAAACCCAAAGTATAAATATTACTGTGGAAATATACCATGTATAATATACGGGGATATATACCATGTATTATCCCCGGGGATATAAACCAAAAAATATATAAAACCGAGATTTTGTGCCCCCCCCTCTTTGTAAATATACGGGAATCGCAGAAAACCCAACTTTGAAACCGTCGTTTGGTGACGGGGTTTTAAAAACACCCAATAAACCCCAACTAACTTCAAATATATAAAACCCGGAGAAAAATAACTTTCCCTTTAAATTTCTTTTTCGGGAAATTTGAAGTTTTTTGACTTTTGCTGAAAACCGGGTAAAAAAAACCCCTTAACGCCCCAAGTTTAATCTTTATCAGTTACCCTTTTTAAGTTACGCAGAAGAAATATGCCATGATAGCCCAGCGAGAGTTCTGTATTTTAAAAAATTGGGTTGGATAAATACATGAGTGGATGTGGGGGGGGTGAACGGGGACCTGATAGTTTGTGCTACCGGGTGGGGTTGCCCTTTTCCCCTCCCTTAAGTCAATGTACCTCCCTGACAAATTGGGGGGGGGTTTTTGGGTTTAAAGGGCCCGGTAGGAGACTTAGGGACCTCCCGCACGGGCCAGGGGGCCTTCTGCAGTGTTCCTTCGTTCTTATGTTTTTAAATGTTCAAATCCTTTTTAAAGGGGTTTTTCTATTTTTGAAAGGGGGGAAAAAGGGTTTAAAAACGAGTTTTTAAAATAAATAGCTAGTACCCCGATGGGTTTTAAACCCATTTAAACCCCATCCCCGAACAAACAATAAAACTTTATCGAGAATTGAAATATAAGTAAATATTCTTTGAAAGAAAATTTTAATTTCCCCAATGTAGGTTATAAATTATTGTTCATGGTGGACATTTTAAATGCTGCCTAAATGTTTCCCTCGTATCACTAGCCCATTTTAAGGCCCAAAGACCCCGATCTAAAAAATTGCTCTTAGGTCCAAGGAATAAAAGAAAAAATGAAATATATTTAAAAAAGGGGATTTTTAACATTTTAAAGTTTTTAAGGATCTTTTTAAATTTTCATAATTTCCCCCGGGCTTACCTTTTTTACATTCTCTTGTTTTGGTTTGTGTAGGGGGGGCAAGTTGTCAAACATTCCTACGCGGGCTACTACACAGGTTTTTTTGCATATTTAAAGTATTAACCCCATTTATTAATAATTGTGATTTTTTCCAATTTTTCCCTTTGATGTAAAAAGAAAAAAAAAAGGGGGCCCAAGAAAAAATTAAAGAAATTTCTGTCCCTTACATAACAAAAGAAGATCACCAACAACCTAGAAGGCCCCAAAAATTATTCTTTACAAACACATGCTAGACCCCAAACAATAATTTTACAGCCCTTCAATTTAAACCAAAGGAACCCCCCTTTAAAAAGGGTCTTCGAAAAGCAAAACCCAAAAGGAAGGGGACGCACAGAGCGTGGACGAGTGATCTTTTGAAGGGGGAAGGTAGTTTTGGGCGTTTAAAAAAGCCGACGAGGGGAAAAATCCGAGCATCAACAAAGGGTTTGAACGGCTTCCTGCATCGGCAATTTCCTTTAAGATAGAAAATAAGGGAAAAATTTCCCCTCGCAGGGGTTTAAAGTGTTTTTTAAATTTTAGGGCCCCCCTTAATTTTAAAGTTTTTTAGAGCCCCATCTTCCACCAGGTTGTAAACAAAAAAAAAAAAAAAATTTTGCCCATTTTCCCTTCCTGAGATGGGCCTCTGAACAAAAACATGTGCAAGAATGGAAAAAAATACCGACAAGTTTTTAATTTAAAACACAAGGGGCAAACCCCTGGGTAACTTTAATTTTAACGTTTCGCCATCCAATGGTTTATCAATACAAAAAACTAGGACATAACTTGAAGACAGTAAACTTTTGGGAAAAGAAGGGTAGGTAAATAGTCCCTCAACCCTTTGGGTAGGGGGCGAAGAGCACCGTTTGGGCGGGGGAGAAAACGGGAAACAAAAAGCAAAAAGGGACAATTTCCTCATCTTTTTGTACAAAATCTTAAATGTCTTCCCAAATTTTGTCCTAGAAAAAAGTACTGATAAAGCCCCTGGAAAGGGGAAACGTCTACAATAAAGATACCCAGATGTTCACAAAGGGGCCTTTAAAAAGTACTACAAAATCTTGAACTTTTTTTAATTTCAGTCATTTTACAAATTTACCCCACCCTAAATCGTTTTTCCCCTGCTCACACTCCAAAAAAGCCCCCAAGTCGTAACTAAACCCCTTGTCTCCCCCCTAAAAAAACTCGCTCACACACGCTTGACGGTGGGTTTTTTTCTCCATTCCTTCGACTTTTTTCTTTGGATGAAACCCACAGATTTTTATAACCCTTAATTATCCTATATTACTCCCCAAACCCCCTAATAGCAAAAACCCAACCCGACTCCCCCAGGCCTCAAAAAACATTTTTTATTACCCACTATTAAATTCCCTAATTTTTCCCCCATTACACAATTTCCCTCAAATTTTGACATCTTTACTGCCTAAAGATTTTCCCCCTCTCTGCAATGTTAAAGTTCTACTGAACCCCCCCATATAACATTTTGGTTCCACTATACTCCCGGTACATTTCCCCCTTTTCCTCCATGGAAAAAAATTTTCTTTCCCCATTGATTTTCAAGACATCACCCCCTTTCTTTCTTTATTTTTTTTTGCGTCACCTCGTCTTTTATAGACCCATCAGCGGGCATGTTGACTTCCAGATACCTGAATGCATGCACTGCCACTATACGTCCTCCTACCATTCTGATATCCAGTCTATCAATGTCTGGATCTTTCCCTACTGACATCATTTTTCTCCTCATTTTTTCCTCTTTTTTTTTCACTGATTTTTTTGAAGTTATTTTTATTATCTCTGAAAAAAACTCTGTAATCAGTATGATGAACTGTGAGAACTTCCATTTTGATCTGAATTCGTCGCCATTTTAATACACTCCTTTCCCCTAACACGCCTTCACAAACACGCCTTCACAAACACGCCTTCACAAACACGCCTTCACAAACACGCCTTCACAAACACGCCTTCACAAACACGCCTTCACAAACATGCCTTCACAAACATGCCTTCACAAACATGCCTTCATAAACACGCCTTCACAAACACGCCTTCACAAACACGCCTTCACAAACACGCCTTCACAAACACGCCTTCACAAACACGCCTTCACAAACACGCCTTCACAAACACGCCTTCACAAACACGCCTTCACAAACATGCCTTCACAAACATGCCTTCACAAACAGCCTTCATAAAACACGCCTTCACAAACACGCCTTCACAAACATGCCTTCACAAACATGCCTTCACAAACACGCCTTCACAAACATGCCTTCACAAACACGCCTTCACAAACATGCCTTCACAAAACAGCCTTCACAAACATGCCTTCACAAACATGCCTTCACAAACACGCCTTCACAAACACGCCTTCACAAACACGCCTTCACAAACATGCCTTCACAAACATGCCTTCACAAACATGCCTTCATAAACACGCCTTCACAAACACGCCTTCACAAACATGCCTTCACAAACATGCCTTCACAAACACGCCTTCACAAACATGCCTTCACAAACATGCCTTCACAAACATGCCTTCACAAACATGCCTTCACAAACATGCCCTTCACAAACACGCCTTCACAACATGCCTTCACAAACATGCCTTCACAAACATGCCTTCACAAACATGCCTTCACAAACATGCCTTCACAAACACGCCTTCACAAACGTTAAACAACCTTTCTGAAATCACACATTCCTGACTAAAGCCCAGTTTTAGTGGAAAATTCTCTCTCTGTCTCTCTATGTCTCCTCTCTCTCTCTCCTCTCTCTCTCACTCTCTTCACCTCTCTCTCTCTCTCTCTCTCCTCTCCTCTTCTCTCTACTCAATATTTTTCAGTGTTAAGGAGTACTAACTTTATTTACAAGCTAAGAACTGTTGCCTACATCAGCTCATATTTTAAAGACATTTTATTATAAGACACACAAACAGGAAACAGGATGAAGTTGGAGCCATCTGTAGACCAGCTGTCCTCATCTGAACAACAGACTATTTCGTTGATGTCATTATGCTGTACCTAACAGTCTGGAATATATGGATAAGTGGTTCATAGACCCGACAAGATGACGAATTAGACACATGTGAAACCCTTGGTATATTTATTAAGAAAACGTTTCGCTACACTGTGGCTTCGTCAGTCCTAAACAAAGAAGAATGGTGAAGATCAGAAGGTGTATGAGGTAATCAATCCCTCAGCCTGGAGTCGATGTATTCTTTTCAAGAATAATAGACTGATTACACCGACTCAAGGCTGAGGGACTGATTACCTCAAATTCCTTCTGATCTTCACCATCTTCTTCGTATTAGAACCGATGAAGCCACTGCGTGGCGTAACGTTTCTTCAGTAAAGATAACCCAAATGTTGTACGTGTGTCCTAATTCGTCCGTTTGGAACACGTTAGTAACATTCCAGACTAAATCATCCTAGGAATAAGTGATCTCAGACGAAGTGATGTTCTTGTGATGGGTACAGCCATATATAGTTGCTGTTTACTGCTCATCTTGTTGTATAGAGTGGAGCCAAGAGTTGTACTTTGGCAATATGGTCTTGTTAGGTAAGACACATGCAACAGTTAGACAACTTATTCCGAAACGTTTCGCCTACACAGTAGGCTTCTTCAGTCGAATACAGAAAGTAGGCAGGAACAGTAGAGATGTGAAGACGATGTAATCAGTCCATCACCCTTGAAGTCGTAGAATTTGAGGTTGTCAGTCCCTCAGCCTGGAGCAGTTCAGTTCCATAGTCAGGAACTACGACTTCAAGGGTGATGGACTGATTACATCGTCTTCACATCTCTACTGTTCCTGCCTACTTTCTGTATTCGACTGAAGAAGCCTACTGTGTAGCCGAAACGTTTCGGAATAAAGTTGTCTAACTGTTGCATATGTGTCTTACCTAACAACCTGTCGGTATTGTATACCATTTTGATGTTCAATATGGCCTTATACATAACAGTAAGGTCACCCACATCACTCTGGTGTTGAAGGCTCTGCTGAAATGACAGATTCGTCCAGGCTGAGTCCAGCGAGAGATGAGTAGTCTTGCTCTCTTCTCTGTTTCATCAAGAAATTGTAGATGAGACAGAAGGTAGGCAATATAAGAAAGTAGAACATACTCCAGGTGTGAGGGTGACTCCTTCATACAGAATCTTGCACCCCACTATTGTCGAGCTGTAAGCTTCCTGGCCGTTTGTTTGTTTTTGCAAGATATACAATGTGATTCTTCACAGTCAGTTTGGAGTTAAATTTCACTGCAGTATGTCAGCATTATCCACGGGTCCTAACACTATCCTAATTCATTCTTGCCACTGCTCCAGTATTACGAGATTAAGGAGTGCTTTTTTTTTAACAATAAAGAGGAGAATAATATCTCCTAAGAAAAGCTTGTTTCTTTCTTACTCGTAATAATCTTTATCTAAGTTAGCTTTCTTTGATTTTTTCTATCAATTATATAAATAGCATGAGGAAATAAAAACTTCAAAAATTATTTTAATTTAATTGAAGAATAAATACCTATCTTTTAGATAGGTATGAAATTATATATATATAATATATATATATATATATAATATATAAATATATATTATATATATATATAATATATATATATATATATATATATATATATATATATATATATATATAAATATATATAATATATATATATATATATATATAATATAATAATATTATATATATATATAATAATATATATATATAATAATATATATATATATAATTAATCTAAAGATTCACTGTTTGAGTTCCTTTAAGATTTAAGTAATATAAGACATTACTTTTATATACTAGACAATCTGCTATAGTGAATCATAATAAGATGTGCAAATAAGTAAGATATTACAATATACAAATTCCATTAACACCATATAGTAATCACGTAAGACAGTCTTTTCAAAGACGTAATACACTGAGAATATTCTTGTGACGTCACTTACCAGACATACTCTTGAGCTGTACAATGATAATTATGTTCTTTTTCATATAAATGAACTC
Organism: Cherax quadricarinatus; assembly: GCF_026875155.1. Taxonomy (NCBI): domain Eukaryota; kingdom Metazoa; phylum Arthropoda; class Malacostraca; order Decapoda; family Parastacidae; genus Cherax; species Cherax quadricarinatus. The sequence goes on from NC_069450.1 coordinate 34,529,133, forward strand.
ATAACCAGACATGAATACATATACTCATTTGGTTAATAATCAAATAAGACAAACATATGATGAGGGATGGATAGGATAACAGTACAACGATCCAGTAGCTTCGTTTTAGCTAATAACGAAGTTACTAGCATGATAGTATTATCAAAATGATGAATTACATACCAGATATGGTAGCATCAAGAATTACCATCATAGTGCCTAGAGACCATCTTTTGTTTTCTTTGGCGTAAATATGACCTGCTATCGTTTTCTCCAGGCTGATAGAGCTGTAAGCTGGTGATTCATATAACTGAGAGCAGCTGGCATCTCCTTTCTTAGATAAGTAAATGTCAGAGAACATCCATCAGTAAATGCATAGGAATTCTGGGTGAGTAAAAGAAGGTTATTGAAGTAGGTATTCCATTACAAGGTCCCAAGTATTTCCTTGTTGAATACTTGCACCAAGAGGGAAACAGTGCAGAGCCGGCCATTCTTTATGCTAACAGTTTTGCCAAGAATCCTTGGTGCCAAACTCGGTGGAAAGCACCAGCAATGTCCAGAGCTGCAACACAGCTTGGGTTCTTCCAGTGACTGGTGCCACTTACTGGAGATAAGTAATGTTCTCAGAGATGGAACTTAACTATATGAAGAGTTTTTTTTGTTTACAAATATAATTTCAATCATGTGTTCATTTTTCTTTAATGTCAATTAATGTTGGCCTCATATATCAAATTACACTAATAAAGAATTTTTTGTTTTCAAGATACGTGTTCCCAAGGGTTAAAATTTTGTTTGGTTTTTTTCGTTTCTTGTTAAATGAACAATGTTTTTTTTTACATAGATGGATTTGGGGGAAAAAAAGGCTGTGGGTTTTACACCCCAAAAAATAATTTTTTTTACATTTCTTTATTAATGTGTATACTGTATGTTGCCGAATGGAAGGGGTAATGTGGACTGTCTTTAATTAGTATTACTTGCACGGTTTTCTTGTGGTTTTGTATATCGGCTTTATATATGTATCAGGTGTGTGTTGTATAATAAGGGAAGTATTACTGTAAATTAAAATGATTTGTTTGATGTCGGGTTTAATATTGCATAATCTTGTCTTTCACACACGTGTTGTGGGTTACACTGAGTCATGTGAAGAGGAATTTTTCTAAAGGCAATGTAACACCTGCAGTTGTTTAGATTACGAAGAAATAATTGTTTTTGACTGTGAAATATCTGACATTGTATACTTTTATTTTATTTAATGTATTGTATGTTTTTAAGAATATATATATATATATATATATATATATATATATATATATATATATATATATATATATATATATATATATATATATATATATATATATATATATATATATGCAAAACAACCACTCTGAAAGCATAGAGAAATTCCAAGCGCTTTCGTGACTACTCACATTATCAAGGAACTATGAAAGTGAAGCATCCAAGGAAGCTATATAAGGGGTCGGCCAGCACCTCACTATCAGATCCCACAACGGTTAAACACGTGACGCGCGGCGAGCCAACTTGGACAGGTCCTTTGCAAAACTCACCCCCAAGCTATTTATTTGTCCAGTGTATTATTAAATTCTACCCAAATTCTATTAATTATAAATGGATCTAATTTATATAAACCAAAGGAAATATTCATATTATTGTCAAAACTGCTTTTTATGAAACAAGATTCAATTATATTCCTGTCGACCATGGACTTGCTTGATACTACTTTCTCAACTTTTTGAAAATCAATTGGATGGTTAAAATCTCTTACATGAATAAATAGAGCATTGGAATCTTGTCCAGTTCTAAAGCTATATTTATGTTGTTTTAATCTTAGTTCGAGATTTTTACCAGTTTGACCGTAATAAACTTTATCGCAAATTTTACAAGGAATCTTATAGACACATCCATCAGCATTTTGGGGGGAATTCTTAATCAAAAGTTTTTTTTACTGTATCAAGATTTTTGAATACAACTTTAATATTAAAAGTCTTAAGAAGAGAAGGCATATCAACCAAGTTTTCATGGTAAGGGAGAACCAACATATTTTTAGTTGAATAAGGCTGGTTGCCCTTTTTAGGATTATAAAAAGTGTTCCTAGCAACTTCAAAAGATTTATCAATTACATTTCTTGGGTATTTTAAATCATTACCTATTTCATAAATTTTGGATATTTCCTCATCTATGAACTCAGGACTACAAATTCGTAAAGCTCTCAAAAACATTGATGAGAAAACAGACAGTTTGACTCTATCTTGGTGCGAGGAATAATAGTGGACATAGGAACAGTTATTTGTAGGTTTTTCTGTAAATTTTAAATTTGAATTCATTATTACCCTTAATAATTAAAACATCTAGAAAAGGCAATGAGTTATTTTCTTCAAACTCAACAGTAAAGTTTATAGAATGGGCTAAGCTATTTAATTTTCCAAGAAAATGGTGTATATCTACATTTTTGGGCATAAGACACAAATCATCAACATATCGAACCAT
>NC_069450.1:34532119-34547119 GCF_026875155.1 Cherax quadricarinatus
TGAAAAGGAAAGGCTTTGAGGCAGGCTGACTAGCATTCACTTCCACAGTCTGGCTTATTGACTGGCTTAATTGCAAAATCCGGGTCAACCCCTGGAAAATTGAAGCAATTAGCACACGAACTAAGCCAGGAAGCTTGAAAAGCGGCTGCAACAGGCTTGCAGGCTGGAGTACACAGGGTGGAGGTGAGTGAGGGTAGCTGCTAGCAGGAGGTGGCAGACGGTTCACCACTGACCTGCCGGCACCCCACAAACTCTTCTAACGTCTGAAATACCCGTAAATCCACGCCCACACCGCTGTCACCAATTTGTCATCTGGGTTTGATAACGTGGATGGGGTAAAAATACTCACGTAGGCTGGTTAGTACATATAATATATAACGGAAAGTATGGGAAGCGCCAACAGCCGACCTGCCTCTCTCTGCTTCCTATCTCAGACTGACCCACCAGTGTCTACGGGTGAGTGGTCTTTGAAAACATGCTATGGTCAGCAGCAATGTGAATAACAGTCAGTGATTCACACAGACGGTTGGTAGTGAGTCATCTACTGGTACACTGGTTACTGGTAACTGGTTACTAGGAACTGGTACTACTGCTGAGAAGTGTAGTGAGGATAGGTAGAGTAGTGGTGACAAGTGTAGTGATGATAGGTGTAGTGGTGATAAGTGTAGTGATGGTAAGTGTCATGCTGACAAGTGTAGTGAGGATAGGTAGAGTAGTGGTGACAAGTGTTGTGATGATAGGAGTAGTGGTGACAACTGTAGTGATGGTAGGTAGAGTAGTGGTGACAAGTGTAAGGATGAGAGTTGAAAGTGATGACAAATGTTGTGATGATAGAAGTAGGGGTGACAATTGTAGTGTGGTAGGTAGAGCAGGGGTGACAAGTGTAGTGAGATAGGTAGAGTAGTGGTGTGAAGTATTGTGATGATAGGAGTAGTGGTGACAAGTGTAATGATGATAGATAGAGAAGTGGTGACAAGTGTAGTGATGATGGGTATAATGGTGACAAGTATAGTGATGTTACGCAGAGTAGTAGTGCCAAGTGTAGTGACGATAGTGTAGTGGTGACAAGTGTAGTGATTAGGTTAGTAGTTGTGACAAGCTTAGTGATGGAAAGTGTAGGGGTTTGAAAAGGGAGCTGTGAAGATAGGTAGAGTAGTGATTGAGGAAAAGTACATATAGGCAGAGCTGAAAATTTTAAGGTGACAGACGAGTTAGGGTGTCGAGAACTTCAATGACTTTGACTAATATGTGGTGGAGACTTGCCCCACACATATATTTATGAGAAGGTACGACAGGACCAGCGAATCCTGAGAAAAGGGGCCCATTTTTACGTAGCAAGTTGAGAGGTGTGGACACATACATGTACAGTGTTTGCATATTAGTTGGGACAGATGAAATAAGACATTTATTTGGAAAATTAATGAATATTTGAAAAATGCACAGCACGGATGTGATAGATAAATTATTTAATAAAATTATGATCCCTTTTGCTTTTACAGCATTGCTAGACACTTTGGCACAGAAATCGACTAATGTTGAACACATTTTGCCAAGTTTTTCGTCTTGGTTCCAGTTCTTAATAACAGCAGCAATTAGCTTCTTCATAGTTGAAGAGTCCTGTTTCGTGACTTTGCCGTATGGTTACTCCCCGTACATTCTCAGCTGGGTTGATTGGGTTTATGTTATAAGTTTCCAGGCAAATTTAGAACGCTTAGCCCACTCTTTTCAAAGAATGTCATTATTTTTCTGGAAGTGGGCATGGAGCAAGATTCTGTTAGAAAAATGCCTTCTCCATCGGGGAAAGTCCTATTCACAATGAGAAGCAAATGAACTGCCGGATTTCCTTGTATTTTTCACTCTTCATTATTCACTCTACAAAAAACAAAGTGCCCAGGGTCTTTAGCAGTAAAACTACCGTAAAACATCTTATGTGGGTGTTTGGGTGCTTGTTAAATGTGTTCATTCTGAAGAGGTTTGTCTTTTCTCCATCTCACTACCGCAAATCTGTACCCATGTACTTCAAAAATGCATCTCTTCTGAACATATAACTCAGATACAGGGGGTTGGGTTGCCAGGGGCAGGGGGGCTTAGTTTAAGGGGTTTTTATGGATAATACCATGCTATGTTACTTTGTATTGGGGTTTGAATTGGGTTTTGGGTATTGGAAAATACGAGATACCTTATCGTAAAAAAATTTTGAAGGTGTTTGAGTACGGTACTCTCCTTAAGTAATTACTGTTTATCTTTGTATTATTAATGTACCATGTTAATAATTGTATGTACTCTCTATATTTTACTGTCATTCTAAATAAAATAAAAAATAAAAATTTAATAACAATATTCATAATAATAATAATTATTATTATATTTTTGAAAACAGCTAAATCCGACCGTGTCATTCAGAGCAAGGAGAGTTGGAGTTCAATCCTTCATTTGAAAAGGGGAAGATTGTACACGAAAGTCGAGTGGAGGATACAGATTATTTCTATCAATTCCTCTGTCTGCTCTATGAGATGATTAAGTCATTGTGAGATGTAAGGGTCTTTTTTGATCAATGAAATACCATAAACGGCATATTGCATCTTATCACTATACATATACGTACATTACATATCTGGCGCGAGCACTAATGCCGATCATTTGAATATGAACGAGAACACGTGCTAACACGTGTAGTTGAGCAGTAGTTTAATTTACTGAGTCATATAGATGTAAAAAAATACCTCTTGATGGAGCACTCCAGCAAGCTTTGGAACAGCAGCTTATGTCTGTGTGAATCCCTTTGGGGCCTTAATAAATAAACATAAATGTTTTAAAAGGGAGATGAGACGTAAAATTATAAACTCTGTGTAAAACGGTTTGACTCGCTCATCCCTTACTAAAAATGATGACTCGCTCATCCCATACTAACAATGATGACTCGCTCATCCCATACTACAATGATGACTCGCTCATCCATACAACAATGATGACTCGCTCATCCCATACTAACAATGATGACTCGCTCATCCTTACTAACAATGATGACTCGCTCATCCCATACTAACAATGATGACTCGCTCATCCCTACTAACAGTGATGACTCGCTCATCCCATCTAACAGTGATGACTCGCTCACCCCATACTAAAAAGTGATGACTCGCTCATCCCATACTAACAATGATGACTCGCTCATCCCATACTAACAATGATGGACTCGCTCACCCCATACTAACAATGATGACTCGCTCATCCATACAAACAGTGATGATCGCTCATCCCATACTAACAATGATGACTCGCATACCCCATACTAAAATGGTGACTCGCTCATCCATACTAACAATGATGACTCGCTCATCCCATACTAACAATGATAAACTCGCATATCCCATACTAAACAATGATGACTCGCTCATCCCATACTAACAATGATGACTCGCTCATCCCATACTAACAATGAGGGACTCGCATATCCCATACTAACAATGATGACTCGCATATCCCATACTAACAATGGTGACTCGCTTATCCCATACTAACAATGGTGACTCGCTCATCCCTACTAACAATGGTGACTCGCTCATTCCATACTAACAATGATGACTCGCTCATCCAATACAAAACAATGTGACTCGCTCATCCCATACTAACAATGATGACTCGCTCATCCCATACTAACAATGGTGACTCGCTCATTCCATACTAACAATGATGACTCGCTCATCCAATACCTAACAATGATGACTCGCTCTTTCCCATACAAACAATGATGACTCGCTCATCCCATACTAACAATGATGACTCGCTCATTATATACTAACAATGGTGACTCGCTCATCCCATACTAACAATGATGACCCGCTCATTCCATACTAAAAATGATGACTCGCTCATCCAATACTAACAATGATGACTCGCTCATCCCATACTAACAATGATGACTCGCTCATCCCATACTAACAACGATGACTCGCTCATTATATACTAACAATGATGACTCGCTCATCCCATACTAACAATGATGACTCACTCCTCCCATACTAACAATGATGACTCACTCCTCCCATACTAAAATGATGACTCCTCCCCCATACTAACAATGATGACTCACTCCTCCCATACTAACAATGATGACTCACTCCTCCCATACTAACAATGATGACTCACTCCTCCCATACTAACAATGATGACTCACTCATCCCATACTAACAATGATGACTCACTCATCCCATACTAACAATGATGACTTGCTCATCCCATACTAACAATGATGACTCACTCATCCCATACTAACAATGATGACTTGCTCATCCCATACTAACAATGATGACTCACTCATCCCATCTAACCAATGATGATTTGCTCATCCCATACTAACAATGATGACTCACTCATCCCATACTAACAATGATGACTCGCTCATTATATACTAACAATGATGACTCGCTCATTATATACTAACAATGATGACTCGCTCATCCCATACTAACAATGATGACTCGCTCATCCCATACTAACAATGATGACTCGCTCATCCCATAGTAACAATGATGACTCGCTCATCCCATACTAACAATCATGACCCGCTCATCCCATACTAACAATGATGACTCGCTCATCCCATACTAACAATGATGACCCCCCTCACCCCCTTTACTAACAATGATGACTCGCTCATTATATACTAACATGATGACTTGCTCATCCCATACTAACAATGATGACTCGCTCATCTCATACTAGCAATGATGACTCACTCATTATATACTAACAATGATGACTCGCTCATCCCATACTAACAATGATGACTCGCTCATCCCATACTAACAATGATGACTCGCTCATCCCATACTGTCAGCATAGTTGCTAATCCCTGTGTTGTACAGCATATCAGTATCATCCATGTGCTTTAGATAGAAGATCCCTAGGCCTGTGACTGTTTGTGTGACGTCACGGGATACAGCTTGAGTGTGAGGCGAGCTAGCTACCTCGGTCTCAGTCGGCGTTTGACATAGGCTAGGACAAGGCAGAGGCTGGGCTCCATCTCCCATCATCACAGTCTGACAATATATCGTTACCGTCCAACCAGTGTGTCTACCTTCAACCCTCGATATCTCCATTTAAGAACCCCTACGACAAATGATGACAGCCTAGGGCCTGTAATTCTGACGATTACAGCGATTTCTGGAGATAAGTTTCTACCGATTAACGCCAGGCAGCTACCTCAGCCAGTTTCTCCCTCCCAAGCTCCTACCAGCTTCTACACCATTCACTGGTCAGTCTCTTTGTATTAGTGTTTATCTGCTTATTTGCATCACTCCTGAGGGGTTGACCCGAGTTTGCAAAGTAAGCCAGCTACCAGTCTGTGGTGAGGGAGTCCAGTCCAGCCTAGCCTATTCCATCCAGTTTCTTTGCCTGCCAAGCCAGCTTTTCACCCCTGCTGTGCTCATTGTGAGAAGTTCTCAAGCTATTCTGTGTGAAGGGTTAAGATAAGTCAGCTAGCAACTAACCCAGTTGTCTTACCCCAGTACTCAAGCAAGCCACGTGAGTAGTCTTCATCGCTTGTGATTCAAGCTGCAAGCAATTCTGAGTGCTCTTTTTCATCCCTGTGGTGTTGTGGTATTTCGTGGGTGTATTTTAAGCCAGCCAGCTTAGAATATCTTCGCGCCAGTGTGGGTGTCCTCAGTGAGGCTTACGCCGTTCATCCCATAGGCCCACGACCACGTGTGTCTCACCACCCCTGGTCTTAGCCCTGTTAAGCCCACCCACCCACCCACTCACCACGCGGCCTCAGACGCCTCACTCAGCCATTAACCCACTCACCAAACCTCTGCCAGTGTTTGGTACACTACGAAGGGTTATAGCACCATATTTTAAGGACCACATAGGGGTCAAGAGCTAGAGTGTGTCTTCGATAGTGACGCCACCGTTGAAAGCCTCATGTGTGAGTCTATCGTCGATTTAAGTGCAAATTCTTCGAGTGTGGAGAGAAGTCAGTGATCGTAGTCAGCCACCAGTCTCCTCTACCCTCCACCTCCAACCTTCCACCATCTACCTCATTCTACACCAAGTCGTTACAGCCATAATATTGTTCATAGAGACATTTGCAAGTGTTGAGACATTTCTTTTTGTGTTTCCAGTGATTTTTCTCTTAGTGACATTCAGCGACTCTTGATCAGTGTTTATTATATACTGATTGCAATAATTTGATAATCTCCTTAATTCAGTGTTAATTTTCGTGCATTATCTTATGTCTGTTGTGTTGTGTCTTTTTATACACTTGAAGTAAGTACTTAGTGTTTTTCCTTTGTTGTGTGTGCAACATATGAGCAGTATAGAACTTGTGTTTACACTTCAGAATCACCTTGTGTTCTCAGTATTCCAGTGAAGTATTTCAGTAATTTTTCACCTCATATTCTGCATCACAACTCAGTGTTGTCTCAGTCATATATAATTTTTTCTTCCCAGCATTTGTGTATTCTTGTTTTGTTCCCTGTGTGTTGAACATTCTTGTGTTCATATTCTTTTCATTTAGCCAGTGTCTAATTTGTCTTATTCCACAGCCCAATTGTGCCATTATTTTGTGCAAACAGAATCATTTTCATCGAAGTTTTCACATCAAGTTGCATTGCAAGAAAATTCTAGTATTGTGTTTATGTTGATGTTCTGCATCACTGTAAGTGTTCAAACCTTTTTGTTATGTGTTTTAGCACCTATTATTTTTTATTTTTCATTGAACAAATTCACTCTTAGTGCATTTTTTAAGTTCTTCTTTTAGAGTAAATTGTTCTTTCGCTTGTTAAGTGTTGTTTAAGTTGTAGTTAAGAGTTAAAGTGTTCATTCCTTGATATATTTCTTTTCTTGTGTGTGTAATATTTTTTATTATTGCACATTGACTCATTTTGCAATAATTCTTGTGCAAATATTGTGTTGCCATTAAAGTTTTTCTTGCAGAAATTTTATGCAGTGTTGTGCAATACTTGTTGATTAGCAATTGTTATTTGCAATATTGCTACAGTTTATTTCAGTGCAGTTTCATATGCTCTGTTCTGTGCATAATATTTTATTCTTTCTGTGCCATTTTATTTTATTTCAGTGAATTGTGTCCCAGTTTGTTTTATTTTTTGTACAAGTTTTATTGAGTCCAATTTAACAATTTTTTTTGATTGATTTATCATTTTATTGTGTATTTCCCTATTGCATTGAGAGTAAAGACAACTCACTGTGCCATTCATTCAACTTAAAGTAAAATTGAGCAAATCAGGTTTGAGTAAAGTACAAGTTCTCTTGATTTTCAAAGTGTTGTTCATTCAGTTGCGTATTTTTCTTGTGTGAGTTCTTTGCTTACTGTGTGACCTGTCAATTTTTAATTACTTATGCAGAATAGTTAAGTATTTTCTTCCCATTTAAGTTCACTGTGTTGTGTGTTCCTCAGTTACATTTTCTTTAGTTTCTCTAAATTCTTGTTTTACATTTTGCAAACATGTCTCAAGTTTTCTCAAGCGATGCCTCAGCACATGCTGCTAGTACAACCATTAATGCGTCAGCCCAAAATTCGAGTAACTCCTTATCATATGATAGACATACTCAGACTTCTAGCCTGCATAATTTTAGTCGTGATCCGTATGATGCTATGCCATTGTTCAATGGTAACCCAGACAACCTTGAAGGTTGGTTTACCGTTGTTCGAGCCAGAGCTGATGCAACAGTTGATGGTCTTCCATCTGAGAGTTGTTTAATCAGTATCGGAAAGGAGAGTCTAGCCCATTCTCCAGCCGCCTCACATGTATTCAACTTAATTCGTATGAAGGACTTTCAAGATCTAACCAGGTGGCAAGATTATGAACAGTTAATTCGCAATTATCTTGAACCGGTGCAAGAAACTGATCCGTTTGTTGTTCTCAAAGAATTAGTTTTGCACAGCTCCGAGACCAAAAAGAGTCATTAGGGTGAGTTTTCTCTTCGTCTTAATAACCCCATGTCCTCATTCGTTAAAGCAGGTCAAAATTCAGTACTTAAAGATAGTGATAAACCAGCCCTTGATGGGTTTGCCAAATTAGCCGCATTCGGAGTTATTAAACAACTAATGCCACCGACATCTAAGTATGTGTACAATTCAAGTCCGCTAGATGCTACTATGGGACCGCTCGCAGCTCTCATCCATGTACGAAATTTGTGTCCCGAGGGAACCTTCCCTTATCGAAAGTCCATGCCAACCACTTTGTCTACTCCTGTACCTCCTCTAGTTTGTGTTACTACCAAAACTCCCAACATTAATCACTCGCGTCCATCATCCAAAGCTAGTGTTAAGAGCCATCATTCCTGTAGCACCCGTAGTATGTACAGTAACCACAGTCAAAGAACTTGCTACAATTGTGGTTACCGTGGCCATATTGCTATTAATTGTCATGACAGTCACCCTAAGAAGCGTCGTACTGATGATGAATACCAGTCAGATCTTCCCTACTGTACTTCTCATAGAATTCATGGACATGACACATCTGAGTGCAATGCTCTCTACAACCTGCAGTACTCTAGATCTTTCAGTGGCCGGTCCAACCGCAGAGCCAGGAGAGGAAACAGACGTCTTGGTTCACAAACTAACCAGAACCAGGCTCATTCTTCCAATTCGGGGGAATCCGAGCGCCCCAGTCTACTCGTCCAGTCGTGACAGTAGGTGATAATGAGTACACCATCCCAGTTCAAAATTCCTATGAAGCCTTAGCCAGCCTTGATACTGACAACCCTGCTGTTGATGCTGCTTCACACGTCTCTGACGTAGAGGAATTTGGGGGTGAAGTAGGGAAAAAAGCCTTTCCTATGACAACCCACCTTTCTGTTTGAATATAACTCCTAACGAAACGATTGGTCCTTTAGAACAAGCTTCTGTCCATATGCGCCCGTTCATGTGTTCATGGGACTCTGGGGCGCAAGTTAATATCATCAGGTCTAGCTTGTTTAAAGAGAAGCAGTTTGCGACGTGTCCTCCTCGTTTTAAAACCAAATACTGTAAAACCCCCCTTAGTGGAGTAGCTGGTTCCCTTCTGCGAGTCCGAGGTCAGACTTCGCTCACCTTTACTATCCAAGGCAGAGACTTTACTGCTGCTTTTCTTGTTGTCGACCAGATTACTTTCCCTGTTGACCTTCTACTGGGATTTGCTTCCATGCGAGACTTACGCATTGTGCTCGACCCGTACCGATGGCATGCCCAAATTGACGACTTGATCGTTCCATTTTGGGGTTACCAGCTTGGATCAGAAATCTGCCATACTAACAGTGATGACTCGCTCATCCCATACTAACAATGATGACTCGCTTATTATATACTAACAATGATGACCCGCTCATCCCATACTAACAAGGATTTAAACGGGAAAATGTTTATGTCAGCTACTAAACCTTTACGACAAAATTATGGCAATTTTGTACAAAACCCAAAATGCAAATGTTTCCTTTTTGTATTTCGAGAAGGTAATGTAACACGTGTGATCATGGAGCGAGGACACGTAAACTGAAGTCAGTTATCACGGGAACAGTTGGAAACTGGGTATTAAGTTTTCTAAAAATGAAAAAAATATAGAATAAAGTACCTTAGCAAAGGCGTACCTCAAGGTACGTCTTTACTAAGACCCAGCGTCAAGGCGTACCTTAAGGTACGTCTTTGCTAAGACCTAGCGTCAAGGCGTACCTCAAGGTACGTCTTTGCTAAGACCCAGCGTCAAGGCGTACCTCAAGGTACGTCTTTGCTAAGACCCAGCGCCAAGGCGTACCTCAAGGTACGCATTTGCTAAGACCCAGCGTCAAGGCGTACCTCAAGGTACGTCTTTGCTAAGACCTAGCGCCAAGGCGTACCTCAAGGTACGCCTTTGCTAAGACCTAGCGTCAAGGCGTACCTAAGGTACGCCTTTTGCTAAGACGTAGCGTCAAGGCGTACCTCAAGGTACGCCTTTTCTAAGAAACCCAGCGTCAAGGCGTACCTCAAGGTACGTCTTTGCTAAGACCTAGCGCCAAGGCGTACCTCAAGGTACGTCTCTGCTAAGACCCAGCGCCAAGGCGTACCTCAAGGTACGTCCCTTTTCTAAGACCTAGCGCCAAGGCGTACCTCAAGGAAAAGTCTTTGCTAAGACCTAGCGCCAAGGCGTACCTCAAGGTACGTCTTTGCTAAGACCCAGCGTCAAGGCGTATCTCAAGGTACGTCTTTGCTAAGACCACGCCCAAAGGCGTACCTCAAGGTACGCTTTGCTAAGACCAGCGTCAAGGCGTACCTCAAAGGGACGTCTTTGCTAAGACCCAGCGTCAAGGCGTACCTCAAGGTACGTCTTTGCTAAGACCCAGCGTCAAAGGCGAACCTCAAGGTCGTCTTTGCTAAACCTAGCGCCAAGGCGTACCTCAAGGTACGCCCTTTGCTAAGACCTAGCGTCAAGGCGTACCTCAAGGTACGCCTTTGCTAAGACGTAGCGTCAAGGCGTACCTCAAGGTACGCCTTTGCTAAGACCTAGCGTCAAGGCGTACCTCAAGGTACGTCTTTGCTAAGACCTAGCGCCAAGGCGTACCTCAAGGTACGTCTCTGCTAAGACCCAGCGCCAAGGCGTACCTCAAGGTACGTCTTTGCTAAGACCTAGCGTCAAGGCGTACCTCAAGGAACGTCTTTGCTAAGACCTAGCGCCAAGGCGTACCTCAAGGTACGTTTTGCTAAGACCCAGCGTCAAGGCGTATCTCAAGGTACGTCTTTGCTAAGACTCAGCGCCATGGCGTACCTCAAGGTACGTCTTTGCTAAGACCAGCGTCAAGGCGTACCTCAAGGTACGTCTTTGCTAAGACCCCCGTCAAAGGCGTACCTCAAGGTTTCGTCTTTGCTAAGACCCAGCGTCAAGGCGTACCTCAAGGTACGTCTTTTTCTAAGACCCAGCGTCAAGGGGGTACCTCAAGGTACGTCTTTGTAAGACCAGCGCCAAGGCGTACCTCAAGGTACGTCTTTGCTAAGACCCAGCGTCAAGGCGTACCGCAAGGTACGTCTTTGCTAAGACCCAGCGCCAAGGCGTACCTCAAGGTACGTCTTTGCTAAGACCTAGCGCCAAGGCGTACCTCAAGGTACGTCTTTGCTAAGACCTAGCGCCAAGGCGTACCTCAAAGGGACGTCTTTTCTAAGACCCAGCGTCAAGGCGTACCTCAAGGTACGTCTTTGCTAAGACCCAGCGTCAAGGCGTACCTCAAGGTACGTCTTTGCTAAGACCCAGCGCCAAGGCGTACCTCAAGGTAAAGTCTTTGCTAAGACCTAGCGCCCAAGGCGTACCTCAAGGTACGTCTTTGCTAAGACCCAGCGCCAAGGCGTACCTCAAGGTACGTCTTTGCTAAGACCCAGCGCCAAGGCGTACCTCAAGGTACGTCTTTGCTAAGACCCAGCGCCAAGGCGTACCGCAAGGTACGTCTTGGCACTTTTATCATTTCCTCAAATTAACCGAAGGTACAGATAATAACAGTAGCCAGATCTTCCAGTCATCATCGTAGACGATGAAAATAGAAACTTGAAAGTCACCTCAAAGGGAACACCGAAGAAATACAAGAGAATATAGTCATTATAAACATTGTCTTCAAAATGGAGGTAAAAAATAACATGATGTTCAATGAATATAAAGTTTTGATTGTTCCGATATATAACAAAGTGAGTGACTCAAAAGAAACACTTTTAACACAGCAGAAGATGACTGCCAAATAGACCGAAAGGAACACATAAATGTTCTCGGCGACATAATGTCAACTGACCTTTCAGTTAGATAAAGGCAATAAGGTAAGTGTCACGAAAGTAGGAAAAATGGCTCGGTTAATAATAAGAACAGTAGAATTTTTCAGCAGGAAACTGAATCACTACATACCGCTAACAACAACCTGCTTGACCAGTTAATTGTCATGAAAGCCTGACCTGATGTCGGGCTGTGCAAGTAAGGAACTCTCGAAATCAGACACAAGTATACGTTAAGAGGCAAACAATACAAAATCTAGTGGCTCGAGCATATGTCGCAGACAAACAGTAACTTCTACATTACATCCAACACTATTCTGAGGGGCTCCAACATTTACTCCAGGGACACCAACACTGACTCTACAACGAAAATACACACTTCATTTACTTCTGGTAGTCCAACACTGGTCCGAGACGAATACAATTAGAGCAGAGATTATAGGAATTGAACCCGGTGGGTCCGGAACGAAGAGATTTTAATAATAATAATAATAATGATATTATTAATAATAATAATAATAATAATAATAATAATTTTAAAAATAATAATAATTTAAAAATAATAACGACAATTTAATAATAATTTTAATAATAATAATAATATAATAATAATAATAATAATAATAAATAATAATAATAAAAAATAATAAATAATAATAATAATAATAATAATATTAATAAAAATAATATAATAATTTAAAAAAAAAAAATAATAATAATAATAATAATAATAATAATAAAAATAATAAATAATAATAATAATATAATAATAATAAAAAATAATAATAATAATAATAATAAAAAGTTTATTTCTACAAGTACATGATACAAATTATTCAGACCTAGCTGACAGCAGCGACATACTATTGGTACTGCAGAGAATTTTCGGGCAATTAGGTTAATTTTTGTCGAAGCATGCGATCCACCAGTGGACTAACACCCAGGCACCTACTTGCTGCTAGGTGCACAGGGAAGCAGGTGTCTTAAGGAAACACGTCCATTGTTTTCACCAGTACCGGGGATCGAACCACAGACACTCATTGTGTAAGGTGAGTGCTCTACCAAACCCAGCTTCGGGAAACCTAACAAAAAATAGGAAAGGTAGTAATAGTTTGTTAAGTGAAAAAGTTGGAGGGAAGCCAAGTGAGGGGCATGACGGGTGAAAGAAACACTTCTGCACACCTTCGTAATTATTTTTCAGAAATTAAGAGTCTTTAATAAAAAAGCCGGGATTTGAGATAATTCCCGGATTAATTATGTTAATCATAATAAAGTATGTTAGTAATAATAAATAGATAGTTTACACCACTTGTAAGTATATAAAAACAAGCTTGACCTCTCCCCCACGAGCAGAAAAGGAGCGTCTTGTAAACTGAAGTAAATTAGACAGATCGCGTAGCGGCTAACAGCAGTTGCTGGGTAATGGAAAAATGTAATTTGATAATGGGAAGGAATATTGTCCCGGGAGCCACAAAACTTCACTTACTGGCGCACGCTGGCCCGCTATTGCAGCAGCAGCCGAGTTAAATAACATTTTTAAAAGCATTTTTCTTACTTAAACTTCCTTTACAAACACTACGTCTTGGACTTCCATTTGTATTTATTGCTTTGGTTAATTTATCTATTTTTCAGTCTTTTCAATGTGGTGTTGGTGAATAATTTTAATAAGAAACACAAACAAACAATTAAAAATATGCAAACAAACACTAATCGCGATGGGTTGGTTCCTTACACCCCTTGCCTTTGTTCACCTAGCAGTGAGTAGGTACCTAGCAGTGAGTAGGTACCTAGCAGTGAGTAAAGGGACCTGGGTGTTTAGTCGACTGTTGTGGGTCACTTGCTAGGCACTGATCAAGTGCTACAACATCTGAGAACTCGTTCCCTCAAATAACATAATCACTCGAAGGTAACTGATAAGTCACTATCAATGATCCAGCGGAGAGGGGACCAGGAGCTGTAAACCTACCCTGGTACTACATATAGATGAGTAAAAGAAGATCACAGCAGAGTATAGGCTAGGTGGCTAAAGACTGCAAACCCCCACTCTAGGAGAAAGATCTTGGTGTGAGTATAAACACCGAGCTGTTCCCGGAAGCACACATCAATCAGATAACTGCTGCAGCATATGGGCGCCTGGCAAACCCGAGAACAGCATTCCCATCCTTAGTAAGGAATCGTTCAAGACACTGTACACCGTGTATGTCAGGCCCATACTGGAGTATGCAGCACCTGTTTGGAACCCGCACTTGATAAAGCACGACAAGAAACTAGAGAAAGTGCAAAGGTTTGCGACAAGGTTAGTTCCAGAGCTAAGGGGAATGTCCTATGAAGAAAGATTAAGGGAAATCGGCTTGACGACACTGGAGGACAGGAGGGTCAGGGGAAACATGATAACGACATATAAAATTCTGCATATAAAATTCTGCGTGGAAAAGAAAGGTGGACAAAGACAGGATGTTGCAGGGAGGGGACACAGAAACAAGAGGCCACAATTGGAAGTTGAAGACACAATTGAGTCAAAGAGATATTAGGAAGTATTTTCTTCAGTCTTAGAGTTGTCAGGCAGTGGAATAGCCTAGAAAATGACGTAGTGGAGGCAGGAACCATACACAGTTTTAAGACGAAGTTTGATAAAGCTCATGGAGCGGGGAGAGAGAGGGCCCAGTAGCAACCACAAATAGGTGAGTACACACACACACACACACACACACACACACACACACACACACACACACACACACACACTCACACAACACACACACACACACACACACACACACACACACACACACAAGGGGTTCCAGAAAGACGGAGAGGTGGGGTACACCACCAAGTGCTGGACACAGTACATACAACCGAGGAAGAAGTGAAAGGCTTCTGGGTGAGCTAGATACCTCAAAGGCAATGGGGCCAGATAACATCTCTCCATGGGTCCTAAGAAAGGGAGCAGAGAGGCGCTATGTGTACCCCCTAACAACAATATTTAAAACATCTATCGAAACAGGGAGATTACCTAAGGCATGGAAGACAGCAAATGTAGTCCCAGTCTTTAAAAAAGGAGACAGACATGAAGCACTAAACTACAGACCAGTGTCGCTGACATGTATAGTATGCAAAATCATGGAGAAGATTATCAGGAGAAGAGTGGTGGAATACCTAGAAAGAAATGATCTTATCAACAGCAGCCAACATGGTTTCAGGGACCTGAAATCCTGTGCCACAAACCTACTCGAGTTCTGTGACACGGCGACAGAAGTAAAACAAGAGAGAGAGGGGTG
>NC_069450.1:34549619-34556736 GCF_026875155.1 Cherax quadricarinatus
AAGACACTGTACACCGTGTATGTCAGGCCCATACTGGAGTATGCAGCACCTGTTTGGAACCCGCACTTGATAAAGCACGACAAGAAACTAAGAGAAAGTGCAAAGGTTTGCGACAAGGTTAGTTCCAGAGCTAAGGGGAATGTCCTATGAAGAAAGATTAAGGGAAATCGGCTTGACGACACTGGAGGACAGGAGGGTCAGGGAAAACATGATAACGACATATAAAATTCTGCATATAAAATTCTGCGTGGAAAAGACAAGGTGGACAAAGACAGGATGTTGCAGGGAGGGGACACAGAAACAAGAGGCCACAATTGGAAGTTGAAGACACAAATGAGTCAAAGAGATATTAGGAAGTATTTCTTCAGTCTTAGAGTTGTCAGGCAGTGGAATAGCCTAGAAAATGACGTAGTGGAGGCAGGAACCATACACAGTTTTAAGACGAAGTTTGATAAAGCTCATGGAGCGGGGAGAGAGAGGGCCCAGTAGCAACCGGTGAAGAGGCGGGGGCCAGGAGCTAGGACTCGACCCCTGCAACCACAAATAGGTGAGTACACACACACACACACACAACACACACACACACACACACACACATACACACACACACACACACACACACACACACACACACACACACACACACCACACACACACACACACACACACACACACACACACACACACACACACACACACACACACACACACACTTGATGATTTCACACTTGGAGGGATTGAGGATGAACCCAAAGCTTCTCCCTGTGTCTTCAAAACTTTGATATATTTTTGAAGCTCTTCATATCAAAGGTGGGGGGATCTTCAGGTTCGCTGTCCCCAGTGAAATAAAGGGGAAAAAGACTGCGGAACCGATCCCAAACGGCGGGAAAACCCACATTTTTACCTATTAAATCTTTCAAAAGGGCTACTTTGACTAAGGCCTTGTCTTCTGGCAGTCCCTTCCACATGGGCTGTGTCATCACTCCCTCGAGAGCCCCTAAACACAGTTGGTGTGGGGGGGTAAAACTGGCGCTTCTAGGAAATGTTTCTTACTGCTGTTTTGGCAACGAGATGACAAAGTGTTACCAAAGCAAGAGTTGTTTCCCCCCACCAGGAGTTTTTGACGAAAGTTGTTAATCAGAAAGAAGAATTGATGCGATGTCCCAATTACTGGATTTACAATCTTTTTTGGGGTTTAGGTTAATTCCAGTGAACCTTATGAGATCCTGCTAGAAGACACTAATGCCTTGAGATTTTGATTCGGGCAAAAATTAGTTGCCGTGGAGGTTTTCCCTCGGGTTGTTTTTGCGACTATAGTGTCCCTTTGTTGGGTGCGCTGTCTTTTGTGCTTGGGCTGGGGCCCCTCAAATTTTTGTAGCAACGTGTCATCATTGAAATTATTCGATTCCCCCTCTGTGTTACCTTCGACTTTTTTGCTAACCTTGAGAAAATTTTCTCGTTTTCAGGGGAATTTTCAGGGTTTATCTGTGATTCCTGCGAAGATGGGGTGGGGACACAATTATCTGTTCTTGGGTAGTTGCACCTGCCTTTTTGAAATGGGTTCAGTTTTTTTTTGTCTTCGGGTCAAGACAGATATTGCTGAACAAGAGTAGGTTTCACCAGCTTTAAAAGGTGCCCTTGGGGTTCTAAGTTGGTGGAACCCCCATTTACCTGTTTAAGGGCTGTGAACTTCCCTGGGGTATGGACGAGCTCTTTGGAAGGAGATAGGGTACTGCTAAAAAATGGATTAGAATTCATATTTTTTTGAAGTGAGGAGGTTGCCATTCGAAATTTTTCTCTGCCTCGGGGTGGAGGCTGCTCTCTACTGCGCAATAGTGATCCACACACCCTTTTGACACGATTAAGGCCGTTAGTTGAGGGCCCCCATACCCTCCACACCCTGACATGTGCCCTTTTCTTTCATTTTTTTGGGGCACTGTTTCCCTTGGTTTTGTGGTTGTCTATTGCTCTTGTCATACCCCTGTGTGGCACCGGGGTGAAGGAATAGGACAGGCCACACACACACACACACACACACAAAACACACACACACACACCACACACAAAACACACACACCACACATACACACATACACACACACGACACGCACACGACAGCCAAAAGCACACGCAACGCACAACACGGGACACGCACACGCACCGCACACGCACACAACACACACACCACACACACCCCAACACTACCACAGCCACGCCCCCCCCCCCCCCCCCCACTACTACGGCCCAGTGTTAATGAATGTGCCTGGGCAAAAAGGAAAAAAATAAACACACACACACACATACACCACAATACACACAAAACGCTTTAAAACCCGAAAAGTTTGGGGGCGCAGGAGGAATAAAAGGGAAAGGGCCCTTTAATGAATTAAGGCATACCCACAAGATTGCCGTTAAAAGGTGTCGGAATGCTGCATATGGGGTCAGGTTCCACAAGGATCAGTGATAATGCCGGTGTTATTTCTTGGGTACGTGAATGTCATAATGAAACGAGCAGAGTCAGAAGTATCCCTGTTTGCAGATGATATGAATCTAATTTTAAGAATACAAGCAGACGATTTCCAGGTAAAACTAAAAATGGATCTCGGACAGGCTGCAAGTCTGTTCTGACAAGTGACTCTTGGAGATTAATTCCAGTAAGCGCAAAGTTATAAAGTTTGGGAAGGGCAAAGATGACAGCATGCGGAGTTCAAGTTCGTGGAAAAAGTTTGGAAACCTTCCTTGGGTTGAGAATTGTATTGAACATATCCTCTGAAGAGCACATCAGCCAAACTGGAGCTGAAGAAAAACTAAGGGAACTCAAGCTGATGAGCAAGAATGGTATATAATACCGACAAGATGAAATTAAGACACATGTGCAACATCTGGGTATCTTTATTGTAGACGTTTCGCCATCCAGTGGCTTTATCAATACAAATTCCACTGGGGAATCCCGCCTACCAGTGACTATGCCCTCGTCTGCTACACCTGACGCCAGTATATAAGCGCCAGGCTCCTTGCTTCTGCTTCAGATTCTACACGACTACGGTGCTCTTCGCACCTACTCCAAGGTTGAAGGACTGATTTCCTCATCTTCTGTATATAGTCCTACTGTCTTCAAGTTATGTCCTAGAATTTGTATTGATAAAGCCACTGGATGGCGAAACGTCTACAATAAAGATACCCAGATGTTACACATGTGTCTTAATTTCAAACTGATGACACTGGACAATAGAGGGGCTCGGGGCGATGTTACAAAATGAGATATCTATTAAGTAAAGATATCTCCAGAGAATACTAGGTCATTTTACTAACACCCCCTTAGTATCTAACTTGTTTTTGGTTTCGAAGAAGTTTATCAGAAAGTATTCTAGTCAAATTATTCTGTAAATTATGTTGCGTCTCAATAGCGTTTATTTGGACTGCAACTGGATGTATACAAACCAACCAATTAAAAGTTGAGATCTTTAATAGCAAATGTGTCTAAGTGGTAATAATTACAATTAATATTGCGTGAATAATTAATGAGATAAGCTCCTTCACAACTCTTTAACTGTAGCTTAGTACACTTACAAATCATATATATTCTGTCCTATTAATTTTTACCCATGATTCAGCATTACCATGATGGTGCCTAGAGACTATCATCATTTGTGTTTTCTCAAGAACAAATGTGACCTGCCATCGTTTTCCCCTGGCTAATAAAGCTGCAAGTTGATAATTGATGTAACTTAGAGCAGCTGGCATTTCCTATCCCAGAGTGCTGGTTTACTGGCGTAAAGGGTAGAGTATGGTACGGGATCCATACTGTATCCGCACTGCTGGCGGTGTCGAGGTCCACTTGGATTAGAGAGGGAACTTATGGCCCTTTCATACCGTCTAGTAACTGTCCCTCTGCTGTCCCTATTCCTTTGTTTTCTTTCCTTCTTTCTTTTATTTCCCCTTAAAATAATAATAATAAAGATGTACTACCACCATGGAGTCTTCGTTCCACGTCTCCTCCCTCTCCTCTTCCCAGGCCCCTTTTTGTTACCGCACCCTGTTCTGACCCGGCCTCATTATTCTCAAGATTTTTCCCATATCCCTGTACCACCTACTGGTGACGCTTCGTCACCTGCTCTGGGTTGCCATACCCTTCCTATTTTTACCAACCCTCACAGCAGTCTTTTCCTTCACAGCATTCCGATTCCTCCTTGCTTACATGCTTTCCGTTGCCTCCACATGTTGACTTCACTGACTTTACTAGCCTTTAGATTTTATCGCTTCTCTTTGTTGGCATACCTATCTTTGTGAATAATGACTTATTTACATTGGAATATTCGTGGCCTCAAGGGTAATTGGGGAGAACTCCAGTTGTTGCTCTCCCAGTTTTCCTGAGTATGTGTCTGTTTACAAGAGCCTAAAGTTCGTTCAGCTGTTATTCGTTCCGTTTCGGGCTATGTGCTGTTGCATTCTTCTGATCCCTTTCCAGATGAAACATGTGCAAATAAATACGGGCTGCAACATACTGCAGCCCGTATTTATTTGCACATGTGGTATACAGTTTGCTCTTTATATCTCTCCCCTTCCCGTGCATACCTTATCTGAGGTATTAAGTTCTTGATCTCTTCTCTGCTGCCACCCATCTTGTTGTCAGGTGATTTTAATTAACGCTCATCATCATCTTTGGGGAGGGTCCCACTGTGACTCTTGTGGCGATCAGTTGGAGACGCTTCTCACTTCTCATCCTTCCATGTTTTAAATACGGGAGCTCCCACCCATTTTGACTCTCACAATCAGTCTCTCTCTTACATTAATCTTTCAATCTGTTCCTCGTCAACTATACTTGATTAAGCTTGGTCTGTTCTCCCGGATTTGAGATCACTTTTCTATCATTCTTACTTCTACTACGTATTCTCGATCACCTCGTAGCCACAGTTGGCAATTTGGAAGAGTGAATGTATATATATACTTATATAAAATATATTTGGTTGGATTAGGCTAAATTAAATTTCGCTTGTTATATTAAGGTTAGGTGAGTTTTCTAAGGTTCTTTTCGTACAAAATCATTAATTTTTATATTAAAATAAAGTAAAAAATATATCTTTAATTGTATAAGAGAAAATTTTAGAAGGGACTTAATTTTAAATGATTTATTGCTAATTGACGAGTTTAACCTATTCGGTACGATATATATATATATATATATATATATATATATATATATATATAATATATATATATATAGTTATATATATTATATATATATTATATATATATATATATATATGTCGCGGCGAATAGGTAAAACTAGTCAATCAGATACGACAGTTTAGATGTTCCTCCAAACAGCCAATATCCCAAACCCCTCCTTTAAAGTGCTGGCATTGTATTTTTCACCTCCTGGACTCAAGTCTGGCTAACCAGTTTCCCTGAATCCTTCACAAAATATTACCCTGCTCACACTCCAACAGCTCGTCAGGTCCCCAAAACTATTCTTCTCCATTCCCTACTACCTAACATTCTCACATACCCTGCTGGAAATCCAAGCCCCTCTCTCACGAAATCTCCTTTACCCCCTCCCTCCAACCCTTCCGGACGACTCCTACCACGTCTTCCTTCCCCTACAGATTTATACACTCTTCAAGTCCTTCTACTTTATTCCATTCTTTCTAAATGACCAAACCACCTCAACAACCCCACTTCAGCCTTCTGACTAATACCTTTAGTAATTCCACACCTCCTCCTAATTTCCACAGCACGAATTAATCTGCATAATATTTACACCGCCCTTAGACACGACATTTCCACTGCCTCCAGCTTCATCCTTGTTGCAGCATTAACTACCCATGCTTCACACTCATATAAAAGCGTTGGTATCGCAATATTCAAGTACATTCTCTTCTTCGCCTGTATGTATAATTTTTTTTTGTCTCCACACATACCTCAAAGCATCACTTAACTTTTTTCCTTCATCAATTCAATGGTTTACCTCATCCTTCATAAACTCATCCGCTGGCAAGTCAACTCCCAAACATCTGAAGACATTCACTTCTTCCATACTCCCTCACTCCAATGTGATATAAATTTTTTTTTAAATCGTTTCATACTCTCAACACCTTACTATGTTCACCTTCAACTTTTTACCTTTACACACTCGTCCAAACTCATTCATTAACCTTAGAAACTTTTCTTTAGGATCTCCCAAAGTACAGTATCATCAGCAAAAAGTAATTGTGCCAATTCCCATTTTGGATTTGATTCCCCATAATTTAATCCCACTCCTCTCCCCAACACCCTAGTATTTACTTCCTTTTCAATCCCATCTATAGATATGTTAAACAACTATGGTGGTAATACACATCCCTGTCTAAGACCTACTTTTACCGGGAAGTATTCTCCCTCTCTTCTACACACCCTAACCTGAGCCTCACTATCCTCATAAAAACTCTTTACAGCATTTAGTAACTTATCACCTATTCCATATACTTGCAACATCTGCCACATTGCTCCCCTATCCACTCTATCATATGCCTTTTCTAAATCCATAAATGCAATAAAAACTTCCCTACCTTAATCTAAATACTGTTCAAATACATGCTTCAATTTAAGCACTTGATCTACACATCCCCTATGCAACCTCAAGCCTCCTTGTTCATCTGCAGTTCTGCTCTCTGTCTTACCTCCAATTCGTTCAACAAGTAATCAGTGATTCCTTTGCAGTGTGTAACACTGTATCACTTGTAAAGTGATGCATTGCATTATGAACTATGTGACAGTGGAGCACTTACAGTGTTATGCTCTAGCATTTAGGGAGTGATACACTATAACACCTATAGTACGATGTAGTGTATCACTTACAGTATGATACAGTGTTGCAATTACAGTATGATACAGTGTATCAATTACAGTATGATACAGTGTTGCAATTACAGTATGATACAGTGTATCAATTACAGTATGATACAGTGTTGCAATTACAGTATGATACAGTGTTGCAATTACAGTATGATACAGTGTTGCAATTACAGTATGATACAGTGTTGCAATTACAGTATGATCAGGTGCATTACGTATGAAAGTGTCGCAATTACAGTATGATACACTGTTGCAATTACAGTATGATAGTGTTGCAATACAA
>NC_069450.1:34559736-34576873 GCF_026875155.1 Cherax quadricarinatus
ATCATGTTTTCCCTGACCCTCCTGTCCTCCAGTGTCGTCAAGCCAATTTCCCTTAATCTTTCTTCATAGGACATTCCCCTTAGCTCTGGAACTAACCTTGTCGCAAACCTTTGCACTTTCTCTAGTTTCTTGTCGTGCTTTATCAAGTGCGGGTTCCAAACAGGTGCTGCATACTCCAGTATGGGCCTGACATACACGTGTACAGTGTCTTGAACGATTCCTTACTAAGGTATCGGAATGCTGTTTCAGGTTTGCCAGGCGCCCATATGCTGCAGCAGTTATCTGATTGATGTGTGCTTCCGGAGACATGCTCGGTGTTATAACTCACACCAAGATCTTTCTCCTAGAGTGAGGTTTGCAGTCTTTAGCCACCTAGCCTATACTCTGTCTGTGGTCTTCTGTGCCCTTCCCCTATCTTCATGACTTTGCATTTGGCAGGATTAAATTCGAGAAGCCATTTGCTGGACCAGGTGTCCAGTCTGTCCAGGTCTCTTTGAAGTACTGCCTGGTCCTCATCTGATTTAATTCTCCTCATTAACTTCACATCATCTGCAAACAGGGACACTTCTGAGTCTAACCCTTCCATCATGTCGTTCACATATACCAAAAATAGCACTGGTCCTAGGACCGACCCCTGTGGGACCCCGCTCGTCACAGTGCCCACTGTGATACATCATTACTTACCATGACTCGTTGTTGCCTCCTGTCAGGTATTCTCTGATCCATTGCAGTGCCCTCCTGTTATATGCGCCTGATGCTCTAGCTTCTGAACAAATCTCTTGTGAGGAACTGTGTCAAAGGCCTTCTTGCGTCCAAGAAGATGCAATCAACCCACCCCTCTCTCTCGTGTCTTACTTCCTATTTTATCATAAAACTCCAGAAGGTTTGTGACACAGGATTTGCCTTCCATGAATCCGTGGCTGGTTGGCACTTATACTCTTGTCCGTTCCAGGTGCTCCACCACTCTCCTCCTGATAATCTTCTCCATAACTTTGCATACTATACACGTCAATGACACAGGTGTGTGTGTGTGTGTGTGTGTGTGTGTGTGTGTGTGTGTGTGTTTGTGGTGTGTGTGTGGTGTGTGTGTGTGTGTGTGTGGTTGTGTGTGTGTGTGTGTGTGTGTGTGTGTGTGTGTGTGTGTGTGTGTGTGTGTATTAGCCTAGTTGTACTCACCTAGTCGAGGTTGCAGGGGTCGAGTCCTAGCTCCTGGCGCCACCTCTTCACTGGTCGCTACTAGGTCACTCTCCCTGAACCGTGAGCTTTATCATACCTCTAATTAAAGCTATGTATGGATCCTGCCTCCACAACATCGCTTCCCAAACTATTCCACTTCCTGACTACTCTGTGGCTGAAGAAATACTTCCTAACATCCCTGTGATTCATCTGTGTCTTCAATTTCCAACTGTGTCCCGTTGTTGCTGTGTGTGTGTGTGTGAGTGTGTGTGTGTGTGTGTGTGTGTGTGTGTGTGTGTATGTGTGTGTGTACTCACCTATTTGTACTCACCTATTTGTGGTTGCAGGGGTCGAGTCCTAGCTCCTGGCCCCGCCTCTTCACCGGTTGCTACTAGGCCCTCTCTCTCCCCGCTCCATGAGCTTTATCAAACCTCGTCTTAAAACTGTGTATGGTTCCTGCCTCCACTAGTCATTTCCTAGGCTATTCCACTGCCTTACAACTCTATGAATGAAGAAATACTTCCTACTATCTCTCTGACTCATTTGTGTCTTCAAAATTCCAATTGTGGCCTCTTGTTTCTGTGTCCCCTCCCTGGAACATCCTGTCCTTGTCCACCTTGTCTATTCCACGCAGTATTTTATATGTCGTTATCATGTCTCCCCTGACCCTCCTTCCTCCAGTGTCGTCAGGCCGATTTCCCTTAATCTTTCTCATAGGACATTCCCCTTAGCTCTGGAACTAACCTTGTTGCAAAACCTTTGTACTTTCTCTAGTTTCTTGACGTGCTTTATCAAGTGCGGGTTCCAAACAGGTGCTGCATACTCCAGTATGGGCCTGACATACACGGTGTACAGTGTCTTGAATGATTCCTTACTAAGGTATCGGAATGCTGTTCTCAGGTTTGCCAGGCGCCCATATGCTGCAGCAGTTATCTGATTGATGTGTGCTTCCGGAGACATGCTCGGTGTTATACTCACCCCAAGATCTTTCTCCTTGAGTGAGGTTTGCAGTCTTTGTCCACCTAGCCTATACTCTGTCTGCGGTCTTCTGTGCCCTTCCCCTATCTTCATGACTTTGCATTTGGCAGGATTAAATTCGAGAAGCCATTTGCTGGACCAGGTGTCCAGTCTGTCCAGGTCTCTTTGAAGTCCTGCCTGGTCCTCATCAGATTTAATTCTCCTCATTAACTTCACATCATCTGCAAACAGGGACACTTCTGAGTCTAACCCTTCCGTGTTTGTGTTTGTGTGTGTGTGTGTGTGTGTGTGTGTGTGTGTGTACTCGCCTAGTTGAGGTTGCAAGGGTCGAGTCTTAGCTCCTGGCCCCGCCTCTTCACTGGTCGCTACTAGGTCACTCTCCCTGAACCGTGAGCTTTATCATACCTCTAATTAAAGCTATGTATGGATCCTGCCTCCACTACATCGCTTCCCAAACTATTCCACTTCCTGACTACTCTGTGGCTGAAGAAATACTTCCTAACATCCCTGTGATTCATCTGTGTCTTCAACTTCCAACTGTGTCCCCTTGTTGCTGTGTCCGATCTCTGGAACAACCTGTCTTTGTCCACCTTGTCAATTCCTCTCAGTATTTTGTATGGCGTTATCATGTCCCCCCTATCACTCCTGTCCTCCAGTGTCGTCAGGATGATTCCCCTTAACCTCTCCTCGTAGGACATACCTCTTAGCTTTGGGACTAGTCTTGTTGCAAACCTTTGCACTTTCTCTAGTTTCTTTACGTGCTTGGCTAGGTGTGGGTTCAAGACTGGTGCCGCATACTCCAATATGGGCCTAACTTACACGGTGTACAGGGTCCTGAACGATTCCTTATTAAGATGTCGGAATGCTGTTCTGAGGTTTGCTAAGCGCCCATATGTTGCAGCAGTTATTTGGTTGGTGTGCCCTTCAGGAGATGTGCCTGGTGTTATACTCACCCCAAGATCTTTTTCCTTGAGTGAGGTTTGTAGTCTCTGGCCCCCTAGACTGTATTCTGTCTGCGGTCTTCTTTGCCCTTCCCCAATTTTCATGACTTTGCACTTGGTGGGGTTGAACTCCAGGAGCCATTTGCTGGACCAGGTCTGCAGCCTGTCCAGATCCCTTTGTAGTTCTGCCTGGTCTTCGATCGAGTGAATTCTTGTCATCAACTTCACGTCATCTGCAAACAGGGACACTTCCGAGTATATTCCTTCCGTCACGTCGTTCACAAATACCAGAAACAACACTGGTCCTAGGACTGACCTCTGTGGGACCCCGCTGGTCACAGGTACCCACTCTGACACCTCGCCACATACCATGACTCGCTGCTGTCTTCCTGACAAGTATTCCTTGATTCATTGCAGTGCCTTCCCTGTTACCCTGCTTGGTCCTCCAGTTTTTGCACTAATCTCTTGTGTGAAACTGTGTCAAACGCCTTCTTGCACTCCAAGAAAATGCAATCCAAGCACCCCTCTCTCTCTTGTTTTACTTCTGTCGCCGTGTCACAGAACTCGATTAGGTTTGTGGCACAGGATTTCAGGTCCCTGAAACCATGTTGGCTGCTGTTGATAAGATCATTTCTTTCTAGGTATTCCACCACTCTTCTCCTGATAATCTTCTCCATGATTTTGCATACTATACATGTCAGCGACACTGGTCTGTAGTTTAGTGCTTCATGTCTGTCTCCTTTTTTAAAGACTGGGACTACATTTGCTGTCTTCCATGCCTTAGGTAATCTCCCTGTTTCGATAGATGTTTTAAATATTGTTGTTAGGGGGTACACATAGCGCCTCTGCTCCCTTTCTTAGGACCCATGGAGAGATGTTATCTGGCCCCATTGCCTTTGAGGTATCTAGCTCACCCAGAAGCCTTTTCACTTCTTCCTCGGTTGTATGTACTGTGTCCAGCACTTGGTGGTGTACCCCACCTCTCCGTCTTTCTGGAACCCCTTGTGTGTGTGTGTGTGTGTGTGTGTGTGTGTGGTGTGTGTGTGGTGTGTGTGTGTGTGTGTGTGTGTGTGTGTGTGTGTGTGTGTGTGTGTGTGTGTGTGTGTGTACTCACCTATTTGTGGTTGCTACTGGGCCCTCTCTCTCCCCGCTCCATGAGCTTTATCAAACTTCGTCTTAAAACTGTGTATGGTTCCTGCCTCCACTACGTCATTTTCTAGGCTATTCCACTGCCTGACAACTCTAAGACTGAAGAAATACTTCCTAATATCTCTTTGACTCAATTGTGTCTTCAACTTCCAATTGTGGCCTCTTGTTTCTGTGTCCCCTCCCTGCAACATCCTGTCTTTGTCCACCTTGTCTTTTCCACGCAGAATTTTATATGCAGAATTTTATATGTCGTTATCATGTTTCCCCTGACCCTCCTGTCCTCCAGTGTCGTCAAGCCGATTTCCCTTAATCTTTCTTCATAGGACATTCCCCTTAGCTCTGGAACTAACCTTGTCGCAAACCTTTGCACTTTCTCTAGTTTCTTGTCGTGCTTTATCAAGTGCGGGTTCCAAACAGGTGCTGCATACTCCAGTATGGGCCTGACATACACGGTGTACAGTGTCTTGAACGATTCCTTACTAAGGTATCGGAATGCTGTTCTCAGGTTTGCCAGGCGCCCATATGCTGCAGCAGTTATCTGATTGATGTGTGCTTCCGGAGACATGCTCGGTGTTATACTCACACCAAGATCTTTCTCCTAGAGTGAGGTTTGCAGTCTTTAGCCACCTAGCCTATACTCTGTCTGTGATCTTCTGTACTCATCTATATGTAGTACCAGGGTAGGTTTACAGCTCCTGGTCCCACCTCTCCGCTGGATCATTGATAGTGACTTATCAGTTACCTTCGAGTGATTATGTTATTTGAAGGTGAACGAGTTTCTCAGATGTTGTAGCACTTGATCAGTGCCTAGCAAGTGACCCACAACAGTCGACTAACACCCAGGTACCTACTCACTGCTAGGTACCTACTCACTGCTAGGTACCTACTCACTGCTAGGTGAACAAAGGCAACGGGTGTAAGGAGACCTACCCATCTCTCAGTTAGTGTTTGTTTGCATATGTTTATTTGTTTGTTTGTGTTCTTATTAAAATTATTCACCAACACCACACTGAAAAGACTGACAATAGATAAATTAACCAAAGCAATAAATACAAATGGAAGTCCAAGACGTAGTGTTGTAAAGGAAGTTTAAGTAAGAAAAATGCTTTTAAAAATGTTGTTTTAACTCGGCTGGTGCTGCAATAGCGGGCCAGCGTGCGCCAGTAAGTGAAGTTTGTGGCTCCCGGGACAATATTCTTACATTATCAAATACTATTTTTCCATTACCAGCAACTGCTGTTAGCCGCTACGCGATCTGTCTAATTACTTCAGTTTACAAGACGCTCCTTTTCTGCCTCGTGGGAGGGAGAGGTCAAGCTTGTTTTTATATACTTACAAGTTGGTGTAAACTATCTATTTATTATTACTAACATACTTTATTATGATTAACATAATTAATCCGGGAATTATCTCAAAATCCCGGCTTTTTTATTAAAGAATCTTAATTTTCTGAAAAATAATTACGAAGGTGTGCATGAAGTGTTTCTTTCACCTCGTCATGAACCTCACTTGGCTTCCCTCCAACTTTTTCACTTAAACTATTACTACCTTTCCTATTTTTTGTTAGGTTTCCCGAAGCTCGATTGGTAGAGCACTCACCTTACACAATGAGTGTCTGTGGTTCGATCCCCGGTGCTGGTGAAAACAATGGACGTGTTTCCTTAAGACACCTGCCTCCCTGTGCACCTAGCAGCAAGTAGGTGCCTGGGTGTTAGTCCACTGGTGGATCGCATGCTTAGGACAATATTAACCTAATTGCCCGAAATTCTCTGCAGTACCATATAGCATGTCGCTGCTGTCAGCTAGGTCTGAATAATTTGTATCATGTACTTGTAGAAATAAACATTATTATTTATTATTATTATTATTATTATTATTATTATTATTATTATTATTATTATTATTATTATTATTATTATTATTATCGTTATTATTATTATTATTATTATTATTATTATTATTATTATTATTATTATTTTATTATTATTATTATTATTATTTTTATTATTATTATTATTATTATTATTATTATTATTTTTATTATTATTATTATTATTATTATTATTATTATTATTATTATTATCGTTTATTATTATTATTATTATTATTATTATTATTATTATTATTATTATTATTATTATTATTATTATTATTATTATTATTATTATTATTATTAATAATCTCTTCGTTCCAAAGCCACCTGGTTCAATTCCTATAATCTCTGCTCTAATTGTATTCGTCTCAGACCAGTGTTGGACTACCTGAAGTAAATGAAGTGCGTATTTGCGTTCAAGAGTCAGTGTTGGTGTCCCTGGAGTAAATGTTGGAGTCCCTCAGAATAGTGTTGGATGTAATGTAGAAGTTACTGATTGTCTGCGACAAATGTTCGAGCCGCTAGATTTTGTATTGTTTGCCTCTTAACGTATACTTGTGTCTGATTTCGAGAGTTACCTTACTTGCACAGCCCGACATCAAGTCAGGCTTTCATGACAGTTAACTGGTCAAGCAGGTTGTTGTTAGCGGTATGTAGTGATTCAGTTCCCTGTTGAAAAATTCTACTGTTCTTATTATTAACCGAGCCATTTTTCCTACTTTCGTAACATTTACCTTATTGTCTTTATGTAACTGAAAGGTCAGTTGACATTATGTCGCCGAGAACATTTATGTGTTCCTTTCGGTCTATTTGGCAGTCATCTTCTGCTGTGTTAAAAGTGTTTCTTTTGAACCCCTCACTTTGTTATATATCGGAACAATTAAAACTTTATATTTATTGAACATCATGTTATTTTTTATCTCCAGTTTGAAGACAATGTTTATAATGACTTTATTCTCTTGTTTTTTCTTCGGTGTTTCCCTTGAGGGACTTTAAATTTCTTTTTTATCGTCCACGTTTGATGACTGGAATCTGGCTCTGTTTTATCTGTACCTTGGGTTTAACTTGGGGAAAATGATAGAAGTGCCAAGACGTACCATGCGGTACGCCTTGGGCGCTGGGTTTAGCAAAAGTACCTTGAGGTACGCCTTGGCGCTAGGTCCTTGCAAAGATACCTTGAGGTCGCCTGCGCTGGTCTTAGCAAAGACGTACTTGGGACCCCTTTGGAAACGCTAGGTCTTAGCAAAGACGTACCTTGGGGTACGCCTTGACGCTGGGTCTTAGCAAAACGTACCTTGGGTACGCCTTGACGTGGGTCTTAGCAACGAGTACCTTAGGTACGCCTTGACGCTGGGTTTGGGCAAAGACTTTTCCTTGAGGTCCCTTGGCGCGGGCTTAGCAAAGACGCCCTTGAGGTACCCTTTGAGCGGGGTTTACAAAGACTACCTTAGGACGCCTTGGCAGGGTCTTAGAAAAGAGTCCCTTTGGGGTACGCCTTGCGCTGGGCCCTTTGCAAAGACGTCCCCTTGAGGTACGCCTTGACGCTGGGTTTAGCAAAGACGCCCTTGAGGTCCCTTGGCGCTAGGTCTTAGCAAAGACGTCCTTAGGTACCCCTTTGGGGCACGGGTTTAGCAAAGACTTACCTTGAGGTCGCCTTCGGGGGTTTTAGCAAAGACCCTTGGGGGACCCTTGACGCTGGGTCTTACAAAGCGTACCTTGAGGTACGCCTGACGCTGGGTCTTAGAAAAACTACCTTGAGGTACGCCTTGACGCGGGGGTCTTAGAAAGACAAACCTAAAGGTACTCTTTGCAAAAGTACTTTATTCAATATTTTTTCATTTTTAGAAAATTTAAATACCCAGTTTCCCCAAGTTTTCCCGTGATAACTGATTTCAGTTTACTGTCCCACCCAGATCACACGTGCCTCGCTCCATGTCACACGTGTTACTTTCCCTTCTAAAATACAAAAAGGGAAACATTTGCTTTTTGGGTTTTGTACAAAATTGCCTATTTTTTCGAAAAGGGTTTAGTAGCGATTTAAAAATTTCCCCGTTTAAACCTTGTTAGTATATAATGAGCGACCCCATTATTGTTAGTATATAATAGCGAGTCACTTGTGTATATAATGAGCGAGTCATTACTGTTATTTATATAATAGCGATCATATTTTTAGTATATAATGAGCGAGTCACATTTTTTAGTAAAATGAGCGAATCATTTTTTTATATAATAGGAGTACTTTTTTAGTATGGATGAGCGATCATATTGTTAGAATATAATACGATCATCTTTGTTACTTTAAAGCGAGTCATCATGTTAGTTGGGAGACGATTTTTTTTTTTGTTAGTTATAATGAGCGATCATCATTTTTTGTATGGGATGAGCGAGTCAATTTTTTTGGGTTGGGAAAATCATACTGTTGTAGGCAATTCGACCAAGCTGGGAACCCCAAAAAAGGGAAAGATCAAGTCGTCAATTTGGGCATGCCATCGGTACGGGTCGAGCAAATGCGTAAGTCTCGCATGGAAGCAAATCAAGTAGAAGGTCACCGGGAAAGTTCTTCGAAAACAAGAAAAGCAGCAGTAAAAATCTCTGCCTTGGGTAGTAAAGGTGAGGAAGTCTGACCTCGAACTCGCAGAAGGGAACCCTACTCCACTAAGGAAGGTTTCATAGTTGGTTTCCCAGGAGGAAGTCGCAATGCTTTCTTTAAACAACTAACCTATGAATTAACTTCGCACCAGAGTCCATGAACACATAAACGGGCGCATTATGGCAGAACTTGTACTAAAAGGGCCAATCGTTTCGTTTGGAGTTATATTCAAAAAAGGGGGGTTGTTTGGAGAAGCATTTTCTACTTCCCCCAAATTCCCTAGAGAGACGTGAAGCAGCATCAACATCAGGGGTTTTCGTATCAAGGCTGGGGTAGGGTTTTAGGAATTTTGAACTGGGGTGGTGTACTCATTATCACCTACTTTCACGACTGGACAGTAATGGGGGGGCCCCGGTTCCCCCAATTTTAAAAAGGAGCCTGGTTCGGTTGTTTTTGAACCCCGACCTGTTCCCTTCCTGGCTCTGGGTTGGCCGGGCCCCTGAAAGATCTAAGTACGCAGGTTTGTAGAGAGCATTGCACTCAAGTGTCTGTCCATGAAATTTTATAAGTAAGTAGGGGAAATCGACGGTATATCATCAGTAGACGCTCTTAGGGGGATACATGACAATTAATAGCAATAGGCCACGGGAACCACAATTTTACAAGTTCTTTGATGTGGGTACTGTACAATACGGGTGCTCGGGAAAAGAGGCTCTTAACACAGCTTTGGATGATGGACGCGAGTGATTAAGGTTGGGGGGTTTTGGTAGTAAAACAAAAAGAGGAGGTACAGGATGACAAAGGGTTGGCATGGACTTTCGTAAGGGAAGGTTTCCCCCGGGGGCACAAATTTCGTACTGGGTGAGAGCTGTAGCGGTCCCATAGTAGCACGCGGACTTGATTGTACACATACTAGTGTTGGTGGCATTGTTTTTGATAATCCGAATGCGGCTAATTTGGGCAAACCCATCAAGGGCTGGTTTTCACTACTTTTGGTACTTGGGAAATTTTGAAACCGCTTTAACGAATGAGGGCATTAGGTTTTAAGACGAAAGCAAACTCATCTAATGACCTTCTGGGCCTTTGGGGGTGCAAACTAATTCTTTTGAAAAACAAAACGGATCAGTTTTTGCAAACCGGGTTTAAAATAATTGCCCAATTAACTGTTCATAAACTTTCCACCTGGTTTTAAACTTGAAAGTCCCCTTTAACGAATTAAGTTGAATACATGTGAGGGGGGTGGAGAATGGGTAGACCTCCTTTCCCTACTGATTAAAAACTCTCAAGGAAGAAACCTCAATTTCATCAGCTCGGCTCGAAAAACGGTAAACCAACCTCAAGGTTGTTGGGGGACCATTGAACAAGGCTAGCACATACGGTCAGACTAAAAATTTTGAGGTTGAAGTCTGAGTATGTCTATCTATGTAAGGTTACCCAATTTTTTGGGGGGACGCATTAAAGGTTGTACTAGCAGCATGTGCTAGGGATCGCTTTAGAAAAAATTTAGAAGTTTCAAAATGTAAAACAAGAATTTAGAGAAAAAAAGAAAATGTAACTAGAACACCAACACAGTGAACTTTAAATGGGAAGAAAAACTTAACTATTCTGCTAAGTAATTTAAAAAATTTACAGGTCACA
Organism: Cherax quadricarinatus; assembly: GCF_026875155.1. Taxonomy (NCBI): domain Eukaryota; kingdom Metazoa; phylum Arthropoda; class Malacostraca; order Decapoda; family Parastacidae; genus Cherax; species Cherax quadricarinatus. Next base: position 34,570,082 of record NC_069450.1, read on the forward strand.
CTAACAAAGAACTCACACAAGAAAAATACGCAACAAAAATGAACAACACTTTGAAAATCAAGAGAACTTGTACTTTACTCAAACCTGATTTGCTCAATTTTACTTTAAGTTGAATGAATGGCACAGTGAGTTTGTCTTTACTCTCAATGCAATAGGAAAATACACAATAAAATGATAAATCAATCAAAAAAATTGTTAAATTGGCCCTCAATAAAACTTGTACAAAAAATAAAACAAACTGGGACACAATTCACTGAAATAAAATAAAAGGGCACAGAAAGAATAAAATATTAGCACAGAACAGACATAGAAACTGCACTGAAATAAACTGTAGAAAATATTGCAAATAACAATTGCTAATCAACAAGTATTCCCACAACACGCATAAAATTTCTTGCAAGAAAAACTTTAATGGCAACACAATATTTGCACAAGAATTATTGCAAAATGATCAATGTGCAATAATAAAAAAAAATTACACACACAAGAAAAGAAATATATAAAGGGAATGAACACTTTAACTCTTAACTACAACTTAAACAACACTTAACAAGCGAAAGAACAATTTACTCTAAAAGAAGAACTTAAAAAATGCACTAAGAGTGAATTTGTTCAATGAAAAATAAAAAATAATAGGTGCTAAAACACATAACAAAAAGGTTTGAACACTTACAGTGATGCAGAACATCAACATAAACACAATACTAGAATTTTCTTGCAATGCAACTTGATGTGAAAACTTCGATGAAAATGATTTCTTGTTTGCACAAAATAATGGCACAATTGTCTGTGGAAATAAGACAAATTAGACACTGGCTAAATGAAAAGAATATGAACACAAGAATGTTCAACACACAGGGAACAAAACAAGAATACACAAATGCTGGGAAGAAAAAATTATATATGACTGAGACAACACTGAGTTGTGATGCAGAATATGAGGTGAAAAATTACTGAAATACTTCACTGGAATACTGAGAACACAAGGTGATTCTGAAGTGTAAACACAAGTTCTATACTGCTCATATGTTGCACACACAAAAAAGGAAAAAAACTAAGTACTTACTTCAAGTGTATAAAAAGACACAACACAACAGACATAAGATAATGCACGAAAATTAACACTGAATTAAGGAGATTATCAAATTATTGCAATCAGTATATAATAAACACTGATCAAGAGTCGCTGAATGTCACTAAGAAAAATCACTGGAAACACAAAAGAAATGTCTCAACACTTGCAAATGTCTCCTATGAACAATATTATGGCTGTAACGACTTGGTGTAGAATGAGGTAGATGGTGGAAGGTTGGAGGTGGAGGGTAGAGGAGACTGGTGGCTGACTACGATCACTGACTTCTCTCCACACTCGAAGAATTTGCACTTAAATCGACGATAGACTCACACATGAGGCTTTCAACGGTGGCGTCACTATCGAAGACACACTCTAGCTCTTGACCCCTATGTGGTCCTTAAAATATGGTGCTATAACCCTTCGTAGTGTACCCCAAAAACTGCAGAGGTTTGGTGAGTGGGTTAATGGCTGAGTGAGGCGTCTGAGGCCGCGTGGTGAGTGGGTGGGTGGGTGGGCTTAACAGGGCTAAGACCAGGGGTGGTGAGACACACGTGGTCGTGGGCCTATGGGATGAACGGCGTAAGCCTCACTGAGGACACCCACACTGGCGCGAAGATATTCTAAGCTGGCTGGCTTTAAAAAAAAAACCCACGAAATACCACAACACCACAGGGATGAAAAAGAGCACTCAGAATTTCTTGCAGCTTTAATCACAAGCGATGAAGACTACTCACGTGGCTTGCTTGAGTACTGGGGTAAGACAACTGGGTTAGTTGCTAGCTGACTTATCTTAACCCTTCACACAGAATAGCTTGAGAACTTCTCACAATGAGCACAGCAGGGGTAAAAGCTGGCTTGGCAGGCAAAGAAACTGGATGGAATAGGCTAGGCTGGACTGGACTCCCTCACCACAGACTGGTAGCTGGCTTACTTTGCAAACTCGGGTCAACCCCTCAGGAGTGATGCAAATAAGCAGATAAACACTAATACAAAGAGACTGACCAGTGAATGGTGTAGAAGCTGGTAGGAGCTGGGGGAGAAACTGGCTGAGGTAGCGCCTGGCGTTAATGGGGAGAAATTTTTTCTCCAGAAACGCTGTAATCGTCAGAATTACGGGCCCAGGCTGTTCATTTGTGGGGGGGGTTTCTTAAAGGAATATCAGGGTTGAATAACACACTGGTTGGACGGAAACGAATATTTCAGACTGGATGTGGGAGAGGGACCCAGCCTCGCCTTTCCTACCATGTCAAACGCCGACTGAGACCGAGTAGCTAGCTCGCCTCACACTCAAGCTGTATCCGGACGTCACACAAACAGTCACAGGCCTAGGGATCTTCTATCTAAAGCACTTTGGATGATACTGATATGCTGTACAACACAGGGATTAGCAACTATGCTGACAGTATGGGATGAGCGAGTCATCATTGTTAGTATGGGATGAGCGAGTCATCATTGTTAGAAATGGGATGAGCGAGTCATCATTGTTAGTATATAATAAATTGAGTCATCATTGCTAGTATGAATGAGCGAGTCATCATTTTTAGTATGGGATGGCAAGCATCATTGTTGGGTATATAATGAGCGAGTCATCATTGTTAGTATGGGATGAGCGGGTCATCATTGTTAGTATGGGATGAGCGAGTCATCATTGTTAGTATGGGATGAGCGGGTCATGATTGTTAGTATGGGATGAGCGAGTCATCATTGTTACTATGGGATGAGCGAGTCATCATTGTTAGTATGGGATGAGCGAGTCATCATTGTTAGTATGGGATGAGCGAGTCATCATTGTTAGTATATAATGAGCGAGTCATCATTGTTAGTATATAATGAGCGAGTCATCATTGTTAGTATGGGATGAGTGAGTCATCATTGTTAGTATGGGATGAGCAAGTCATCATTGTTAGTATGGGATGAGTGAGTCATCATTGTTAGTATGGGATGAGCAAGTCATCATTGTTAGTATGGGATAGTGATTTCATCATTGTTAGTATGGGAATGAGCAAGTCATCATTTTTAAGTATGGATGGTGAGTCATCATTGTAGATGGGATATGAGTCATCATTTTTTAGTATGGAGAGTGAGTCATCATTTTAGTATGGGATGAGTGATCATCATTGTTAGTATGGGAGGATGAGTCATCATTGTTAGTATGGGAGGAGTGAGTCATCATTGTTAGATGGGAGGAGTGAGTCATCATATTGTATATGGGAGGAGTGAGTCATCATTGTTAGTATGGGATGAGCGAGTCATCATTGTTAGTATAAAAATGAGCGAGTCATCGTTGTTAGTATGGGATGAGCGAGTCATCATTGTTAGTATGGGATGAGCGAGTCATCATTGTTAGTATTGGATGAGCGAGTCATCATTTTTAGTATGGAATGAGCGGGTCATCATTGTTAGTATGGGATGAGCGAGTCACCATTGTTAGTATATAATGAGCGAGTCATCATTGTTAGTATGGGATGAGCGAGTCATCATTGTTAGTATGGGATGAGCGAGTCATCATTGTTAGTATTGGATGAGCGAGTCATCATTGTTAGTATGGAATGAGCGAGTCACCATTGTTAGTATGGGATGAGCGAGTCATCATTGTTAGTATGGGATGAGCGAGTCATCATTGTTAGTATTGGATGAGCGAGTCATCATTGTTAGTATGGAATGAGCGAGTCACCATTGTTAGTATGGGATGAGCGAGTCACCATTGTTAGTATGGGATAAGCGAGTCACCATTGTTAGTATGGGATATGCGAGTCATCATTGTTAGTATGGGATATGCGAGTCATCATTGTTAGTATGGGATGAGCGAGTCATCATTGTTAGTATGGGATGAGCGAGTCATCATTGTTAGTATGGGATATGCGAGTCATCATTGTTAGTATGGGATGAGCGAGTCCATCATTGATTAGTATGGGATGAGCGAGTCACCATTGTTAGTATGGGATATGCGAGTCATCATTGTTAGTATGGGATGAGCGAGTCATCACTGTTAGTATGGGATGAGCGAGTCATCATTGTTAGTATGGGATGAGCGAGTCATCATTGTTAGTATGGGATGAGCGAGTCATCATTGTTAGTATGGGATGAGCGAGTCATCACTGTTAGTATGGGATGAGCGAGTCATCACTGTTAGTATGGATGACGAGTCATCACTGTTAGTATGGATGAGCGAGTCATCATTGTTAGTATGGGATGAGCGAGTCATCATTGTTAGTATGGGTATGAGCGAGTCATCATTGTTGTATGGGATGAGCGAGTCATCATTGTTAGTATGGGATGAGCGAGTCATCATTGTTAGTATGGGATGAGCGAGTCATCATTGTTAGTATGGGATGAGCGAGTCATCATTGTTAGTATGGGATGAGCGAGTCATCCGTTTTACACAGATTTTATAATTTTACGTCTCATCTCCCTTTTAAAACATTTATGTGATTTATTAAGGCCAATGGGATTCACACAGACATAAGCTGCTGTTCCAAAGCTTGCTGGAGTGCTCCATCAAGAGGTATTTTGTACATCTATATGACTCAGTAAATTATAACTACTGCTCAACTACACGTGTTAGCACGTGTTCTCGTTCATATTCAAATGATCTGGCATTAGTGCTCGCGCCAGATATGTAATGTACGTATATGTATAGTGATAAGATGCAATATGCCGTTTATGGTATTTCATTGATCAAAAAGACGTTACATCTCACAATGACTTAATCATCTCATAGAGCAGACAGAGGAATTGATAGAAATAATCTGTATCCTCCACTCGACTTTCGTGTACAATCTTCCCTTATCAAATGAAGGATTGAACCTCCAACTCTCCTTGCTCTGAATGACACGGTCGGATTTAGCTGTTTTCAAAAATATAATAATAATTATTATTATTATGAATATTGTTATTATTATTATTTTTTATTTGATTTAGAATGACAGTACATATAGAGAGTACATACAATTATTAACATGGTACATTAATAAGGTACAAAGATAAACAGTAATTTACTTAAGGAGAGTACCGTACTCAAACACCTTCAAAATTTTTTTACGATAAGGTATCTCGTATTTCCAATACCAATACCCAATTCAACCCTAATACAAAGTAACATAGCATGGTATTATCCATAATACCCCTTAAACTAAGCCCCGCTGTCCCCTGGCAACCCAACCCCCTGTATCTGAGTTATATGTTCAGAAGAGATGCATTTTGAAGTACATGGGTACAGATTTGCGGTAGTGAGATGGAGAAAAGACAAACCTCTTCAGAATGAACACATTTAACAAGCACCCAAACACCCACATAAGATGTTTTACGGTAGTTTTACTGCTAAAGACCCTGGGCACTTTGTTATTGTAGAGTGAATAATGAAGAGTGAAAAATACAAGGAAATCCTGGCAGTTCATTTGCTTCTCATTGTGAATAGAGACTTTCCTGATGGAGAAGGCATTTTCTAACAGAATCTTGCTCCATGCCACACTTCCAGAAAAATAATGACATTCTTTGAAAAGAGTGGGCTAAGCGTTCTAAATTTGCCTGGAAACTTATAACATAAACCCAATCAACCCAGCTGAGAATGTACGGGCAGTAACCATACGCAAAGTCACGAAACAGGACTCTTCAACTATGAAGAAGCTAATTGCTGCTGTTATTAAGACCTGGAACCAAGACGAAAAACTTGGCAAAATGTGTTCAACATTAGTCGATTCTGTGCCAAAGTGTCTAGCAATGCTTGTAAAAGCAAAGGTAGTCATATATTTTATTAAATAATTTATCTATCACATCAGTGCTGTGCATTTTTCAAATATTCATTAATTTTCCAAATAAATGTCTTATTTCATCTGTCCCAACTAATATGCAAACTACTGTACATGTATGTGTCCACACCTCTCAACTTGCTACGTAACAAATGCCCTTCTCTCAGGATTCGCTGGTCCTGTCGTACCTTCTCATAAATATATGTGTGGGGCAAGTCTCCACCACATATTAGTCAAAGTCATTGAAGTTCTCGACACCCTAACTCGTCTGTCACCTTAATTTTCAGCTCTGCCTATATGTACTTTTCCTCAATCACTACTCTACCTATCTTCACAGCTCTTGTCACCACTACACTTTCCATCACTAAGCTTGTCACAACTACTATACCTATACTCACTACACTTGTCACCACTACACCTATCGTCACTACACTTGGCACTACTACTCTGCGTAACATCACTATACTTGTCACCATTATACCTATCATCACTACACTTGTCACCACTTCTCTATCTATCATCATTACACTTGTCACCACTACTCCTATCATCACAATACTTCACACCACTACTCTACCTATCATCACTACACTTGTCACCACTGCTCTACCTACCATCACTACAATTGTCACCACTACTTCTATCATCACAACATTTGTCATCACTACAACTCTCATCCTTACACTTGTCACCACTACTCTACCTACCATCACTACAGTTGTCACCACTACTCCTATCATCACAACACTTGTCACCACTACTCTACCTATCCTCACTACACTTGTCAGCATGACACTTACCATCACTACACTTATCACCACTACACCTATCATCACTACACTTGTCACCACTACTCTACCTATCCTCACTACACTTCTCAGCAGTAGTACCAGTTCCTAGTAACCAGTTACCAGTAACCAGTGTACCAGTAGATGACTCACTACCAACCGTCTGTGTGAATCACTGACT
>NC_069450.1:34577373-34609940 GCF_026875155.1 Cherax quadricarinatus
TGTGATACAGTGACTCCCCTACTGTGTGATACGTGACTCACTACTTGGGGATACAGTGATCACTACTGTGTAATACTGTGACCACTACTCTGTGATACAGTGACTCACACTGTGTGATACTGTTTACTCACTACTGTGTGACACAGTGAAATCACTACTGTGTGATACAGTGACTCACTACTGTGTGATACAGTGACTCACTACTGTGTAATACTGTGACTCACTACTGTGTGATACTGTGACTCACTACTGTGTGATACTGTGACTCACTACTGTGTGATACAGTGAGTCACTTCTGTGTGATACAGTGACTCACTACTGTGTGATACAGTGACTCACTACTGTGTGATACTGTGACTCACTACTCTGTGATACAGTGACTCACTACTGTGTGATACTGTGACTCACTTCTCTGTGATACTGTGAATCACTACTCTGTGATACTGTGACTCACTACTGTGTGATACTGTGACTCACTACTCTGTGATACAGTGACTCACTTCTGTGTGATACTGTGACTCACTTCTCTGTGATACTGTGACTCACTACTGTGTGATACTGTGACTCACTACTCTGTGATACTGTGACTCACTACTGTGTGATACTGTAACTCACTACTCTGCAATACTGTGACTCACTACTCTGTGGTACAGTGACTCACTACTGTGTGATACAGTGACTCACTACTGTGTGATACTTTGACTCACTACTCTGTGATACTGTGACTCACTACTGTGTGATACTGTGACTCACTACTCTGTGATACTGTGACTCACTTCTGTGTGATACTGTGACTCACTACTCTGTGATACTGTGATTCACTTCTGTGTGATACTGTGACTCACTACTGTGCGATACTGTGACTCACAACTGTGTGATACTGTGACTCACTACTCTGTGATACTGTGACTCACTACTCTGTGATACTGTGACTCACTACTCTGTGATACTGTGACTCACTACTGTGTGATACAGTGACTCACTTCTGTGTGATACTGTGACTCACTTCTGTGTGATACTGTGACTCACTACTGTGTGATATAGTAACTCACTACTGTGTGACACAGTGACTCACTACTCTGTGATACTGTGACTCACTACTCTGTGATACTGTGACTCACTACTGTGTGATACTGTGACTCACTACTCTGTGATACTGTGACTCACTACTGTGTGATACTGTGACTCACTACTCTGTAATACTGTGACTCACTACTCTGTGATACAGTGACTCACTACTGTGTGATACAGTGACTCACTACTGTGTGATACTTTGACTCACTACTCTGTGATACTGTGACTCACTACTGTGTGATACTGTGACTCACTACTCTGTGATACAGTGACTCACTTCTGTGTGATACTGTGACTCACTACTCTGTGATACTGTGACTCACTTCTGTGTGATACTGTGACTCGCTACTGTGTGATACATTGACTCACTACTATGTGATACAGTGACTCACTACTCTGTGATACTGTGATTCACTTCTGTGTGATACTGTGACTCACTACTGTGTGATACTGTGACTCACTACTGTGTGATACTGTGACTCACTACTCTGTGATACTGTGACTCACTACTCTGTGATACTGTGACTCACTACTCTGTGATACTGTGACTCACTACTCTGTGATACTGTGACTCACTTCTGTGTGATACTGTGACTCACTACTGTGTGATACTGTGACTCACTACTCTGTGATACTGTGACATACTACTGTGTGATACAGTGACTCACTTCTGTGTGATACAGTGACTCACTTCTGTGTGATACTGTGACTCACTACTGTGTGATATAGCAACTCACTACTGTGTGATACAGTGACTCACTACTCTGTGATACTGTGACTCACTACTCTGTGATACTGTGACTCACTACTCTGTGATACTGTGACTCACTTCTGTGTGATATTGTGACTCACTACTGTGTGATACTGTGACTCACTACTGTGTGATACTGTGACTCACTACTGTGTGATTCAGTGACTCACTTCTGTGTGATACAGTGACTCACTTCTTTGTGATACTGTGACTCACTACTGTGTGATACTGTGACTCACTTCTGTGTGATACTGTGACTCACTACTGTGTGATACTGTGACTCACTACTGTGTGATACAGTGGCTCACTTCTGTGTGATACTGTGACTCACTACTGTGTGATACAGTGACTCACTTCTGTGTGATACTGTGACTCACTACTCTGTGATTCAGTGACTCACTTCTGTGTGATACTGTGACGCACTTCTCTGTGATACTGTGACTCACTACTGTGTGATACAGTGACTCACTTCTGTGTGATACTGTGACTCACTACTCTGTGATACTGTGACTCACTACTCTCTGATACTATGAGTCACGACTCTGCGGTACTGTGACTCACTACTCTGTGATACAGTGACTCACTACTCTGTGATACTGTGACTCACTACTCTGTGATACTGTGACTCACTAATCTGTGATACTGTGACTCACTACTCTGTGATACTGTGACTCACTACTCTGTGATACTGTGACTCACTACTCTGTGATACTTTGACTCACTACTCTGTGATACTGTGACTCACTACTCTGTGATACTGTGTCTCACTTCTGTGTGATACTGTGACTCTCTACTCTGTGATACATTGACTCACTACTCTGTGATACAGTGACTCACTGCTGTGTGATACAGTGACTCACTATTGTGTGATACAGAGAGTCGCTACTTTGCGATACAGTGACTCACTACTATCTGATACAGTGACTCTCTTCTGTGTTATACAGTGGCTCACTACTCTGTGATACAGTGACTCACTTCTGTGTTTTACAGTGACTCACTACTCTGTGATACAGTGACTCACTTCTGTGTTATACAGTGACTCACGTCTCTGTGATACAGAGAGGCATTTATTGGCATAAGTGTAGCACTTACAGTGTTGTAATCTGTAAATTATAGTGTAACTTACTGTGCATTTATACAGTGAGACAATGTAACACTTATTGTGTGAAAGAGTGTAACGCTTACATTGCTCACAGTGTAGCACTTGCAGTGAGATATATTCTGGCTTTTATAGTGTGTTACACTGCAGCATTTATTGTGTGATGCATTGTAGCACAAACAGTGCGTTACAGTGTGGCACTGTGATGCAGTGTATTACTTACACTGTTATGCGCTGTAGCATTTAGAGTGTGGTACAGTGTAGCATACATAGTGCGCTACAGTACAATACATACAATGTGCTACAGTGTTGCACTCAGTGTGCTGTACAATGTAGCACTTATATTGTGAGTCAGTGTTACTACGTATCAGTTGAAACACTTACACGAACAGTTAGATACAGTGTAACACAAAGTGAATTACAGAGTATTACTAAGTATAACAAAATAGTTGTGTGATGCAGTGCAGCACATTCAGTGTTTTACAGTGTAACCCTTACTGAGTGATACAGTGTAGCCTTTACTGTGTAACACAGTGTAGCCATTACTGTGTGGTACAGTGTAGCCTTTACTGTGTAACACAGTGTAGCCATTACTTGTGATACAGTGTAGCCTTTACTGTGTAACACAGTGTAGCCATTACTTGTGATACAGTGTAGCCTTTACTGTGTGACACAGTGTAGCCATTACTGTGTGATACAGTGTAGCCTTTACTGTGTGACACAGTGTAGCCATTACTGAGTGATACAGTGTAGCCTTTACTGTGTAACACAGTGTAGCCATTACTGTGTGATACAGTATAGCCTTTACTGTGTAACACAGTGTAGCCATTACTGTGTGATACAGTGTAGCCTTTACTGTGCGACACAGTGTAGCCATTACTGTGTGATACAGTGCAGCCTTTACTGTGTGACACAGTGTAGCCTTTACTGTGTGGTACAGTGTTGCCTTTACTGTGTGACACAGTGTAGCCATTACTGTGTGATGCAGTGTAGCCATTACTGTGTAACACAGTGTAACCATTACTGTGTGATACAGTGTAGCCTTTACTGTGTGACATAGTGTAGCCATTGCTGTGTGATACAGTGTAGCCATTACTGTGTGTCACAGTGTATCCATTACTGTGTGATACAGTGTAGCCTTCACTGTGTGATACAGTGTTGCCTTTACTATGTGATACAGTGTTGCCTTTACTGTGTGACACAGTGTAGCCATTACTGTATGATACAGTGTAGCCTTTACTGTGTGACACAGTGTAGCCATTACTGTGTGACACAGTGTAGCCATTACTGTGTGACACAGTGTAGCCATTACTGTGTGATACAGTGTAGCCTTCACTGTGTGATACAGTGTTGCCTTTACAATGTGATACAGTGTAGCCTTTACTATGTAATACAGTGCAGCCTTTACTATGTGATACAGTGTTGCCTTTACTATGTGATACAGTGTTGCCTTTACTATGTGATACGGTGTATCCTTTACTATGTGATATAGTGTAGCCTTTAATATGTGATACAGTGTAGCCTTAACTATGTGATACAGTGTAGCCTTTATTGTGTGATACAGTGTATCCTTTACTGTGTTATACAGTGTATCCTTTACTATGCGATACAGTGTAACCTTTACTATGTGATACAGTGTAGCCTTTACTATGTGATACAGTGTTGCCTTTACTATGTGATACAGTGTATCCTTTACTATTTGATACAGTGTATCCTTTACTGTGTGATTCAGTGTAGCCTTTACTATGTGATACAGTGTATTCTTTACTATGTGATACAGTGTATCCTTTACTGTGTTATTCAGTGTATCCTTTACTATGTGATACAGTGTTGCCTTTACTGTGTGATACAGTGTAGCCTTTAAAGTGTGATACAGTGTTGCCTTTAGTGTCTGACACAGTGTTGCCATTACTGTGTGATACAGTGTAGCCTTTACTGTGTGACACACTGTAGCCATTGCTGTGTGATGCAGTGTAGCCATTACTGTGTGACACAGTGTAGCCATTACTGTGTGATACAGTGTAGCCTTCACTGTGTGATACAGTGTTGCCTTTACTATGTGATACAGTGTTGCCTTTACTGTGTGACACAGTGTAGCCATTACTGTGTGATACAGTGTAGCCTTTACTGTGTGACACAGTGTAGCCATTACTGTGTGACACAGTGTAGCCATTACTGTGTGACACAGTGTAGCCATTACTGTGTGATACAGTGTAGCTTTCACTGTGTGATACAGTGTTGCCTTTACTATGTGATACAGTGTAGCCTTTACTATGTGATACAGTGCAGCCTTTACAATGTGATACAGTGTTGCCTTTACTATGTGATACAATGTAGCCTTTACTATGTGATACAGTGTAACCTTTACTATGTGATACAGTGTTGCCTTTACTATGTGATACAGTGTATCCTTTACTATGTGATACAGTGTAGCCATTACTGTGTGATACAGTGTAGCCTTTACTATGTGATACAGTGTAGCCTTAACTATGTGATACAGTGTAGCCTTTATTGTGTGATGCAGTGTATCCTTTACTGTGTTATACAGTGTATCATTTACTATGTGATACAGTGTAACCTTTACTATGTGTTACAGTGTAGCCTTTACTATGTGATACAGTGTAGCCTTTACTATGTGATACAGTGTAGCCTTTACTATGTGATACAGTGTAACCTTTACTATTTGATACAGTGTATCCTTTACTGTGTGATTCAGTGTAGCCTTTACCATTTGATAGTGTATCCTTTACTGTGTGATACAGTGTAGCCTTTACTATGTGATACAGTGTATCCTTTACTAGGTGATACAGTGTATCCTTTACTGTGTTATACAGTGTATCCTTTACTATGTGATACAGTGTTGCCTTTACTGTGTGATACAGTGTAGCCTTTACTGTGTGACACAGTGTAGCCATTACTGTGTGATACAGTGTAGCCTTTACTGTGTGACACAGTGTAGCCATTACTGTGTGATTCAGTGTAGCCATTACTGTGTGACACAGTGAAGAAATTACTGTGTGATACAGTGTAGCCTTCACTGTGTGTTACAGTGTGTCCTTTACTATGTGATTCAGTGTATTATTTACTCTGTGATACAGTGTATCCTTTACTATGTGATACAGTGTAGCCTTTACTGTGAGATACAGTGTAGCCTTTACTATGTGATACAGTGTATCCTTTACTATGTGATACAGTGTATCCTTTACTGTGTTATACAGTGTATCCTTTACTATGTGATACAGTGTTGCCTTTACTGTGTGATACAGTGTAGCCTTTACTGTGTGACACAGTGTAGCCATTACTGTGTGATACAGTGTAGCCTTTACTGTGTGACACAGTGTATCCTTTACTATGTGATACAGTATATCCTTTACTATGTGATACAGTGTATCATTTACTATGTGATACAGTGTATCCTTTACTATGTGATACAGTGTATCCTTTACTATGTGATTCAGTGTATTCTTTACTCTGTGATACAGTGTATCCTTTACTATGTGATACAGTGTAGCCTTTACTGTGAGATACAGTGTAGCCTTTACTATGTGATACAGTGTATCCTTTACTATGTGATACAGTGTATCCTTTACTGTGTTATACAGTGTATCCTTTACTAAGTGATACAGTGTAGCCTTTACTGTGTGATACAGTGTAGCCTTTACTATGTGATACAGTGTATCCTTTACTATGTGATACAGTGTATCCTTTACTGTGTTATACAGTGTATCCTTTTCTATGTGATACAGTGTAGCCTTTACTGTGTGATACAGTGCAGCCTTTACTGTGTGACACAGTGTAGCCATTACTGTGATACAGTGTAGCCTTTACTGTGTGACACAGTGTAGCCATTACTGTGTGATACAGTGTTGCCTTTACTGTGTGACACAGTGTAGCCATTACTGTGTGATACAGTGTTGCGTTTACTGAGTGACACAGTGTAGCCATTACTGTGTGATACAGTGTCGCCTTTACAGTGTGACACAGTGTAGCCATTACTGTGTGATACAGTGTAGCATTACTGTGTGATACAGTGTAGCTTTTACTATGTGAGATTAGTCGACGTGCCACAAACTAGTATGCACAGATAAGAAGGGAGGCCCAGCCGCATTATGAAAATGACATAGCATCGAAAGTCAAGTCTGACCCGAAACTACTCTTCAGCCACATCAGGAGGAAGACAACAGTCAAGGACCAGGTGAAAGTGGGGAGCTCACAAGAAACGACCAGAAGGTATGTGAGGAGCTCATCATGAGATTTCAGGAAGTATTTACAGTAGAGGCTGAAGGGACAATGGGAAGGCAAAACAGTGGCGTACAGCAACAAGGGATATACAAATAAGTGTTGGATGAATTACTCACAACTGAGGAGGCGGAGAAGCTCCTAAGTGACCTTGATACCTCAAAGGCGGTGGGACCGGACATCTCTCCGTGGGTCCTTAGAGAGGGAGCAGAAACACTACATGTGCCACTAACCAAAGTCTTCAACACTTCCCTTGAAACTGGGCAACTACCTGAAGTATGGAAGAATTAAAATGTAGTCCCCATCTTTAAGAAGGGAGACAGAAATGAAGCACTAAATTATAGACCAGTGTCACTGACATGTATAGTATGCAAAGTCTTGGAAAAGGTTATCAGGAGGAGAGTGGTGGAGCACCTGGAGTTGAACAAGATTATAAACGACAGCCAGCACGGATTCATGGAAGGAAAATCCTGTGTCACAAACCTACTAGAGTTTTATGATAAGGTAACTGAAGTAAAAAATGAGAAGGAGGGGTGGGTTGATTGCATTTTCTTGGACCGCAAGAAGGCTTTCGACACAGTTCCTCACAAGAGATTAGTACAAAAGCTAGAGGAACAAGCACGTATAACAGGAAGGGCACTGCAATGGATCAGAGAATACCTAACAGGGAGACAACAGCGAGTCATGGTCCGTGATGAGGTATCACAGTGGGCGCCAGTGACGAGCGGGGTCCCACAGAGGTCAGTCCTGGGACCAGTGCTATTCTTGGTATATGTGAACGACATGACGGAAGGGATAGACTCAGAAGTGTCCCTGTTTGCAGATGACGTGAAGTTAATGAGGGAAATTAAATCAGACGCGGACCAGACAGGTCTACAAAGAGACCTGGATAGGCTGGATGTGTGGTCCAGAAACGGGCTCCTAGAATTTAACCCCGCCAAATGCAAAGTCATGAAGATTGGAGGAGGACAAAGAAGACCGCAGACAGAGTATAGGCTAGGAGGCCAAAGGCTGCAAACCTCACTCAAGGAGAAAGACCTAGGAGTGAGTATAATACCGAGTACATCGCCAGAAGCACACATTAACCAGATAACTGCTGCGGCATATGGGCGCTTGGCAAACCTGAGAATAGCGTTCCGGTACCTCAGTAAGGAATCGTTCAAGACTTTATACACTGTGTACGTCAGGCCCATACTGGAGAACGCAGCACCAGTTTGGAACCCACACCTGGTCAAACACGTCAAGAAATTAGAGAAAGTGCAAAGGTTTGCAACAAGGCTAGTTCCAGAGCTTAGGGGAATGTCCTATGAAGAAAGGTTAAGGGAAATCGGTCTGACAACACTGGAGGACAGGAGGGTCAGGGGATACATGATAACGACATACAAAATACTGCGTGGAATAGACAAGGTAGACAGAGACAGGTTGTTCCAGAGATGAGATACAGAAACAAGGGGTAACAATTGGAAGATGAAGACTCAGACGAGTCACAGGGACGTTAGGAAGTATTTCTTCAGTCATAGAGTTGTCAGCAAGTGGAATAGCCTAGCAAGTGAAGTAGTGGAGGCAGGAACCATACATAGTTTTAAGAAGAGGTATGACAAAGCTCAGGAAGCAGAGAGGGAGAGGACCTAGTAGCGATCAGTGATGAGGGGGGGCCAGGAGCTGTGTCTCGACCCCTGCAACCACAATTAGGTGAGTTTAGTGTAACATTGAGTGATACAGTGTAGCACTTACTGAGTGATACAGTGTAGCACTTACTGAGTGATACAGTGTAGCACTTACTGTGTGATACAGTGTAGCACTTACTGAGTGATACAGTGTAGCACTTACTGTGTGATACAGTGTAGCACTTACTGAGTGATACAGTGTAGCACTTACTGAGTGATACAGTGTAGCACTTACTGAGTGATACAGTGTAGCACTTACTGAGTGATACAGTGTAGCACTTACTGAGTGATACAGTGTAACACAGTGATACAGTGTAGCACTTACTGTGTGATACAGTGTAGCACTTACTGTGTGATACAGTGTAGCACTTACTGAGTGATACAGTGTAGCACTTACTGAGTGATACAGTGTAGCACTTACTGAGTGATACAGTGTAACACAGTGATACAGTGTAGCACTTACTGTGTGATACAGTGTAGCACTTACTGAGTGATAAAGTGTAGCACTTACTGAGTGATACAGTGTAGCACTTACTGTGTGATACAGTGTAACACAGTGATACAGTGTAGCACTTACTGAGTGATACAGTGTAGCACTTAGTGAGTGATACAGTGTAGCACTTAGTGAGTGATACAGTGTAGCACTTAGTGATACAGTGTAGCACTTACTGAGTGATACAGTGTAGCACTTACTGAGTGATACAGTGTAGCACTTACTGAGTGATACAGTGTAGCACTTACTGAGTGATACAGTGTAGCACTTACTGAGTGATACAGTGTAGCACTTACTGAGTGATACAGTGTAGCACTTACTGAGTGATACAGTGTAACACAGTGATACAGTGTAGCACTTACTGAGTGATACAGTGTATCACTTACTGAGTGTACAGTGTAGCACTTACTGAGTGATACAGTGTAACACAGTGATACAGTGTAACACAGTGATACAGTGTAGCACTTACTGAGTGATACAGTGTGCACTTACTGAGTGATACAGTGTAACACAGTGATACAGTGTAGCACTTACTGAGTGATACAGTGTAGCACTTACTGAGTGATACAGTGTAGCACTTACTGAGTGATACAGTGTAGCACTTACTGAGTGATAAAGTGTAGCACTTACTGAGTGATACAGTGTAGCACTTACTGAGTGATACAGTGTAACACAGTGATACAGTGTAGCACTTACTGAGTGATACAGTGTAGCACTTACTGAGTGATACAGTGTAGCACTTACTGAGTGATACAGTGTAGCACTTACTGAGTGATACAGTGTAACACAGTGATACAGTGTAGCACTTACTGAGTGATACAGTGTAACACTTACTGAGTGATACAGTGTAGCACTTACTGAGTGATACAGTGTAGCACTTACTGAGTGATACAGTGTAACACTTACTGAGTGATACAGTGTAGCACTTACTGAGTGATACAGTGTAGCACTTACTGAGTGATACAGTGTAACACTTACTGAGTGATACAGTGTAGCACTTACTGAGTGATACAGTGTAGCACTTACTGAGTGATACAGTGTAACACAGTGATACAGTGTAGCACTTACTGAGTGATACAGTGTAGCACTTACTGAGTGATACAGTGTAACACAGTGATACAGTGTAGCACTTACTGAGTGATACAGTGTAGCACTTACTGAGTGATTACAGTGTAACACAGTGATACAGTGTAGCACTTACTGAGTGATACAGTGTAGCACTTACTGAGTGATACAGTGTAACACAGTGATACAGTGTAGCACTGCGTAATACAGTGTAGCACTTACTAAGCGATACAGTGTAGCACTTACTGAGTGATGCAATGTAACACTTGCAGTGTAATACAGTGCAATACAGTGTAATACGGTGTAATACAGTGTAATACAGTGTAATACGGGTTTGTTGGGTTAATATCAAATTTCATTACGTGTATTGTAATCCCTTTCATGATAATTGCATTATTTAAATAATTATTTTTTGTAAATAACATTTTGTTCTCTGATAAATCATAAAATCTTTGACAATGTACATAGTCTATGTACAGTATGACTTTTATTGCAATGAAAAACTCAATAATCATTTTTTGGGGTGCGGGGGGGATGGGGGAGGGGGGAGGGGGGAGGGGGGAGGGGAGGGGGGAACAAGCGAACATACAAATAAATTATTCGACTTCAAGAAAATAAGTTAAAATAACTGTCAATAAAAATTTTTACCCATTGCAATATTTACAATACATGTTGAATAGTAACATTCTTTGGATTCAATAGTAACATTCTTTGGATTCAATAGTAACATTCTTTGGATTCAATAGTAACATTCTTTGGATTCAATAGTAACATTCTTTGGATTCAATAGTAACATTCTTTGGATTCAATAGTAACATTCTTTGGATTCAATAGTAACATTCTTTGGATTCAATAGTAACTTCTTTGGATTCAATAGTAACATTCTTTGGATTCAATAGTAACATTCTTTGAATTCAATAGTAACATTCTTTGGATTCAATAGTAACATTCTTTGGATTCAATAGTAACATTCTTTGGATTCAATAGTAACATTCTTTGGATTCAATAGTAACATTCTTTGGATTCAATAGTAACATTCTTTGGATTCAATAGTAACATTCTTTGGATTCAATAGTAACATTCTTTGGATTCAATAGTAACATTCTTTGGATTCAATAGTAACATTCTTTGGATTCAATAGTAACATTCTTTGGATTCAATAGTAACATTCTTTGGATTCAATAGTAACATTCTTTGGATTCAATAGTAACATTCTTTGGATTCAATAGTAACATTCTTTGGATTCAAAAGTAACATTCTTTGGGTTCAATAGTAACATTCTTTGGATTCAATAGTAACATTCTTTGGATTCAATAGTAACATTCTTTGAATTCAATAGTAACATTCTTTGGATTCAATAGTAACATTCTTTGGATTCAATAGTAACATTCTTTGGATTCAATAGTAACATTCTTTGGATTCAATAGTAACATTCTTTGGATTCAATAGTAACATTCTTTGGATTCAATAGTAACATTCTTTGAATTCAATAGTAACATTCTTTGGATTCAATAGTAACATTCTTTGGATTCAATAGTAACATTCTTTGGATTCAATAGTAACATTCTTTGGATTCAATAGTAACATTCTTTGGAGTGCATTTTCAAACTTCTCTGGAATTCCAGGGAAAGTAGCCATGAATTGCTGTTCCAAAACTCAACTGATTACAACAGTAATTCTCTTTATTTCACCGACTCACCGCTCTTAACTCTCACTTTCACAATCACTTAACTCTGAGTTTCACAATCACTTAACTCTGACTTTCACAATCACTTAACTTTGACTTTCACAATCACTTAACTCTGACTTTACAATCAAATTAACTTGAGTTTCACAATCACTTAACTCTCACTTTCACAATCACTTAACTCTGACTTTCACAATCACTTAACTCTGACTTTCACAATCACTTAACTCTGAGTTTCACAATCACTTAACTCTGACTTTCACAATCACTTAACTCTGACTTTCACAATCACTTAACTCTGACTTTCACAATCACTTAACTCTGACTTTCACAATCACTTAACTCTAACTTTCACAATCACTTAATTCTGACTTTCACAATCACTTAACTCTCACTTTCACAATCACTTAACTCTCACTTTCACAATCACTTAACTCTCACTTTCACAATCACTTAACTCTCACTTTCACAATCACTTAACTCTCACTTTCACAATCACTTAACTCTCACTTTCACAATCACTTAACTCTCACTTTCACAATCACTTAACTCTCACTTTCACAATCACTTAACTCTCACTTTCACAATCACTTAACTCTGACTTTCACAATCACTTAACTCTCACTTTCACAATCACTTAACTCTCACTTTCACAATCACTTAACTCTGACTTTCACAATCACTTAACTCTCACTTTCACAATCACTTAACTCTGACTTTCACAATCACTTAACTCTGACTTTCACAATCACTTAACTCTGACTTTCACAATCACTTATAAATCAAGTCAACAATGAGAAACTTTCTTTATTAAAATGAAAAAAAATATATATACATATTATTAAATTAAGAAATAAGAATAATGAAATATGTAACATACATAAAATAATCATGTGAGACAGTATATGGACAAAAATAGAGAAAACTCATTAATAAAGTATTTCTCTTAATAAAAACTACACATTTTGCTTCAATAAATTTTTGAAAATTTACAAAGCATATAGGCCGCTTTTGGACTCCCTGGCTCTTTGCATGTTTATGAAATTAGGTCATGATTTTATTTTCAACCTGACTAGTTTGGACGAATATTTTTTCCCCCTGAGCGCCAGCCTTGCTGTATAATTTATTCTCTTCCACACAAAGAGAATAAAACACAATTTAGGAAGGTTGGAGAACATTGTATTCAATTTAGTTTATTTTTGGAAATTAGTATCACTTATTTTAATTTGGTTTCCAGGAGAGTGTAGCAAAAAGATATGTAAAATTAATTAATGAAAATTGTCCAGTAATGAATTCTAATGGTAACTTAATAATTACACACAAAAATTAAATGTTACTCATATCTAATTGAAATTTTGTTGTAGTTGTTAGTTCGTGGACAAGAACCGTGTGGGAGATCGTACTTGTTTGTTGTTTGATATTGAAATGAAGTAACATTAATTGGTTTGCAGTCTGGCATGATTGCAAATATTCTGTTTCTCGTTTATAATCATGAAGGATGCCATGTAAATTATATAAAGAACTACATACATTCCATACACATTCCTTCATTACTCTCGTGTGTCCATTATCAGTTCGTATTCTTGTGAA
The DNA here is from genome assembly GCF_026875155.1 of Cherax quadricarinatus. NCBI lineage: Eukaryota > Metazoa > Arthropoda > Malacostraca > Decapoda > Parastacidae > Cherax > Cherax quadricarinatus. Next base: position 34,591,039 of record NC_069450.1, read on the forward strand.
TTTCCCATATAAATTTATGAAGGCAGATTTGAGACTTGATGGTGGGGAAGATGATTTACTGGAGCTTAATAGATATATAATACCACTACGCTCATTTTAGGGTGTGAATCATACATCGTTACTACAACCTTGAGAGAGTGAAATATTTATTGAATTCGTTGCTTGAAAATAAGAAACAGGAATAAACTGTGTTAGGGATTACTGACTAATTTTCCATTAGAGGTTCATTTTCACTATCACTTGTAAAACATGTGTGGGATAATCTATCTTGTAACTATAGACAGGTATACTTCGTTTATTATTGTCGCAACATTACATGTAACCTCATGCAAGACAAGTCACAGGGATAGAAATCTTAGCTCAAGTACTTTCACATTTCTCAGTGCGTCATCAGGAGCTGTGCAATGTTGCAAGAGCAGCAACAGGAGAAATAGGGTAAGTTTTTCAGAGTATGGTACCGGGGTGGCACCAGCCAGTATTGTTAAGATCGCCTGTTTGTAACTGTACAAGACCTAATATTTGTTAGTGTGGCGGCCTACTACATAACCATACTTAATGACCTAACTACTTATTGGTCAGTTGGCCTGTTATTTAACCGTAATATAACTACTTACCACTAGTGTTTGTTGGTGAGTTGCACAAAGGCGTAACTACAGATTTATTTTACGAGTCATCGTTTGGTAGTGTGCTGGTCTGTCGTGTAGACTTAGCTGTAAAATTTACTGTGTGTGCTGTTTTGTCTGTATTGTATCAGCCTTATGTAGTCATTTTTTATAAATAATGTGTTGGGTTTATGATTGTATCACAAACTGGTTATATGGACACTCGTTCATTATTACTAGCCGAGTTTTACTACTACTGGATGAAATGTCTGTAACAACATGTGTCACATAATAGGCAAAAGCTTGAGTGCATATCCACTTTCCTACTGAAGTTACATCTATATTTTAGGATCTTGTTTCTTGGCTAATCGCTATCACACTTATTTCTAGTCTATAATTGGTTATGCTATATTATCCCAGAAAGTTCTTTAGGACTCGGCTTCTTCAATACAACACTTACGATGTTTCGTACGATATGAATAAATTTCATATTTGTTTTTAGCATCCATTTATATTATGTTAGACACGGTCACCTTCATAACACTTACTTTAGTTTATTATGGCGTTCTGTGAGTTTCTCAGCGTTCCATGTAGTATTTGTCCCTCTGGCTCTGGTGGCCTGGTGGTTAACGCTCTCGCTTCACACGGTGAGGGCCTGGGTTCGATTCCCAGCCAGAGTAGAAACATTGGACGTGTTTCTTTCCACCTGTTGTCTATGTTCCCCATCAGTAAAATGGGTACCTGGGTGTTAGTCGACTGGTGTGGGTCGCATCCTGGGATACTGACCTAAGGAGGCCTGGTCACAGACCGGGCCGCGGGGGCGTTGACCCCCGGAACTCTCTCCAGATAAACTCCAGATAAACTCCAGTAACCCCGGACTCTTCTAAATCTTCTTCATTCTTAAATCTTCGTGAACAAATAAACTGTTTGTTGTCATTATGATTTATTTTTATAATGGTAAGCACTGAAATTCCGTCTACGAAACAAAACAATTAGTCTCTAATAATTAATCAAAGGAGATTATTTGACCGAAAATGAAGGAAGAAATAAAGTGCAAGTTTTATTTCTCCAAAATAAAGTATTTAATTAACTAACAGTTTAGTTAAAAATGATTATTTGAGCAAATTATTAAAGAAGAAAAACTTTTATTTCAGAAATTAGGGTTAATATCAAATTTTATTTCCAATTTAACAATTTAAATGAGACCCACGAACCTTGTGTCTGTAGCTCTGTTGGTAGCGAACTCAGCTCATGCACTAGGTCCGCTATTTCGATCCGGTACCGTAGGAAAATTAGGACGTGTTTCCTTAAGACACCTGCTGTCCATGTTTGCCTAGCAGTAAGGAAGTACCTGGGTGTTAGTCGACTAGTGTGGGTTGCATCCTGGGGACAAAATTAACTTGATTTGTCGGAAATGCTCTGTACAACCAGAGGCTTTATATGCAGTTATATGCCACTGATGTCACTAACTGTACACATTGTACATGTAAATAATTGTAGTTATTATATTATTATTATTATTATTATTATATTATTATTATTATTATTATTATTTATTATTATTAGTATTATTATTATTATTATTATTATCATAATTATTATTATTATTATTATTATTATTATTATTATTATTATTATTATTATTATTATTATTATTATTATTATTATTATTATTATTATTATTTTTATTATTATTATTATTATTATTAACTAAATGAGAAAATTTATTATTAGTTTATGTAGTCTGAAATGGCGAAAATACTTACTGAGTATCCATAGATAATTTGTTATTTGGCACTAATCCAGCCACATCAATTGTCTATTATGATATGAACAGGTTTCATGCTGGCAGCATTCAACTCATTCATTATTTTCGCAGTTTAAAAGGAAAGGCAGAGTAATCCAAGAGAAGAAGTGCAATTGATTTCGATCTGTAAATCTGCTGGTCACTTTAACTTAAGTGATGGAGAGGTATTCAGAGATGATTCGGAGGACATTATCCGATGATATCTTTTTACCGAGATGCGTGAAGATGGACGTATTCTGTTTCAAGATCCGAGACTTCCATACATTATGTATAAAACCACAGATTTTGGTTTTGGAGTCCATGAGTTTTTTTTTTTTTTCGCGCCTGCAGTTCCTTACTTAATACGATCACTTTACCAAAAATATCTGCAAGACATGAAATCGAGGCTTTTGGATTCACTGAGTTTCAAAAGTTTGAAAAGTATCTCGGTTATAGGATTGGCTTTAAAGAAATTTATAAACTTGATCACATTTTATATCGTTTGGTCCAACATTGAACTAAGGGTTGTGGCCGCCAAACTCTCTGATTGATACAGTGGACAGTCATCATAACCGGATTATCATCTTGACGAAGTTTCAGTGGTCCCTTGTGTCGTCTCATCAATGCACCATCTGCGGCAGTGGACATTTGGTAGGTAAGTTAAATGTTATTTTCATTCAGATAAGTCTTGTCTGCATCACAGACATAGTGCACAGCGGTGGTGGTTGTCAAAGACTTGAAAAAATTAACTCTTCCGTGAATTTTGAGTTATTGCTGGAACTTGGCATAGCTTAGTAGAATGAAGGATCGCGGTTAATTAGTTTTGACGTCGCCTGCAATTCCATCGATGCAGAGAAGAGCAGTAACACTGCTGAGAGGTAAGGTGGAACGTTTCCGGTCCGCCCTGTTACTGTTTTGTATGGTCCAGAGGTATACCTCGATAGTTGGTCGCAGCAAATCTTTGTCATGGGTGTTTGATCGAGATTTCTTAGCAAGAAGAAAACTGAGTGCATTCATACTGATTTGTAATGAGGAGGAGGCTGAAGAGGTATGGGGTAGATTTAAGACTGCACGTTAGAGTGTGCAGCAGAAGTTTGTGGATATAAGAGGTTGGGCGGAAAAGGAAAAGGAGCGACTGTACGAATAATGAGGTAAAGAGAGAAGTTAGCATATGTGAGGTCTTTACTAAAGCAGAACTGATGTAAGGAGGGTGAGAATATGGAGACCAAAAGAAAGATTAATTGAGTGGTGAGAGAATATACAAGGACAGCAAATGAGAGAGTGAGCGAGGTTCCATCAACGAATTCTGCTGAGAAAAAGAAAAAATGGAGTGAGATTTATAAGCCTTGGGAAGGAATGTAATTAACAGATAAAAACAGAAAACGAGAGTTTTTAGATGTGGAGGTGGAGGCATATTATGAGATGCTGTTAAACGTTGATGAAGACAAGGAGGTAGTGATTTCATGTTTAGCCAAAAAATATAATATCTGTTAAGAGAGAGGAAGATCAGATGTGAGTGTGGGGGCAGGTGCGTTAGACTGTGGGGAAATTGAAATGGGGTAAAGTAGCTGCGATTGATGGGATCAAGACAGAAATTTTTAAAAGCAGGTGGTGATATAGTTTTGGATTGGCTCGTGCTGTGTTTTTATTCAATAATTGTATGGAAGGGAGGAAGGTACATAGGCACTGGCAAAGATCATGGCATAGTTCATGAAAATGGGACAAAACAGAGTGTAAGAACTATAGAGGATTAAGCCTGTTGAGTATACCTGGTAAATTGCATGTATAGTTGTTTTTGACAGAGTTAAGAGTAAGATGGAGAGCAAGATAGCAGATGAACGAAGAGGCTTTAGGAAGGGTAGGGGATATGTAGATCCATTGTTTACACTGAAGCATATACGTGAACAATATTTACATAAGAGTAAGGAAGTTGTCGTTGGATTTATGGATTCAGGAAAGTCATGTGATAGCCTGGATAGGGAGGCAATGTGGTAGATGTAACAAGTGTATGGAATATGTGGTAGGTCAATGAAGCTCAGATTAGGGTACGCAGGAGAGAAGGAGATTATTTTCCACTAAAAGCAGGCCTAGACATGAATGTGCGATGTCAGAATAGTTGTTTAACATATTTGTAGATGGGGTTGTAAGAGAAGTGAATGTCAGTATGCTGAGAGATGTGGGATTAAAATGAATAGAGTCTAAGATAAAGTGCTAGCTGTCACGTTGCTTGATGCTGTCGCCTTCGTGCTTTTGAGAGATACTGAAGAGAAGTTGCGAAAGTTGTTAGACGAATTTGGAATGTCATGTAAAAGAAGGAAATTCCAATTGAACATAGGAAAGAGCAAAATGATCACGGTAACTAAAGATCTTAGTTAGTGAATTTTTAATATCACATTGGAAGGAGGGAATATGAAGGAAGTGAATGTGTTCGGATATTTGAGAGTGAACTTGTAGTGGAAGGATCTATGAAAGAGAAGGTAATCCATAGGAAAAAAACATGGGCAGCACATTGAGGCATCTGTGGGGACAAAGGACGTTATCCATGCATGCAAAATGGGAAATATATAATAGTATAGTGGTACTAAGACTCCCTGTAAGGGTGTGAAGTACGGGTTGCGAATGTTGCAGCGATGACAGTGTGTGGTGTAAATATTATGTAGGGAATTCGTAGCTTGGAGATTAGGAGGAGGTGCGGGGATACTAAAGAGTGCTACAGTAGTTTCTCCATTTAAAGAGACTGGAGCAAATTGGAAAGATTATGAAGATGTATAAACTTGCCGTGGAGGGCAAGGTGGGGTTCGTCCTAGGAAATGTTGGAGGGAGGGGGTGAGGGAGGTATCGTATATGAGGGGCATGGACGTGTTAGACAGGAGTAGAGGCAAGTGGTTTTTATGACGACGTGTTGTTAGAGAGTGAAAAAATGGGACTCAAGAAAACTGATTATTCGGACTTACGTACAGGAGGTAGAGAAAACAGTGCTTGCACTCTGAGCACAGTGTTTACACTCTGAGCACAGTGCTTGCACTCTGAGCACAGTGCTTGCACTCTGAGCACAGTGCTTGCACTCTGAGCACAGTGCTTGCACTTTGAGAACAGTGCTTGCACTCTGAGCACAGTACTTGCACTCTGAGCACAGTGCTTGCGCTCTGAGCACAGTGCTTGCGCTCTGAGCACAGTGCTTTCACTCTGAGCACAGTGCTTGAACTCTGAGCACAGTGCTTGCACTCTGAGAACAGTGCTTGCACTCTGAGCACAGTGCTTGCACTCTGAGCACAGTGCTTGCACTCTGAGCACAGTGTTTGCACTCTGAACACAGTGCTTGCACTCTGAGCACAGTGCTTGCACTCTGAGCACAGTGCTTGCACTCTGACCACAGTGCTTGCACTCTTAGCACAGTTCTTGCACTCTGAGAATAGTGCTTGCACTCTGAGCACAGTGCTTGCACTCTGAGCACAGTGCTTGCACTCTAAGACATGTGCTTGCACTCTGAGCACAGTGCTTGCACTCTGAGCACAGTGCTTGCACTCTGAGCACAGTGCTTGCACTCTGAGCACAGTGCTTGCACTGTCATGTGGGGTTCGAAACGTGGATTGGGTAAAAACACTCACGTAGGCTGGTAGTACGTATAATATACGGAAAGTGTGGGAAGCGCCAACAGCCGACCTGCCTCTCTCTGGCTCCCCACAAAGTCTTCTAACGTCTTGAAATACCCTTAATTCCAGAATCCCACTACTGCCACCATTTTTCATGTGGAGTTCGAAACGTGGATTGGGTAAAAATATTCACGTAGGCTGGTAGAACATATATTATACGGATAGTATGTGAAAGCCCAACCGCCGCCGACCTGGCTCCCTGCTCTCTCTCGTAAGACTGACTACTCACAGTGCCCATATGTGAGGGGGTGTTTGAAATCCTGCTAGGTCAGCAGCAATATGAATACAGTCAGTGATTCACGCAGAGACGGTTGGTAGTGAGTCATCTACTGGTACACTGGTTACTGGTAACTGGTTACTAGGAACTGGTACTACTACTGAGAGCACTCTGAGCACAGTGCTTGCGCTCTGAGCACAGTGCTTGCACTCTGAGCACAGTGCTTGCACTCTGAGCACAGTGCTTGCACTCTGAGCACAGTACTTGCACTCTGAGCGCAGTGCTTGCACTCTGAGCACAGTGCTTGCACTCTGAGCACAGTACTTGCACTCTGAGCACAGTGCTTGCACTCTGAGCACAGTGCTTGCACTCTGAGCACAGTGCTTGCACTCTGAGCACAGTGCTTGCACTCTGAGCACAGTGCTTGCACTCTGAGCACAGTGCTTGCACTCTGAGCACAGTGCTTGCACTCTGAGCACAGTACTTGCACTCTGAGCACAGTGCTTGCACTCTCAGCACAGTGCTTGCACTCTGAGCACAGTGCTTGCGCTCTGAGCACAGTGCTTGCACTCTGAGCACAGTGCTTGCACTCTGAGCACAGTGCTTGCACTCTGAGCACAGTACTTGCACTCTGTGCGCAGTGCTTGCACTCTGAGCACAGTGCTTGCACTCTGAGCACAGTACTTGCACTCTGAGCACAGTGCTTGCACTCTGAGCACAGTGCTTGCACTCTGAGCACAGTGCTTACACTCTGAGCACAGTGCTTGCGCTCTGAGCAAAGTGCTTACACTCTGAGCACAGTGCTTGCACTCTGAGCACAGTGCTTGCGCTCTGAGCACAGTGCTTGCACTCTGAGCACAGTGCTTGCGCTCTGAGCACAGTGCTTGCACTCTGAGCACAGTGCTTGCACTCTGAGCACAGTGCTTGCACTCTGAGCACAGTGCTTGCACTCTGAGCCCAGTGCTTGCACTCTGAAGGAGGGGTGGGAATATTTGCAGTATGGATGGGATTCTGAACTGGAGTATCGTCGCGCCTTTGGCAAGACAGTGATGAAGTGAGTGGTGACGAAAATTGTTTCTTCTCACCTTTGGACCTGAAGCTCTTACATTTGGACCTGAAGTCCTTTCCCTCGAACCTGAAGTTCTTACCTTTGAATCTGAAGTTCTTACCTTTGGGCCTGAAGTTCTTGCCCTCGAACCTGAAGTTCTTACCCTTGGGCCTAAAGTTCTTACCCTTGAACCTTAAGTTGTTACCCTTGAACCTGAAGTTCTTACCCTTGGGCCTAAAGTTCTTACCCTTGAACCTTAAGTTGTTACCCTTGAACCTGAAGTTCTTACCCTTGGGATCCAAGTAGACGCCAGTGAAAACTATTTCTCTAGACAGCAATTTTGGATTCAGTTCCTATATTCTTTCATCACAGGTCAGACAACTTGACTGAACAGAGTTGAGTAGCGAGTCTGTGGGTGTTGTTATGTAGTTTTCTCAGGCAGCGGCTCCATGCACTTATTTATTTAATACGATCACATTTATTTAGTTTTGAGTGGGGACTTGTCCTAGAATAAATGAATCGTACAAAAAATATTCATATTGATTCTTGTCAGAGGTGAGTAGGCATCGCAAATCAAGTGACCATCCGAACTGCGAAATCTCCACCTTTCCTTCAGAGTGCAAGCATTGTCCTTCCCACCTCCAAGAGTTACCTAGCTCACACTCTAATGGATCTTTCATCCAGTCATTCCGACCTAACAAACCTGCTGCATGTTTAAGGCCAGAGAACTCAGAAACTCTTATTCCCGCTCCCAACAAACTTTCATGGGACATCCTCAACACCTTTTCCACTTTTCGATTAGTACACCATTTTATTCATACTATATTGGGCACGTCAGCAGATGGCTGCCAGATGTCACCAAGAATCACGATGAATATTTAATAACTGTTATCGGATAAATTGAAATTAGAGGTCACGCTTTTTTTTCATCACTGGAATAATATCAATCATAATTAAAACCTGTCAACAGTGTAGCAATGTTTATAAGTACAATGAATATAGTGTATAGTTCTGTCTGTGCCAGGGATGGTGTCATATTTTATGCACTGATATTTCTATCACTTCCAGCAAAAATATTAAAACAAGGAAGCGTTTTTTGGGTTTGCAGAAGAGAGCTTACCAAGTGTCCGGAGCCCAACAGCTACCCATCATACAGAACGGGAATTACCAGCAGACCTCCGGCTACCTTCAAGAGGTAAATGGACAGATATCTAAAGCAGCACTTATGTACAAAAATTAGCATAAACACATCACACTTCATGTTATTATAGCATAAGATACTCAAATCAGAAACAAAATATTCACAAATCACTGGATCATCCTTGTAAGATCCAATACGGGAGCTTATATAAACGCTGCCACTTGGTCACCTTCTGAGGGACCTTCACTTCATACAAATCCTACCCCAGCTGCCCCATTCAGTGTCTCTACGCACCCATGCTACTCTGGGTGTAACTTCAGTGGCACTGAAACATGGCTGAATAACTCTTACCACTAAGGAAATGCTAAATAATCTACCGGGAAGAAGCAGTCGTGGTCAGCCATCTTCACCAGCGGACAAAAGAAAGAGAAGCAGCGTGTGAAGCCTCACTCTCACTCACAGAAAAAAAAAGAGCATCACACTGTTAAGATGACTAAATTTACTATTACTCCGTTATTTTCTCTCAAATGATGTTGATTTATTTTACATAATGTAATATATTGAAATGTGTTATTTTAGATATTACTTCATTTTTTTACAAAATATTTAAACATTCAGTTTTATTGTGGATTGTCCGTATATAACATCTATAAATTTTAACTGATCAAGTCCCATGAAAATACTAGCTAACAATACCTTGATAGTCCACAACTCAAATTACTTTAAACATTTAATATTTAATACAAAACAAATATAGATTTCATGCATTAAAAATACTAATCCATAAACATTAGTCAGAATTCTTGGTATCACATAAGTGTGTGTGTGTGTGTGTGTGTGTGTGTGGGTGTGTGTGTGTGTGTGTGTGTGTGTGTGTGTGTGTGTGTGTGTGTGTGTGTGTGTGTGTGTGTGTGTACTCACCTATTTGTACTCACCTATTTGTGGTTGCAGGGGTCGATTCATAGCTCCTGGCCTCGCCTCTTCACTTATTGCTACTAGGTCCTCTCTCTCTCTGCTCCCTAAGCTTTGTCATACCTCGTCTTAAAACTATGTATGGTTCCCGCCTCCACTACGTCACTTTCTAGGCTATTCCACTTCCTAACAACTCTATGAGTGAAGAAATACTTTCTAACATTCCTTTGATTCATCTGTGTCTTCAACTTCCAATTGTGACCCCTTGTTTCTGTGTCCCCTCTCTGGAACATCCTGTCTTGTCCACCTTGTTTATTCCGCACAGTATTTTATATGTCGTTATCATGTCTCCCCTGTCCCTCCTGTCCTCCAGTGTCGTCAGGCCGATTTCCCTTGTGTGTGTACTCACCTAATTGTACTCACCTAATTGTGGTTGCAGGGGTCGAGACTCAGCTCCTGGCCCCGCCTCTTCACTGATCGCTACTGGATCCTCTCTCTCTCTGCTTCCTGAGCTTTGTCATACCTCTTCTTAAAACTATGTATGGTTCCTGCCTCCACTACTTCACTTGCTAGGCTATTCCACTTGCTGACAACTCTATGACTGAAGAAATACTTCCTAACGTCCCTGTGACTCGTCTGAGTCTTCAGCTTCCAGTTGTGACCCCTTGTCCCTGTGTCCCCTCTCTGGAACATCCTATCTCTGTCCACCTTGTCTATTCCCCGCAGTATCTTGTATGTCGTTATCATGTCTCCCCTGACCCTTCTGTCCTCCAGTGTCGTCAGTCCGATTTCCCTTAACCTTTCCTCGTACGACATTCCCCTGAGCTCTGGGACTAGCCTTGTTGCAAACCTTTGTACTTTCTCTAACTTCTGACGTGCTTGACCAGGTGTGGGTTCCAGACTGGTGCTGCATACTCCAGTATGGGCCTAACATACACAGTGTTACAGTGTCTTGAACGTTCCTTATTAAGGTATCGGAACGCTATTCTCAGGTTTGCCAGGCGCCCGTATGCTGCAGCGGTTATTTGGTTGATGTGTGCCTCCGGTGATGTGCTCGGTGTTATGGTCACCCCAAGGTCTTTCTCCCTGAGTGAGGTCTGTAGTCTTTGTCCACCTAGCCTATACTCTGTCTGCGGTCTTCTTTGCCCCTCCCCAATCTTCATGACTTTGCATTTGGCTGGATTGAATTCGAGAAGCCAGTTACTGGACCACATGTCCAGCCTCTCCAGGTCTCTTTGCAGTCCTGCCTCATCCTCGTCCGATTTAATTCTTCTCATCAACTTCACGTCATCTGCGAACAGGGACACTTCAGAGTCTATACCTTCCATCATGTCGTTCACATATATCAAAAATAGCACTGGTCCTAGAACTGACCCCTGTGGGACCCCGCTCGTAACAGGCGCCCACTGTGATACCTCTTCACGTACCATGACTCATTGCTGCCTCCCTGTCAGGTATTCCCTTATCCATTGCAGTGCCCTTCCTTTTACGTGTGCCTGATCCTCCAGCTTCTGCACTAATCTCTTGTGGGGAACTGTCTCAAAGGCCTTCCTGCAGTCTAGGGAAACGCAATCTACCCAACCCTCTCTCTCATGTCTTACTTCTGCTACCTTGTCATAAAACTCCAGGAGGTTTGTGATACAAGATTTGCCTTCCATGAACCCATGCTGGTTTTCATTTATAATCTTGTTCCTTTCCAGGTGTTCGACCAGTCTCCTCCTGATAATCTTCTCCATGACTTTGCACACAATACATGTCAGAGACACAGGTCTGTAGTTTAGTGCCTCGTTTATGTTTCCTTTCTTAAATATGGGGACTACATTAGCTGTCTTCCATTTCTCAGGTAGTTGCCCAGTTTCAAGGGATGTGTTGAAGATTGTGGTTAGAGGCACACACAGCATCTCTGCTCCTTCTCTAAGGACCCATGGGGAGATGTTGTCCGGTCCCATCGCCTTTGAGGTGTCAAGGTCACTTAAGAGCTTCTTCACCTCCTCCTCAGTTGTTCGTATGTCATCCAACACTTGTTGGTATATTCCCTCTTGATGTTCCCTTCTGTTCTGTCTTCCCACAGCCCTTCCTGTCTCTACTGTAAAAACTTCCTTAAATCTCCTGTTCAGCTCCTCACATACCTCCTGATCATTTCTTGTGAGTTCTCCACCTTTGTCCTTAATTGATCACCTGGTCTTTGACTGTTGTCTTCCTCCTGATGTGGCTATACAACAGTTTCGGGTCTGTCTTGATTCTCGATGCTATGTCATTTTCATACTGACGCTGGGCCTCCCTCCTTACCTGTGCGTACTCATTCCTGGCTCTGCGATGATCTCCCTATTTTCGTGTGTTCTCTGCCTTCTGTACTTTTTCCATTCTCTATTGCACTTTGTTTTTGCCTCCTTACACCGTCGGGTGAACCAGGGGCTTGTTCTGGTCTTCCGTTGTTACTGTTGCCCTTGGGAATGAACCTTTCCACTGCCTCCTTGCATTTTGTTGCTACATATTCCATCATTTCATTTACTGGCTTTCCTGCCAGTTCTCTGTCCCACTGGACCTCCCGCAGGAAGTTCTTCAACCCTATGTAGTCCCCTCTTTTATAGTCAGGCTTTTCCCATTCTACTCCTGTTATTCTCTCCACTTGCAGCTCTACTATGTATTCAAAGCACAGAACCACGTGGTCGCTAGCTCCTAGGGGACTCTCATACTTGATGTCCTCAATGTCTGAGCTGCCCAGGGTGAACACAAGGTCCAATCTTGCTGGTTCATCCTCCCCTCTCACTCTGGTAGTGTCCTTAACATGTTGGTGCATGAGGTTTTCCAGCACCACGTCCAACATCCTGTGTGTGTGTGTGTGTGTGTGTGTGTGTGTGTGTGTGTGTGTGTGTGTTGTGTGTGTGTGAGTGTGTGTGTGTGTGTGTGTGTGTGTGTAACCATCTGCATATGAATACATAAAAAAATTACATATGTAAATACACAAATACGTACATACATTCAACTATGTATGCATATGAAAATAAATGGTATAAAATACCAACACAATGGAAACATAAAGACATATGCAGTTTAATGTGATCCTTTACTGACAACGTTTCGCCCACACAGTGGGCTTTTTCAAGTCACACACAGATCTACCTGGGGTGGAAGGTAACTTCCACCCCAGGTAGATCTGTGTGTGACTTGAAAAAGCCCACTGTGTGGGTGAAACGTTGTCAATAAAGGATCAAATTATACTGCATATTTGTTTATATTTCCACTGTGTCGGTATTTGATACCATTTATTTCCATCGATTCCAGGATTCTTCGGCATTGAGTGTTGTCTTCTGTGGCGATAAGTCTTGAGTTTCTGTAGTTAATTAAATGGATGTGTGAATTGCGATGTTGTACACAGGCATTCCTTGTATCGTCAGTCCTGCTTGCGTATTGGTGTTTTGAAATACGTTTTTGGAGGTCTCTTGATGTTTCGCCCACGTATAATTTGTTGCAGTCATTACAAGTGATTATGTATACCCCTGCAGAGGATGGAGGCTTGTCCTGTCTACTACTGGTGATGTCCTTGATGGTCGTGGTTGTGCAGGTAGATACTTGGAATGATGTATTGGAAAAGATGTTGGAAACATGTTTGGCAATGGAGTTGGTGGGGAGAACTATGTATCTCTTCTCGGCAGTGTCTTCTCTGGGTGTGTTGAAGATGTTTAATGCCCGCCGTCTGGAGTCTCTGATGAAGTGACGAGGATAGTGGAGTTTAGAAAATAATTGTTCAATTATAGTGCATTCTTCCATAAGGAACTCATTGTTGCAGATTTTGAGTGCGCGCAGGAAGAAGCCTATAACTACACCACGTTTAGTTTTGGTGTCGTGGTGAGAGTAGAAGTGGAGAAGATCGTTTTGGTTGGTTGGTTTTCGATAGACTTTAAAACGAAGTTCATGGTAATGAACTTGGCAATTCACACAACCATTTAATTAACTACAGAAACTCAAGACTTATCGCAACAGAAGACAACACTCAATGCCGAAGAATCCTGGAATCATCGCTTATCTCTATAACCAACAATTTCAACCAGAACAATGGCTTCTATAACATAGCTGAACCACTTGCCAAGAAACTTCTTCATCGCTATCCCACATAAGAACATAGAACACTGCAGAAGGTCTACTCACAACTTCTCCAATACCCCTGCCAAGCTACCCAAGTTTTAGACTCTATAACCCCACCCGGTAGATCATCAGATGCAGCATTCTCCACCTGACCTCAACATTCTGAACTTGACTATAAATACTCACGTACCTTCCACCCCAGGTAGATCTGTTTGTGACTTGAAAAAGCCCACTGTGTGGGCGAAACGTTGTCAATAAAGGATCACATTAAACTGCATATGTGTTTATGTTTCCTATGTATACATATGAATGTGACCATAAGTACAGGAATCCACATACATAAACACTCACATGACTACATATTTTTATAGTTTGCCTGTGAACTGTATAGAACGAAGCCTCAAGAAAAACATTGACAAAAATATGTATGACGTGTGGTGACGTGTACTTAGCTCTGTGAAGACCTGTTTGTGTGCTCTCTGTGAATCTGAACCAGGATGCCCTCTCTTGAGCAACTTTACCAGCAGCTGAGAGAAGAACTCAGAGTTGATAAACTGGAGATACGGCGATTGACGGAGGAGAACAAGAGGATTCGTAGTAATCCACCTGTTGTGAGTCCCCAGGTTAAGAGGGGAGCTTGGTCAGTGGCCGGGCAACATGGAACCAAGCTGAAGATTAAGAAAACGGTTGGAGAGGCAGAAACAACGAGAAACCAGAAGACTGCCGTGGAAACTTCCAACTCATTCTCGGTGCTACCTGACGAATGTGAGTGTTCTACTGGGAATGCCACGAGCACCAAGGAAGCATTGGCAGACGTGAGTGAGACATCCCTAGAAACCCCAACGAAGACCATCGAGAACGTCATGACGAATTCTACAAGTGGTGTAATGCTACCTGGCGAATGTGAGTCGACTACTCGGAGCATCACTACGGACGACGCCAAGGAAGGTAAAAACATTATTGTTGTTGGGGATAGCCAGATTAGGTACATGGATAGGGCATTCTGTTTGAAGGATAGGAGTAGGAGGCAGAGAGTATGTTTTCCTGGGGCTGGGATGAAGGATATTGTTAGCCGTCTGGATGACATCATGAGAGGTAATGGAGCAATCCTATTATCTGTCTCAGTGCTGGAGGCAACGATGTTGGCAGACGTAGGAGTGAGGACCTGATTAGCAGGTATAGGTCAGCAATAGAGATAATTAGAAAGAAGGGTGGCAAACCTGTCATATGTGGCATTTTGCCAAGGAGAGGAGTTGGAAATGAATGATTGTCCAGAGCAATTGGTGTCAATTGCTGGCTGGACAAATACTGTAAGGAAAATGCGGTAACATTCATTGACAACTGGGACCTCTTCTATGGCAGAAATGACATGTATGCCAGGGATGGGGTTCACTTGTCTAGGTGTGGGGTGGGAGCACTGGCCAACGCAGTGGAGGGAGCTGTTAGGTCTTTAAACTAGGAATAGTTAGTGGTATGGGTTTTGGCGGGAAAACTGTGAAGTCGCAGGGTAGTAACATGAGTACTAGGAGAACTAGTAATAGGCAAAATGAGGAGGATATTGGAAAGCAGTGGCACTAATTGACAATGACAGTAATAGGTTTAGTGGAATAACAGAAAGGAGCAGGAAGGGTAAAGAGATAGGAGGGTCATTAAATATTTATTACACAAATAGTCGCAGTGCTAGGAATAAGATGGACGAGTTGAGACTAGTTGCTAGTGCAGGTAACATAGATGTATTTGCCATTACTGAGACGTGGTTTAATTCAAAAAGTCGGGACATGCCTGCAGAATGTCACATTCAGGGTTTTAAATTGTTCCAAGTAGATAGAATTATCGGGAAGGGGGGTGGGGTGGCATTGTATGTCCGAGATCGCTTGAACTGTTGCATAAAAACGGGTATTAAGTCTGAAGTAACACATACAGAGTCTGTTTGGATAGAATTTTCAGAGGGGCATGAAAAATTAATTTAGGTGTGATATACCGTCCCCCAAATTTAGATAGGGACCAGGGGAGACTACTATGGGAGGAAATTGTTAGGGCCACAAGGCACGATAATGTAGTAATTCCAGGAGACTTTAACTTTAGTCATATTGATTGGAATTTCTTGACTGGGAATTTAGAATCATACGATTTCTTAGAAGTAGTTCAGGATTGTTTTTTGAAGCAGTTTGTGACAGAACCTACAAGGGGTAATAACCTGCTTGACTTAGTTCTGGCAAACAATGAATCCCATGTTAATAATTTAGAAGTTTCAGAGGAACTGGGTGCTAGTGGCCACAAATCAATTACATGTAGAATTGAATGGAAGTATGATAGCAGGGATAACTCAGTAACAGTCCCAGATTTTCGCTTAGCAGATTACGATGGGCTTAGAGAACACTTATCATCTGTTGACTGGGGTAACGAAGAGAGCTATCAATATGACAGTTTTCTGAACACAATACATGCTGCTCAGAGAACGTTTATCCCTTATAAGGAAATTAGATCAAATAGAAATGACCCAAAATGGATGAATAATAGGCTGAAATATCTACTAGGGCATAAGAAAGGAATTTATAGGCATATCAAAAGAGGCGAGGGTCATCTTATGAATCAGTATATTGACATTAAGAGGGACATTAAAAAGGGGATAAGAAAAGCTAAAAGGGAATATGAAATTAAAGTTGCTAAGGATTCTAAAACTAACCCAAAAGTTTTTCCAGGTCTATAGAACAAAAGTCAGAGATAAGATAGGTCCCCTTAAAAATAACTATGGGCATCTTACTGACAAAGAGAATGAAATGTGCTCGATTTTAAATAATATTTTCTCTCGGTTTTTACACAGGAAGACACTAATAATATTCCGGTAATAATTTTTATAGTGGATCAGAGAAGATAAATTTATGTAACATCACAGTCACTAGTGAAATGGTTGTGAAGCAGATAGACAGACTGAAGCAAAATAAGTCACCGGGTCCTGATGAGGTTTTTCAAGGGTTCTAAAGGAATGCAAAATGGAAGTCTGTGAACCATTAACTAATATTTTAATTATCTCTTCAAACAGGTGCAGTGTCTGATAGTGGAAGATGGCTAATGTAATTCCTATTTTTAAAAACAGGGGACAAGTCGTTACCGTCAAATTACCGCCCAATAAGCCTGACCTCAATTGTAGGCAAATACTAGAGTCAATTATAGCTGAGATTATAAGAAGCCATCTCGATAAGCATAGCTTGATTAATGATACTCAGCATGGATTCACAAGAGGCCGGTCTTGTCTAACTAATTATTAACTTTCTTCAGTAAAGTTTTGAGGCTGTTGACCACGATAGAGAATTTGATATTATTTACTTAGATTTTAGTAAGGCATTTGATAGAGTTTCCGCACCAAAGACTGTTTGAAGAAAGTAGCAGCTCATGGCATTGGGGAAGGGTGCTCTCTGGATCGAATCATGGCTCACAGACAGGAAGCAAGAGGTCCATAAATGGGGTTTTAAACCCGAGGTGGGAATCAGTAACAAGTGGCGTTCCACAGGGATCAGTCTTGGGCCCGTTTTTGTTTATAATTTATATATCAATGATCTTGATGAAGGAATTACTAGTGATATGAGCAAATTCGCGATGACCGAAGATAGGTAGGATAATTGATTAAAACGTAGGTTAGGGAACTTCACGAGGTTTTAAAGACAAACTCTATTCTTGGTCAAAAAAGGGTGGCAGATGCAGTTAAATGTAGATAAATGCAAGGTTTTTAAAGCTCGGAGTGTCCATAACCCTAGCACTTGTAAGTTAAATTTAATGTGAACTTAATCAACAGATTGCGAAAAGGACTTGGGGGTTATGGTAAGCAGCAACCTTAAACCAAGACAGAAATTTTGCCTAAGCGTACGTAATAAGGCAAATAGATTACTGGGATTTATATAAAGAAGTGTAAGCAACAGAAGTCCAGAGGTCATACTGCAGCTGTATACATCATTAGAAGGCCCCCTAGATTATGCAGTTCAATTCTGGTCTCCATATTACAGAATGGACATAAATTCGTTAGAAAACATTCACGTAGGATGACTAAATTAATACATTGCATTAGAAATCTTCCTTTTGAAGAAGATTGAAGACTCTTTAAATTACATTCACTTGTTAGACGAAGAATGAGGGGGGACCTGATCGAAGTGTATAAATGGAAGATAGGGATTAATAAAGGGGATATTAACAAGGTCTTGAGGATGTATCTCCAAGAGAAAAACCCGCAGTAATGGATTTAAATTAGATAAGTTTAGATTTAGAAAGGACATAGGAAAGTATTGGTTTGGAAATAGGGTAGTTGATGAGTGGAACAGTCTACCTAGTTGGGTTATTGAGGCTGGGACTTTGGGTAGTTTCAAATTTAGGTTGGATAAATACATGAGTGGGAGGGGTTGGATTTGAGTGGGACTTGCACATCAGAGCTTATTTCTTGGGTAGCATTGAAAATTGGGTTGGTCAAATGTTTGTTAGTGGGATGAATTGTAAAGGACCTGCCTAGTATGGGCCAACAGGCCTCCTGCAGTGTTCCTCCTTTCTTATTTTCTTATGTTCTTATGTAATAAAATGTGGGAAATTAAAAATAACACAAAACTCACACAATTTACTTAATAATTTGCATACATACATGAGGTAATTTCTCTCCGAATCAAAACATTGATAAAGTTAAACATAGATTATGAAAGTAAAACAAAATTAAAAAGTAGAAAACACAATCATACCACAGGTGGGGTTAGAACCCGCGATCAGAGAGTCACAAAACTTCAGACCATCGTGTTAGCCACTGCGCCAGCTAGCCACAGTGAGATTCTTCCAACTAGGTATATTTCTACACCACAGGAAGGTTAGCATAGGCACCACTGTGACCACAAATGCAAGTTTTTACAGACGAATCTCTCGCTAGTGTGGCCGTGACGAACTCTAACTCATGTCCCCTCAAAGCCGTCAACATGACTCACGAAATCGCAATGACACGATCGCGGGTTCTTACCCCACCCGTGGTATGGTTTGTTTTCAATCGTGTCATTACAATTTCGTGAGTTAGGTATGTATCTGCTGGAGTCATTGCAGACAGACTCTGATCTACAGTCAAGAGTTACGTGAATAATACTCTCAGAGAGCTAGCATGTGATGGTCACTACCATTGTTACAAAAAACGCGATTCTAAAAGCTTAGAGATCTCCAGTGAATACTAGAAAGGACTGCCCTTCTAGCATCCAGCCTGTTACTGGGTTTTCGTAACAAGTAGTCAGTATCCTTGTCCAATTATCCATTAAAATTCCCCCTTATTATTTAATGGCTTTAGGATTACAACGGTAGGCTACTAACTAAGAAATTTAAAATTTTAAAAAATTTATTAAGTCTATAAGTTTTTTAAAGGGAATTATCAAATTAAAAAATTTCAGCAACAAAAAAAAATCAAACCTCGATTCAATATTATTTTTCTGAAACACATATCCC
>NC_069450.1:34610440-34680440 GCF_026875155.1 Cherax quadricarinatus
TGTATCCTTTACTGTCTTATACGTGTTCCTTCACTAGTGATACAGGTTAGCCTTTACTGTGTGATACAAAAGAACATAAGAATAAGAAAGGAGGAACACTGCAGGAGGCCTGCTGGCCCATACTAGGCAGGTCCTTTACAATTCATCCATTAAACAAATACATTTGCCCAACCCAATTTTCAATGCCACCCAAGAAATAAGCTCTGATGTGAAAGTCCCACTCAAATCCAACCCCTCCCACTCATGTACTTATCCAACCTAGATTTGAAACTACCAAAGTCCCAGCCTCAATAACCCAACTAGGTAGACTGTTCCACTCAATAGCTACCCTATTTCCAAACCAATACTTTCCTATATCCTTTCTAAATCTAAACTTATCTAATTTAAATCCATTACTGCGGGTTCTCTCTTGGAGAGACATCTCAAGACCTTGTTAATATCCCCTTTATTTATACCTATCTCCACTTATACACTTCGATCAGGTCTCCCCTCATTCTTCGTCTAACAAGTGAATGGAACTAAGAGTCTTCAATCTTTCTTCATAAGGAAGATTTCTAATGCTATGTATTAATTTAGTCATCCTACGCTGAATGTTTTCTAACGAATTTATGTCCATTTTGTAATACGGAGACCAGAACTGAGCTGCATAATCTAGGTGAGGCCTTACTAATGATGTATAAAAAAGCTGCAGTATGACCTCTGGACTTCTGTTGCTTACCTTCTTGATATAAATCCCAGTAATCTATTGCCTTATTACGTACGCTTAGGCATTGCTGTCTTGGTTTAAGGTTGCTGCTCACCCCCAAGTCCTTTTCGCAATCTGTATGGCTAAGTTCTACATCATTTAACTTAAAGTACTAGGGTTATGGGCACTCCCAAGCTTCAGAACCTTGCATTTATCTACATTGAACTGCATCTGCCACTTTTCTGACCAAGAATAGAGTTTGTTTAAATCCTCCTGAAGTTCCTAAACATCTACGTTTGAATCAATTATCCTACCTATCTTTGTTTCATCGGCGAATTTGCTCATATCACTAGTAATTCCCTCATCATGATCATGATATATATATTATAACAACAACGGGCCCAAGATGATCCTGTGGAACGCCACTTGTTACAGATCCCTACTCGGATTTAACCCATTTATGGACACTCTCTGCTTCCTGTCAGTGAGCCATGACTCGATCCACGAAAGCACTTTTCCCCAATGCATGAGCTGCCACTTTCTTAACAGTCTATGGTGCGGAACTCTATCAAAAGCCTTACTAAATCTAAGTAGATAATATCAAATTCTTTATTGTGGTCAACAGCCTCAAAGCTTTACTGAAGAAAGTTAATAAATTAGTTAGACAAGACCGGCCCTTGTGAATCCATGCTGAGTATCATTAATCAAGCTATGCTTATCGAGATGGCTTCTTATAATCTCAGCTATAATTGACTCTAGTAATTTGCCTACAATTGAGGTCAGGCTTATTGGGCGGTAATTTGACGGTAACGACTTGTCCCCTGTTTTAAAAATAGGAGTTACATTAGCCATCTTCCACATATCAGACACTACACCTGTTTGAAGAGATAAATTTAAAAAATATTAGTTAATGGTTCACAGAGTTCCATTTTGCATTCCTTAAGAACCCTTGAAAAAACTCATCAGGACCCGGCGACTTATTTTGCTTCAGTCTGTATATCTGCTTCACAACCATCTCACTAGTGACTGTGATGTTACATAATTTATCTTCTTCAGCCCACTGTAAAAATTAATTACTGGAATATTGTTAGTGTCTTCCTGTGTAAAAACTGAGAGAAAATAATTATTTAAAAATCAAGCACATTTCATTCTCTTTCTCAGTAAGGTGCCCATAGTTATTTTTAAGGGGACCTATCTTATCTCTAACTTTTGTTCTGTAGACCTGGAAAAAACTTTTTGGGTTAGTTTTAGAATCCCTAGCAACTTTAATTTCATAGTCCCTTTTAACTTTTCTTATCCCCTTTTTAAGTCCCTCTTAATGTCAATGTACTGATCATATAATGACCCTCACCTCTTTTGATACGCCAATAAATTCCTTTCTTATGCCCTAGTAGATATTTGAGCCTATTATTCATCCATTTTGGGTCATTTCTATTTGATCTAATTTCTTTATATGGGATAAACGCTCTTTGAGCAGCATGTATAGTGTTCAGAAAAACTGTCATATTGATAGCTCTCTTCGTTACCCCAGTCAACAGATGATAAGTGTTCTCTAAGCCCATCGTAATCTGCTAAGCGAAAAATCTGGGACTGTTACTGAGTTATTCGCTACTATCTTACTTCCATTCATGCTAAATGTAATTGATTTGTGGCGCTAGCACAGAGTTCCTCTGAATTTCTACATTATTAACAAGGGATTCATTGTTTGCCATAACTAAGTCAAGCAGGTTATTTCCCCTTGTAGGTTCTGTCACAAACTGCTTCAAAAACATCCTGAACTATTCTAAGAAGGTCGTATGATTCTATATTCCAGTCAAGAAATTCAATCAACATGATAAGTTAAAAGTCTCCTAGGAATTACTTACTTTATCGTTGCCTTGTGGCCCTTCAACAATTTCCTCCCATAGTAGTTTCCCTTGGCCCTATCTAAAGTTTGGGGGAGGTATAGCACTCTAAATCAGTTTTTCATGCCCACTTCTGAAATATTCTATCCAACAGTACTCTTGTATGTGTTACTTCAGACTTAATACCTGTTTTTATGCAACAGTCAAGCGATCTTCGGACATAACAATGCCCACACACCCACCCCCTTCGATACTTTCTTTCTACTTGGAAACATTTAAATACCCTTGAATATGACAGTCCGCAGCATGTCTGACTTTTGTATTATACCATCGTCTCAGTTAAGGCAAATACATCAAAGTTACCCTCACTAGCAAAACTATCTCAAACTCGTCCTCATATTATTCCTAGCACTACGGCAATTAGCATAATAACATTGAAAGACTCTCCTTTCTCTTTACCCTTCATGGCTCATTTCTATTTTCTAACTAACCTTTTACTTGTCTTACACCCAAGGTCCCTGGCTTTTCAATTATATCTCGTTCTTATTATTACTAGTTCCCCTAGATCTCGTATTATTACTCACTGGGAATTCACTGTTTTCCTGCCCAAAACCCATTACCACTAACTATTCCTTGTTTTTAAGTCATAACTGCCTCCTCACTGCAGTTGCCCAGTGGCCTCCCCACCACCACACCTAGTTAGGTGAACCCATCCCCTAGAATACATGTCATTTCTGCCATAGAAGAGGTCCCAGTTGTCAATGAATGTTACCGCATTTTCCTTACATGTATTTGTCCAGCCAGAGCAATTGACACTATTGCCCTGGACAACCATTCATTTCCAACTCCCCCTCCTTGGCCAAAATTCCAATTTGAGAGGGTTCACACCCTTATTCTAATTATTTCTTTGCTGACCTATACCTGCTAATCAGGTCCTCCACTCTACGTCTGCCAACATCGTTGCCTCCAGACACTGAGACAGATAATTGGATTGCTCCAATACTCTCATGATGTCATCCAGACGATATCAATACCCTCCATCCCAGCAACAGGACAAGCAAACTCTCTGTCTCCTACTCCTGTCCTCAAGCAGAACGCCCTATCCATATACCTAACTTGGCTATCCCCAACAACAACAATATTCGTTTTCCTTCCTTAATGTACTTTCGTCGTGACGTTCCCAGTAGTCGACTCACATTCGTAGGGTAGCACTGAAATGTATGGATGTTTACACAAACTGTTTCACGGCAGGTCTCTTTCTTCTTCACGTTTCTACCTTTCATTGTCTTATTGGATCGTCAAATTACTTTCCCTGCTGTCCAGCCACTGACCAGTTTCCCTTCTTGACCTGAGGGAACTCAAAACAGGTGGACTACTCCGAATCTTTTTGTTTTCCTCACGGTAGTCGCCGAATTTCACATATTCGCCAACCTCAATTCTTCCTTAAGCTGTTGGTATAGTTGCTCGATGGAGGGCATCTTGCTTCAATTCTAGAGAGCGCGCCAAACAGGTCTTCACCGAGCCAGTAACACGTCATCACTGCGCAAACGCCAACTTCTATCAGGAGCATACTGCGCAGCTCGTCCGCACGGCCCAAATTTTAATAGCGATGCAGAACACATGTGTAAGCCATTACTGTGTGATTACAGGTTGTTGTAGCCTTTACTGTGTGAAACAGTGATATCCTTAGTATGTGATACAGTGTATCCTTTACTATGTGATACAGTGTATCCTTTAACTATGCGTTACGGTATCCTTTACTATGTGATACAGTGTATCTTTTACTATGTGATACACAGTGTATCCTTTACTATGTGATACAGTGTCGCCTTTACTATGTCGATACAGTGTTTCCATTTATTGCGCTATACAGTGTATCCTTTTACTATGTGATTACACTGTTTCTTTAGTGTGATACAGTGTAGCCTTTACTGTGTGACACTAGTGTAGCCATTACTGTGTGATAAGTGTTGATACTTTACTGGCGGTCACAGTGTAGCCCTTTAATGCGTGACAAAGTGTAGCTATTATGATGTGATACAGTGTTGCCTTTACTGTGTCGCTCTGTGTAGCCATTACTGTGTGATACAGTTGTTTGCCTTTTTTACTGTGTGCACAGTGCAAGCCATTACTGTGTGATACAGTGTTGCCTTTTCAGTGTGAACAGTGTAGCACATACTGTGTGTTACAGTGTAGTAATTATGTGTGATACTGTGTAGACTTTACAATGTGAGATTAATAGACGAGCCAGAAACTCGTATGAACAGATAAGAAGGGAGCCCAGCAGGCAGTTATGAAAATGACATAGCATCGAAAAGTCAAGTCTGACCGAAACTACTCTACAGGGCCACATCAGGAGGAATGAAACAGTCAAGGAACCAGGTTGTAGGTGGGGAGCTCACAAGAAACGACCAGAAGGTTATGTGGGGAGCTCAACATGAGATTTCAGGAAGTATTAACAGTAAGGATGAAGGGTCAATGGGAAGACAAAACATTGGCGTACAGCAACAAGGATTTACCAAACAAGTGCTGCTGGATGAATTTACACATCTGAGGAGGTGGAGAAGCTCCTTAAGAGACTTGATACCTCAAAGGCGGTGGGACCGGGACATCTCTCCGTGGGTCCTAGGTGGGAGGCAGAATACACTAATGTGCAATTACCAAAGTCTTCAACTCTTCACCCTTGAAACTGACATCTACCTGTAAGTATGGGCCAAGTAGGATAATGTAGTACCCCTTATTTAGAAGGGAGACAGAAATGAAGCACTATATTATAGACCGGTGTCACTGACATGTATTAGTATGCAAAATGTCTTGGAAAAAGATTATTCAGGAGGAGAGTGGTGGAGGCACCTGGAGTGGAACAAGATTATAATCGACAGCCCAGCACGGATTCATGGAAGGAAAATTCACTGTGTCACAAACCTACTAGGTTTTATGACAAGGTAACTGACTTTTATAAATGAGAAGGAGGGGTGGGTTGATTGCTTTTTCTTGGACGCAGAAGCCTTCGACACATTTCCTCACAAGTGATTAGTACAATAAGCTAGAGGAACAAGCACGTATAACAGGATTGGGCAACTGCATTGATGTTCAGAGAATTCATAACAGGGGGGCAAACCAGCGAGTCATGGTCCGTGATGAGGTTTCAACAGTGGGCGCCAGTGACGAGCGGGTCCCACAGTGGTCAGTCCTAGGGACAGTGCAATTCCTTGGTAGATACGTGTACCGGACATGACAGAAGGGATAGACCTCAGAAGTGTCACCTGTTGCAGATGAGTGAAGTTAATGAGGGAAATTAAATCAGTACGCGGACCAGACAGGTATTACTAAAAGAGACTGGATAGGCTGGATGTGTGGTCCAGTAACTGGGCTCCTAGAATTTAATCCCGCCAAATGCAAAGTCATGAAGATTGGAGGAGGGGCAAAAGAAGACCGCAGGACAGAGTAGAGGCTAGTGAGGCCAAAGGCTGAGAACCTCACTCAAGGAGAAAGGACCTAGGCGTGAGTATTATACGAGCTTCATCGCAGAAGCACAATTAAACCAGATTACTGCTGCGGCATTTGGGTGCGCTTGGCAACTGTGAATAGCGTTTACTGTACACTCAGTATGGGAAATCGTTAAGACTTTATTCATGTGTACGTTCAGGACATTACTGGAGTTCGCTGCAACCAGTTTGGAAACCACACTGGTACTACCACGTCAGAAATTAGAGAGAAAGTGCAAAAGGTTTGCAAACAAGTCTAGTTCAGAGCTAAGGGGATGTCGTTTGAAGAAAGGATTAAAGGGGGTAAATCTGTCTGACAACACTGGAGGACAGGAGGGTCAGGGGATACATGGATTAACTTCATACAAAATACTGAGTGGAATAGACAAGGTTAGACAGAGACAGGTTGTTCCAGAGATGAGATACAGGAAACAAGGGGGTAACTATTGGAAGATGAACGACTCAGGACGAGTCACTGGGAGTTAGGAAGATATTTCTTAGTCATAGAGTCGTCAGGAAGTGGAATATTTGCCTAGCACTGTGAAGTAGTGGAGGCGGAAACCATTCATAGTTTTAAAGAAGAGAGTATGACAAAAGCTCAGGAAGCAAGAGAGGGAGAGGACCTAAGTAGCGATCAGTGATGAGGCGGGGGCCAGGTGCTGTGTCTCGGACCCCTGCAACACCCCCACCAAAATTTGGTGAGTTTAGTGCTAAAACTGCGTGATACAGAGTGCACTACTGAGTGATACAGTGTAGCACTTAGTAGTGATACAGTGTAGCAATTAGTGGAGTGATTACAGTGTAGCACTTAGTGAGTGATACAGTGTAGCCTTTCTGTGTGATACAGTTGTAGCACTTAGTGAGATGATAAAGTGTGCACTTAGTGAGTGATACAGTGTAGCACTTTTCTGTGTGATACAGTGCCCCTTCTTGCAATTCTGAAGTGATACAGTGTAGCAATTAGTGTGTGATACAGTTGTTAGCACTTTGTGAGTGATAAAGTGTAGCACTTAGTGAAGTGTACAGTGTTGCACTTAGTGTGTGATACAGTGTAGGCTTAGTTGAGTGATACAGTGTTGCCACTAGTGATACTAGTTTGTAGCACTTACTGAGTGTATACAGTGTAGCACTTAGTTGAGTGTTACAGTGTAGCACTCTACTGAGTGATTACAGTGTTGTAGGAGCACTTACTGAGTGATACAGTGTAGACTTAATGAGTGTGTGTTACAGTTGTTGTAGCGCTTAGTGAGTGATACAGTGTAGCACTTAGCTGAGTGATACAGTTGTTGTAGCACTACTGGAAGTTGATTACAGTGTAGCATTACTGAGTGATACAGTGTAGCACTTTGTGGAGTGATACAGTGTAGGCTCTTAGTGAGTGATTTACAGTGTAGCACTTAGTGAGTGATTCAGTGTAGGCTTAGTGATACAGTTGTAGCAACTTACTGAGTGGATACAGGTAGCACTTATCGATGTGTGTTTCACAGATGTAGCCACTTAGTATAGTGATACAGTGTTGCACTGCGTAATACAGTTGTAGCACTTACTTGAGTGATTGCAAGGTAATACACTTGCAGTTGTAATACAGTGTTATACAGTGTGTTATTCGGTTGTAAAACAGTGTTGTAATACAGTGTAATAAGGTGTAAAAACAGTGTAATTCCGTGTATTACGGTTGTTATTTAAAACAGTGTAATACAGTGTATAATGTTGTAAAAACAGTGTAATCAGTGTATTACGGGTTGTGGTTAAATATCAAATTTCATTACGTGTATTGTAAATCCCTTTACATGGATAATTGCAATTATTTAAATAATTAATTTTTGTAAATGACATTCTGTTCTCTGATAAATCATAAATCTTTGGACAATGTTACATTGTCAATGTAACAGTATGACTTTTATTTGCAATGATGAAACTCAAAATCATTTTTTGGGTGCGTGGGGGATGCGGGGATGGGGGGGGAGGGTGGACGGGCGGGAGGGGGGATGGGGAGGGGCGAAGTGGGAGGGGGGGGGGAGGGGGGAGGGGGAGGGAGAGGGAGGGGGAGGGGGAGGGGAGGGGGAGGGTGAGAGGGAGGGGGAGGGGGGAGGGGGAGGGGGAGAGGGAGGGGGAGGGGGAGGGGAGGGGGGAGGGGAGAGGGAGGGAGGGGGAGGGGGAGGGCGGAGGGGAGAGGAGGGGGAGGGGGGAGGGGGGGGGAGGGGAGGGGGAGGGGGAGGGGAGAGGGAGGGGAGGGGGGAGTGGGAGTGGGGGAGGGGGGAGGGGAGGGGGAGGGGAGGGGGAGGGGGAGGGGGAGGGGAGAGGGAGGGGGAGGGGGGAGAGGGAGGCGGGGAGGGGGAGGGGGCGGCGGTGTGGGTGGAGGGGGAGGGAGAGGGAGGGGGAGGGGGAGGGGGAGGGGCGGGAGGGGGGAGGGGAGGGGGATGGGAGAGAGGAGGGGGATGGGGGACGAGGAGGGGGAGGGGGTGGGGGAGAGGGTGGAGAGGGGAGGGGGAGGGGGAGGGGGTGGGGGAGGGGGAGAGGCGAGGGTGCGAAGGGGGAGGGGGAAGGGGGAGGGGGTGGGGAGGGGAGGGGTCGAGGGAGGGGGTGAGGGAGGGGGAGGGGTGAGGGGGGAGGGGGGAGGGGGGATAAAGCTAACATTATACTAATTAATAATTCGTAATCAACGGAAAATATGTTTTATAAAATACTGTCACTAAAATTTTTACCCTTTGCAATATTTACAATACATGTTGAATAGTAACATATTTTGGGTTCAATAGTAACATTTATTGGATTATTAGTAACATTTCTTTGGATTCAATAGTAAAGCATTCTTTGGATTCAATTGTAAACATTCTTTGGATTCAATATAGTAACATTTTCTTTGGTTTCATTAGTAACATTTTTGGATTCTAGTAAATTCTTTGGATTCTATAGTAAACATCTTGGGGATTCATAGTAACATTCGTGGAATTCAATAGAACATTCTTTTGTTCATAGTAACTTTATTTGGTTTCAATACGTAAAACATTCTTTGGAGTCATTAGTAACTTCTTTGGATTCAATAGCAACATTCTTTGGATTCATTAGTAAACATTCTTTGGATTTCTTTCGAACTAACATTTCTTTGGGTAAATAGTAAACATTCTATGGATTCAATAGTAACATTCCTTTGGATTCATTACCGTAACATTCTTGGATTCAATATAGTAACATTCTTTGGATTCATTGTTAAAACATTTATTTGGATTCAATAGTCAAATTCTTTGGATTCTATAGTATCATTCTTGGATTCAATAGTAACTTCTTTTGGATTACAATAGTAACATTCTTGGATTCAATAGTAACATTCTTTGGGTTCAATAGTAACAATTTTTGGATTCAATAGTAACATTCTTTGGATTCAATAGTAACATTCTTTGGATTCAATTGAACATCTCTTTGGATTCATGTAGTATCTTTCTTTTGGATTCAATAGTAAACATTCTTTGGATTCTATAGATAACATTCTTTGGATTCAATAGTAACATTCTTTGGATTCAATTGTAACATTATTTGATTCTATCAGTAAACATTCTTTGGATTCAATTTGTAACATTTCTTGGATTCAAATAGTAACATTCTTTGGATTCAATAGTAAACATTCCTTTGGGGATTACATTAGTACATTCTTTGGATTCAATAGTAACATTCTTTGGATTCAATAGTAACATTCTTTGGATTTCAAATAGTAAACATTCTTTGGATTCAATAGTTACAATTCTTGGTTTCTATAGTAACTTTCTTTGGATTCAATAGTTAACATTCTTTGGATTCATTAGTAACATTCTTTGGATTCATAGTAACATCTTTGGATTATAGTTAGTAACTTTCTTCTTTGGTATTCAATTGTAAACTTTCTTTGGATTCCAATTTGTAACATTCTTTGGGATTCAATTGTAACATTCTTTGGGATTCATTAGTAATCATTTTTGGATTAATAGTAACATTATTTGGATTCAATACGTTACATTCTTTGGAATTCATTACGTTAACATTCTTTGGATTCATTAGTAACTTTCTATGGATCAATAGTAACATTCTTTGGATTAAATAGTAACATTCTTTGGATTAAATAGTTTCATTCTTTGGTATTCAATAGTAACACTTCTTTGGATATCAATTAGTAACATTCTTTGGATTCTATAGTTACAGTCTTTGGTTCAATAGTAACAGTCATTTGGATTCATAGTAACATTCTTTGGATTCAATCAGTAACATTTTTGGATCAATAGTAACTTTCTTTGGATTCAATAGTTACATTATTTGGATTCATTGTAACATTCTTTGGATTCAATAGTAACATTCTTTGGATTAAATAGTATACATTCTTTGGATCAATAGTAACATTCTTTGGATTCAATAGTAACATTCTTTGGATTCAATAGTAACATTCTTTGGATTCTATAGTACATTCTTTGGATTCTTTAGTTAACATTTTTGGATTCATACTAGTAACATTCTTTGGATTCACAATAGTAACTTTCTTTGGATTAATAGTAACATTCTTTGGGATTCAATAGTAATCATTTTTGGTATTCAATAGTAAACATTCTTTTGGATTCAATAGTAACATTACTTTTGGATTTCATTTGGTTTCATTCCTTTGGATTCAATAGTAACATTCTTTGGATTCAATAGTAACATTCTTTGGTTAAATAGATAACATTCTTTGGATTAATTAGTCTACATTCTTTGGATTCAATAGTAACTTTCTTTGGATTCAATAGTAACATTCTTTGGATTCAATAGTAAATTCTTTGGATTCAATGGAACATTCTTTGGATCAATAGTTACATTCTTTGGATTCAATAGTAACTTTCTTTGGATTCAATAGTACATTCTTGGTTTCAATAGTACATTATTTGGGTTCAATGTACTTTCTTTGGATTCAATAGTAACATTCTTTGGGATTCAATAGTAACATTCTTTGCGATTCAAATAGTAACATTCTTAGGACTTCAATAGTAAACATTCTTTGGATTCATTAGTATCTTTCTTGGGATTCAATATAACTTCTTTGGACTTCTCTATAGTAACATTTCTGGGTTTCAATAGTAACATTCTTTGGATAAATAGTAACAATTCTTTGGATTTTCTAGTAACATTATTTGGTTTCATTAGTAAAATTCTTTGGATTCAATAGTAACTTCTTTTGGATTCAATAGTAACATTCTTTGGATTCAATTAGTACAACATTCTTGTTTCAAATAGTAACATTCTTTGGATTCATTGTAACATTCTTTGGATTCAATTTGTAACATTCTTTTGGATTCATTATTAACTTTCTTTGGATTCATTAGTTACATTCATTTGGATTCAATAGTAACTTTTCTTGGATTCAAATAGTAAACATTTTTTGGTATTTAAAGTTTACATTCTTTGGATTCAATAGTAACTTCTTTGGATTCAATGTAAACCATTCTTTGGTTTCAATTGTAACTTTCTTTGGATTCAATTAGGTAAATTCTTTGGATTCAATAGTAAACATTCTTTGGATTCAAATTGTAACATTCTTTGGATTAAATAGTATCATTCTTTGGATTCAATGTAACATTCTTTGGATTCAATAGTAACATTCTTTGGTTTCACAATTGTAACAATTTCTTTGGATTCAATAGTAAACATTCTTTTGGATTCATTAGTATCTTTATTTGGATTCAATAGTAACATTCTTTGGATCCAATAGTAACATTCTTTGGATTCAATAGTAACATTCTTTGGATCCAATAGTAACATTCTTTGGATTCAATAGTAACATTCTTTGGATTCCAATAGTATACATTTCTTTGGATTAACTTAGTAACATTCTAAGGATTTCATAGTTACATTCTTTGGATCAATAGTATCTTCTTTGGAGTATATTGTAACTTTCCTTTGTTTTCAATAGTATCTTTCTTTGGATTCAATAGTAAATTCTTTGGTTTCAATAGTAACATTATTTGGATTCATTAGTATAACATTCTTTGGGTTCAATAATAACATTCATTTGGATTCTATAGTAAATTCTTTGGATTCAATAGTAACATTTTTGGATCCAATAGTAACAGTATTTGGTTTATTTAGTTAACATTTCTTTGGATTCTTTTGTATCCATTCTTTGGTTTACTTATAGTAAACATTCTTTGGATCCCATTAGTAAACTATTCTTTGGATTCATAGGTAACCTTCTTGGGATTCAATTGTATACATTCTTGGTTTTCATTTAGTATCATGCTTTGGATCCAATAGTAACATTTTGGGATTCAATATGTAACATTCTTTGGATTCAATAGTAAAAATTCTTTGGATTCAATAGTTAACATTAATTTGGATCCAATATAACATTCTTTGGATTCTATTAGTAACATTCTTTTGGAATTCAAATAGTAACTTTCTTTGGATTCAAATAGTATCATTTCTTTGGATCCAATAGTTACATTCTTTGGATTCAATTGTATCATTCTTTTGGATTAATTGAGTAACATTCTTTGGATCTATGTAAAATTCTTTGGGATCCAATTAGTAACATTCTTTGGATTCAATTAGTAACATTCTATGGTTTCAAATAGTAACTTTCTTTGGAGTCAATTGTAACTTTCTTTGGATTCATTAGTAAACATTCTTTGGATTCAATAGTAACATTATTTGGATTCTATAGTATCATTCTGTGGATTCAATAGTATATTCTTTGGATACAATAGACAACATTCTTTGGATCAATAGTAAACATCTTTGGATCCAAATAGTAAACATTACTTTGGATTCAATAGTCAATCTTTCTCGGGATCCAATTGTAACATCTTTGGATTCTCAATAGTAAACATTCTTTGGATCTCCAATAAGTATCATTCTTTCGGGATTCAATTGTATAATTCTTGGATCAATAGTAACATTCTGGATTCAATGTAAAACATTCTTTGGATCCAATAGTAACATTCTTTGGATTCAATAGTAAACATTTTTGGATCCTATAGTTACATTCTTTGGAATACATATAGTAACATTCTTTGGATTCAATAGTAAACATTCTTTGGATTCAATTAGTAACATTCTTTGGTTTCAATAGTAACATACTTTGGATCAATAGTATATCAGTCTATGGATCCATTAGTAACATTCTTTGGATTCATCTAGATAGCATTCTTTGGTATTTCAATAGTAACATTCTTTGGATTACATTAGTAACTTTCTTTGGAATTAATTTGTAACATTCTTTGGATTCAATTGTAAACATTTCTTTGGATTCAATTGTAACATTTTTCCTTTTTTTTTTTGGGATTCCTTTGAAGTAACATTCTTTGCGATTCATTAGTTACATTCTCTGGATCCAATAAGTAACATTACTTGGACTTCAATAGTAACATTCTTTGGATTACAATAGTAACATTCTTTGGATCCAATAGTAAATTCTTTGGGACTTAAATAGTAAACATTCTTTGGATTCAATTGTAACATTCTTTGGATTCAATTGTAACCTTTTTGGATTCAATTGTAACATTTTTGGATCCAATCTGTAACATTTCTTTGGATCCAATAGTTAACATTCTTTGGATTCAATAGTAACATTTCTTTTGGGATCCACATAGTAACATTCTTTGGATTCACTTGTAAAATTCTTTGGATCCACATAGTAACTTCTTTGATTCAATAGTAACATTCTTTGGATCCAATAGTAACATTCTTTGGATCCAATAGTAACATTCTTTGGATCCAATAGTAACATTCTTTGGATTCAATAGTATCATCTTTTGGATTCAATAGGTCATTCTTTGGATACAATAGTAAAACATTATTTGGATCCAATACGTAAACATCTTTGGATCCAATGGTAAACAAGTATACTTCTTTGGATCAATTGTAACATTCTTTGGAACCAATAGTTAACATTCTTTGGTTTCAATAGTAACATTCTTTGGATTCAATAGTATACATTCTTAGGATTCTATTGTAACATTCATTGTTTCATTAGTAAAATTCTTTGGATTCAATAGTAAAATTATTTGGATTCAATAAGTACACATCTTTGGTTTCATTAGTACATTCTTTGATTTCAATGTAAACATTTCTTTGGATTCAATAGTATCATTCTTTGGGTCAATAGTAACATTCCTTTGGAGTCAATAGTAACCATTCTTTGGGTTCAATAGTACCATTTTGGATTCAATTAGTTATCATTTTTGGATTCAATAGTAAATTCTTGGATCCAGTAGTACTTTCTTTGGATCCAATAGTAACCATACTTTGGATCCAATAGTAACTCTCTTTGGATTCAATAGGTAACATTCTTTTTGGATTCATTAGTAACCTTCTTTGGTTTCAATAGTTTACAGTCTTTGGATTCAATAGGTATCATTCTTTGGATTATAATAGTAACATTCTTTGGATTCAATAGTAACATTCTTTGGATTCAATAGGATCAATTCTTTGGATTCCAATAGTAACATTCATTTGGATTCAATAGTGAAGAGTCTTTGGATTAAATAGTAACATTCTTTGGGTTCAATAGTTTACATTCTTTGATTCTATTGTAACATTCTTTGGGTTCAATAGTAACATTCTTTGGATTCAATTGTAATAATTTCTTTTGGGTTCTATTGTAACATTCTTTGGATTCAATTAGTAACATTCTTTGGATTCTTTAGTAACATTCTTTGGATTCAATTGTAACATTCTTTTGGATTCAATAGTAACAGTCTTTGGGTTCAATATATCATTTTTGG
Source organism: Cherax quadricarinatus (assembly GCF_026875155.1). Classification (NCBI taxonomy): domain Eukaryota; kingdom Metazoa; phylum Arthropoda; class Malacostraca; order Decapoda; family Parastacidae; genus Cherax; species Cherax quadricarinatus. The sequence continues at coordinate 34,625,178 of NC_069450.1, forward strand.
ATTCAAATGGTTACATTCTTTGGATTCATTCAGTAATCATTCTTTGGACAATTGTAACATTCTTTGGATTCAATAGTAACATTATTTGGATCCAAAGTAACATTCCTTTGGATTCAATAGTAACTTTCTTGGATTCAATAGTAACATTCTTTGGGATTCAATAGTAAATACATTCTTTGGATTCAATAGTATACATTATTTGGATTCAAGTAGTAATTTCTTTGGGTTCAATTTTTTCATTCTTTGGTTTCTTATAGTAAATATTTGGGTTCTCATTGTAAATCTTTGGTATGTCAAAATGTTAACATTTATTTGGGTTCAATTGTACATCGTTGGATGCAATAGTAAACTTGCTTTGGTATTCTAGTGTAACATTCTGTGGTTTCAATTGTTACAATTATTTGGATTCAATTTGTTTTTTGTCGTTGCGGTGCATTTGTTAATTTCTTTGGTTGTTTTAGTTACAGTTCTTTGGTATTCTTTTGTTCAAATTTATTGGGATTCATTGGGGTCTGTACTTGGGTGTCACTTTTGTTTAGTTCTGTGGTTCACTTGTGTTTATGGAAGTTGGTTGCATGTGTTTCTGGCAGGGGGTGGATTGCCTGGTTATAGGATGCCCGGGGTCTTCCCGACTAAGGAGACTCTCTAATGACGGACGTTATGGAGTGTCTCGGTGGATTCGTGGCTATATGGAGGGGACGTCAGGATGTAAACCAAATCATGGTTAATGGCAGAGGGGTCCCCCCCTTACATGCGATTAGTCACATAGGCAACACCACTGTAAATGGCAGGATCGGTACAAAGCAACATTTATACTGCCCCCAAACTCGGTCTATGGAAGCACGGAACGGTCAGGCCGCATTTGGCTGAGATTATGCCCGAGGGTAGCGCTCTACAAAAGGAGTTTGCCTCGGTTATGAAGAGCGGAAAAACAGTACCACACTCACGGACACTTGCCACCTCGGTAATACTGGAGTGGGGGAGGATATAGGAATCCGAGTCTTATGTGAGACAAAAGAGTGGACTCTAGTATTAGTGGCCAATCTAGGTTCATGGAGGGGGCTGACAGTTCACCGCGCTCATTGAATGGGTAAAAAAGGCGAGAGGGAGCTCATAGAGACTTGTAGGTTTCATGGAGCGGGGGCCGCGATTGCATAACTGGTTATGGAGTGGAGCCCCGTGGTTGCCTCGCACCCTCTGGTTAGTCAGCGGAGGTGGATCTGTACAAAGTCCACATGCGTTACTTGAGGGGTTATGCGGAGGGCGGGTGCGTACCAGATGCTGAGTTATCAGGGAGCCGGCGACCGGTTTGCCCTTCTCTCCAGGCTTTATCGGCGCTTGGTAATTCTCATGTAGTTCTCACAACGTCATCTCTTCTTTCCGGATTTCTATATAGTACTCTTCTTTGGATTCAATAGTAACATTCTTTGGATTCAATAGTAACATTCTTTGGATTCATATAGTAACATTCTTTTGGTTCAATTGTAACATTACTGTTGGATTCAATTGTTACATTCTTTGGATTAATAGTAAATTCTTTTGGATTCATTCAGTAACATTCATTTTGGATTCAATAGTAACATTCTTTGGATTCAATAGTAACAACTTTCTTTGGATTCAATAGTATCTTTCTTTGGATTCAATAGTATACATTCTTTGGTTTAAATAGTATCATTATTTTGGATTTCAATAGTATCATTCTTGGTTTCAATAAGTAACATTTTTGATTCAATGTAAACATTCTTGGGATTCAATAGTAAATTCTTTGGATTCAATTAGTAACATTCTTTGGATTCAATAGTAACATTCTTTGATTCACATAGTAACATTTTTGGATCCCTTAGTATCTTCTTTGGATTCATAGTAACATTCTTTTGGATTCAATAGTAACATTCTTTGGGTTTCATTAGTAACAATTCTTTTGGATTCATTAGTAACATTCTTTGGGTTCAATATGTAACATTTCTTTGATTCAATAGTAACATTATTTGGATTCATTAGTAACTTTCTTTGGATTTCAATCGAACATTCTTTGGATTCAATAGTAACATTCTTTGGGTTTTCTATAGTAACATTCTTTGGAGTCAATTGTAACCATTCTTTGGATTCAATAGTAACATTCTTTGGATTAAATGTAACATTCTTTGGTTTCAAATAGTATTAATTCTTTGGATTAAATTAGTAACATTCTTTGGATTCAATAGTTACATTCTTTGGTTCAATAGTAACAATTTTTTGGATTCAATAGTAACATTCTTTGGATTCAATAGTAAAATTCTTTGGATTCTTTTAGTAACAATTCTTTGGATATTCATAGTAACATTCTTTGGATTCAATAGTATCATCTTTGGATACAATAGTAACATTTTGGATTCATAGTAAACCATTATTTGGATTCAATTGTAACTTTCTTTTGGATTTGCATAGTAACTTTTCTTTGGATTAAATAGTAACATTCTTTGGATTCATAGTAAATTCTTTGGATTCAATAGTAACATCTTTGGATTCAATAGTAACATTCTTGGATTAATGGTTGTAACATTCTTGGGATCCACTTGGAAACATTCTTTTGGATTCAATAGTAACATTCTTTGGATTCATATAGTAACATTTCTTTGGATTCAATAGTAACATTCTTTGGAATTCAATAGTAACTTCTTTGGATTCAATAGTAACCATTCTTTGGATCCAATAGTTAACATTCTTTGGATTCAATAGTAACATTCTTTGGATTCAATAGTAACTTTCTTTGGATTCAATAGAATAACATTCTTTGGATTCATTGTAACATTCTTTGGTTCAATAGTAACATTCTTTGGATTCAATAAGTAAACTTCTTTGGATTCAATAGTAACATTCTTTGGATACAATAGTAAACATTCTTTGGATTCAATTGTAAACATTCTTGATTCAATAGTAACATTCTTTGGATTCGATAGTACATTCTTTGGGTATATCAATAGTAACATTCTTTGGATCAATTTAGTAACATTCTTGGATTCAATAGTAACATTCTTTGGGTTCATTGTACCATTCTTTGGATTCATAGTAACATTCTTTGGATTCAATAGTAAATTCTTTGATTCAATAGTAACATTCTTTGGATTCAATAGTAACATTCTTTGGATTCAATAGTAACATTCTTTGGATTCAATAGTAACATTCTTTGGATTCAATAGTAACATTCTTTGGATTCAATAGTAACATTCTTTGGATCAATAGTAACATTATTTGGATTCAATAGTAACATTCTTTGGATCCGGAATAGTAAACAATTCTTTGGATTCAATTGTAACCATTCTTTGGATTCAATAGTAACATTCTTTGGATTCAATAGTAACTTTTCTTTGGTTCATAAGTACACATTCTTTGGATCAATAGTAACATTCTTTGGATCCAATAGTAAGATCCATTCTTTGGATTTCATAGTTACATTCTTTGGATTCATTAGTAACATTTTTGGATTATAGTAACATTATTTGGATTCAATAGTAACATTCTTTGGATTCAATTAGTAACATTCTTTGGATTCATTGTAACATTCTTTGGTATTCAATAGTAACATTCTTTGGATTCAATAGTACACATTCTTTGGATCCAATAGTAACATTCTTTGGGTTTTCTTATCCCTTTTTAATGTCCCTCTTATGTCAATGTACTGATCTTAAGTTGACCCTCACCTCTTTTGATCGCCAATAAATTCCTTTCTTATGCTAGGAGATTATTTGAGCTAATATTCATCCATTTGGGTCATTTCTATTTGCATCTTATTTCTTTTTTGGGATTATAAAACGATCTTTGAGCAGCATGTATAGTGTTCAGAAAAACTGTCATATTGATAGTCTCTTTCGTTACCCCAGTCAACAGATGATAAGTGTTCTCTAAGCATCGTAATCTGCTAGCGAAAAATTCTGGGATTTGTTACTGAGTATATCGCTACTATCTTTCTTCCATTCATTGCTAATGAAATTGATTTGTGGACGCTTGCCAGAGTTCATCTGATATTTCTACATTACTTAACAGGGATTCATTGTTTGCCATAACTAAGTCAAGCAGGTTATTTCCCCTTGTAGGTTCTGTCCCAAACTGCTTCAAAAACATCCTGAACTATTCTAAGAAGGTCGTATGATTCTATATTCCAGTCAAGAAATTCAATCAACATGATAAGTTAAAAGTCTCCTAGGAATTACTTACTTTATCGTTGCCTTGTGGCCCTTCAACAATTTCCTCCCATAGTAGTTTCCCTTGGCCCTATCTAAAGTTTGGGGGAGGTATAGCACTCTAAATCAGTTTTTCATGCCCACTTCTGAAATATTCTATCCAACAGTACTCTTGTATGTGTTACTTCAGACTTAATACCTGTTTTTATGCAACAGTCAAGCGATCTTCGGACATAACAATGCCCACACACCCACCCCCTTCGATACTTTCTTTCTACTTGGAAACATTTAAATACCCTTGAATATGACAGTCCGCAGCATGTCTGACTTTTGTATTATACCATCGTCTCAGTTAAGGCAAATACATCAAAGTTACCCTCACTAGCAAAACTATCTCAAACTCGTCCTCATATTATTCCTAGCACTACGGCAATTAGCATAATAACATTGAAAGACTCTCCTTTCTCTTTACCCTTCATGGCTCATTTCTATTTTCTAACTAACCTTTTACTTGTCTTACACCCAAGGTCCCTGGCTTTTCAATTATATCTCGTTCTTATTATTACTAGTTCCCCTAGATCTCGTATTATTACTCACTGGGAATTCACTGTTTTCCTGCCCAAAACCCATTACCACTAACTATTCCTTGTTTTTAAGTCATAACTGCCTCCTCACTGCAGTTGCCCAGTGGCCTCCCCACCACCACACCTAGTTAGGTGAACCCATCCCCTAGAATACATGTCATTTCTGCCATAGAAGAGGTCCCAGTTGTCAATGAATGTTACCGCATTTTCCTTACATGTATTTGTCCAGCCAGAGCAATTGACACTATTGCCCTGGACAACCATTCATTTCCAACTCCCCCTCCTTGGCCAAAATTCCAATTTGAGAGGGTTCACACCCTTATTCTAATTATTTCTTTGCTGACCTATACCTGCTAATCAGGTCCTCCACTCTACGTCTGCCAACATCGTTGCCTCCAGACACTGAGACAGATAATTGGATTGCTCCAATACTCTCATGATGTCATCCAGACGATATCAATACCCTCCATCCCAGCAACAGGACAAGCAAACTCTCTGTCTCCTACTCCTGTCCTCAAGCAGAACGCCCTATCCATATACCTAACTTGGCTATCCCCAACAACAACAATATTCGTTTTCCTTCCTTAATGTACTTTCGTCGTGACGTTCCCAGTAGTCGACTCACATTCGTAGGGTAGCACTGAAATGTATGGATGTTTACACAAACTGTTTCACGGCAGGTCTCTTTCTTCTTCACGTTTCTACCTTTCATTGTCTTATTGGATCGTCAAATTACTTTCCCTGCTGTCCAGCCACTGACCAGTTTCCCTTCTTGACCTGAGGGAACTCAAAACAGGTGGACTACTCCGAATCTTTTTGTTTTCCTCACGGTAGTCGCCGAATTTCACATATTCGCCAACCTCAATTCTTCCTTAAGCTGTTGGTATAGTTGCTCGATGGAGGGCATCTTGCTTCAATTCTAGAGAGCGCGCCAAACAGGTCTTCACCGAGCCAGTAACACGTCATCACTGCGCAAACGCCAACTTCTATCAGGAGCATACTGCGCAGCTCGTCCGCACGGCCCAAATTTTAATAGCGATGCAGAACACATGTGTAAGCCATTACTGTGTGATTACAGGTTGTTGTAGCCTTTACTGTGTGAAACAGTGATATCCTTAGTATGTGATACAGTGTATCCTTTACTATGTGATACAGTGTATCCTTTAACTATGCGTTACGGTATCCTTTACTATGTGATACAGTGTATCTTTTACTATGTGATACACAGTGTATCCTTTACTATGTGATACAGTGTCGCCTTTACTATGTCGATACAGTGTTTCCATTTATTGCGCTATACAGTGTATCCTTTTACTATGTGATTACACTGTTTCTTTAGTGTGATACAGTGTAGCCTTTACTGTGTGACACTAGTGTAGCCATTACTGTGTGATAAGTGTTGATACTTTACTGGCGGTCACAGTGTAGCCCTTTAATGCGTGACAAAGTGTAGCTATTATGATGTGATACAGTGTTGCCTTTACTGTGTCGCTCTGTGTAGCCATTACTGTGTGATACAGTTGTTTGCCTTTTTTACTGTGTGCACAGTGCAAGCCATTACTGTGTGATACAGTGTTGCCTTTTCAGTGTGAACAGTGTAGCACATACTGTGTGTTACAGTGTAGTAATTATGTGTGATACTGTGTAGACTTTACAATGTGAGATTAATAGACGAGCCAGAAACTCGTATGAACAGATAAGAAGGGAGCCCAGCAGGCAGTTATGAAAATGACATAGCATCGAAAAGTCAAGTCTGACCGAAACTACTCTACAGGGCCACATCAGGAGGAATGAAACAGTCAAGGAACCAGGTTGTAGGTGGGGAGCTCACAAGAAACGACCAGAAGGTTATGTGGGGAGCTCAACATGAGATTTCAGGAAGTATTAACAGTAAGGATGAAGGGTCAATGGGAAGACAAAACATTGGCGTACAGCAACAAGGATTTACCAAACAAGTGCTGCTGGATGAATTTACACATCTGAGGAGGTGGAGAAGCTCCTTAAGAGACTTGATACCTCAAAGGCGGTGGGACCGGGACATCTCTCCGTGGGTCCTAGGTGGGAGGCAGAATACACTAATGTGCAATTACCAAAGTCTTCAACTCTTCACCCTTGAAACTGACATCTACCTGTAAGTATGGGCCAAGTAGGATAATGTAGTACCCCTTATTTAGAAGGGAGACAGAAATGAAGCACTATATTATAGACCGGTGTCACTGACATGTATTAGTATGCAAAATGTCTTGGAAAAAGATTATTCAGGAGGAGAGTGGTGGAGGCACCTGGAGTGGAACAAGATTATAATCGACAGCCCAGCACGGATTCATGGAAGGAAAATTCACTGTGTCACAAACCTACTAGGTTTTATGACAAGGTAACTGACTTTTATAAATGAGAAGGAGGGGTGGGTTGATTGCTTTTTCTTGGACGCAGAAGCCTTCGACACATTTCCTCACAAGTGATTAGTACAATAAGCTAGAGGAACAAGCACGTATAACAGGATTGGGCAACTGCATTGATGTTCAGAGAATTCATAACAGGGGGGCAAACCAGCGAGTCATGGTCCGTGATGAGGTTTCAACAGTGGGCGCCAGTGACGAGCGGGTCCCACAGTGGTCAGTCCTAGGGACAGTGCAATTCCTTGGTAGATACGTGTACCGGACATGACAGAAGGGATAGACCTCAGAAGTGTCACCTGTTGCAGATGAGTGAAGTTAATGAGGGAAATTAAATCAGTACGCGGACCAGACAGGTATTACTAAAAGAGACTGGATAGGCTGGATGTGTGGTCCAGTAACTGGGCTCCTAGAATTTAATCCCGCCAAATGCAAAGTCATGAAGATTGGAGGAGGGGCAAAAGAAGACCGCAGGACAGAGTAGAGGCTAGTGAGGCCAAAGGCTGAGAACCTCACTCAAGGAGAAAGGACCTAGGCGTGAGTATTATACGAGCTTCATCGCAGAAGCACAATTAAACCAGATTACTGCTGCGGCATTTGGGTGCGCTTGGCAACTGTGAATAGCGTTTACTGTACACTCAGTATGGGAAATCGTTAAGACTTTATTCATGTGTACGTTCAGGACATTACTGGAGTTCGCTGCAACCAGTTTGGAAACCACACTGGTACTACCACGTCAGAAATTAGAGAGAAAGTGCAAAAGGTTTGCAAACAAGTCTAGTTCAGAGCTAAGGGGATGTCGTTTGAAGAAAGGATTAAAGGGGGTAAATCTGTCTGACAACACTGGAGGACAGGAGGGTCAGGGGATACATGGATTAACTTCATACAAAATACTGAGTGGAATAGACAAGGTTAGACAGAGACAGGTTGTTCCAGAGATGAGATACAGGAAACAAGGGGGTAACTATTGGAAGATGAACGACTCAGGACGAGTCACTGGGAGTTAGGAAGATATTTCTTAGTCATAGAGTCGTCAGGAAGTGGAATATTTGCCTAGCACTGTGAAGTAGTGGAGGCGGAAACCATTCATAGTTTTAAAGAAGAGAGTATGACAAAAGCTCAGGAAGCAAGAGAGGGAGAGGACCTAAGTAGCGATCAGTGATGAGGCGGGGGCCAGGTGCTGTGTCTCGGACCCCTGCAACACCCCCACCAAAATTTGGTGAGTTTAGTGCTAAAACTGCGTGATACAGAGTGCACTACTGAGTGATACAGTGTAGCACTTAGTAGTGATACAGTGTAGCAATTAGTGGAGTGATTACAGTGTAGCACTTAGTGAGTGATACAGTGTAGCCTTTCTGTGTGATACAGTTGTAGCACTTAGTGAGATGATAAAGTGTGCACTTAGTGAGTGATACAGTGTAGCACTTTTCTGTGTGATACAGTGCCCCTTCTTGCAATTCTGAAGTGATACAGTGTAGCAATTAGTGTGTGATACAGTTGTTAGCACTTTGTGAGTGATAAAGTGTAGCACTTAGTGAAGTGTACAGTGTTGCACTTAGTGTGTGATACAGTGTAGGCTTAGTTGAGTGATACAGTGTTGCCACTAGTGATACTAGTTTGTAGCACTTACTGAGTGTATACAGTGTAGCACTTAGTTGAGTGTTACAGTGTAGCACTCTACTGAGTGATTACAGTGTTGTAGGAGCACTTACTGAGTGATACAGTGTAGACTTAATGAGTGTGTGTTACAGTTGTTGTAGCGCTTAGTGAGTGATACAGTGTAGCACTTAGCTGAGTGATACAGTTGTTGTAGCACTACTGGAAGTTGATTACAGTGTAGCATTACTGAGTGATACAGTGTAGCACTTTGTGGAGTGATACAGTGTAGGCTCTTAGTGAGTGATTTACAGTGTAGCACTTAGTGAGTGATTCAGTGTAGGCTTAGTGATACAGTTGTAGCAACTTACTGAGTGGATACAGGTAGCACTTATCGATGTGTGTTTCACAGATGTAGCCACTTAGTATAGTGATACAGTGTTGCACTGCGTAATACAGTTGTAGCACTTACTTGAGTGATTGCAAGGTAATACACTTGCAGTTGTAATACAGTGTTATACAGTGTGTTATTCGGTTGTAAAACAGTGTTGTAATACAGTGTAATAAGGTGTAAAAACAGTGTAATTCCGTGTATTACGGTTGTTATTTAAAACAGTGTAATACAGTGTATAATGTTGTAAAAACAGTGTAATCAGTGTATTACGGGTTGTGGTTAAATATCAAATTTCATTACGTGTATTGTAAATCCCTTTACATGGATAATTGCAATTATTTAAATAATTAATTTTTGTAAATGACATTCTGTTCTCTGATAAATCATAAATCTTTGGACAATGTTACATTGTCAATGTAACAGTATGACTTTTATTTGCAATGATGAAACTCAAAATCATTTTTTGGGTGCGTGGGGGATGCGGGGATGGGGGGGGAGGGTGGACGGGCGGGAGGGGGGATGGGGAGGGGCGAAGTGGGAGGGGGGGGGGAGGGGGGAGGGGGAGGGAGAGGGAGGGGGAGGGGGAGGGGAGGGGGAGGGTGAGAGGGAGGGGGAGGGGGGAGGGGGAGGGGGAGAGGGAGGGGGAGGGGGAGGGGAGGGGGGAGGGGAGAGGGAGGGAGGGGGAGGGGGAGGGCGGAGGGGAGAGGAGGGGGAGGGGGGAGGGGGGGGGAGGGGAGGGGGAGGGGGAGGGGAGAGGGAGGGGAGGGGGGAGTGGGAGTGGGGGAGGGGGGAGGGGAGGGGGAGGGGAGGGGGAGGGGGAGGGGGAGGGGAGAGGGAGGGGGAGGGGGGAGAGGGAGGCGGGGAGGGGGAGGGGGCGGCGGTGTGGGTGGAGGGGGAGGGAGAGGGAGGGGGAGGGGGAGGGGGAGGGGCGGGAGGGGGGAGGGGAGGGGGATGGGAGAGAGGAGGGGGATGGGGGACGAGGAGGGGGAGGGGGTGGGGGAGAGGGTGGAGAGGGGAGGGGGAGGGGGAGGGGGTGGGGGAGGGGGAGAGGCGAGGGTGCGAAGGGGGAGGGGGAAGGGGGAGGGGGTGGGGAGGGGAGGGGTCGAGGGAGGGGGTGAGGGAGGGGGAGGGGTGAGGGGGGAGGGGGGAGGGGGGATAAAGCTAACATTATACTAATTAATAATTCGTAATCAACGGAAAATATGTTTTATAAAATACTGTCACTAAAATTTTTACCCTTTGCAATATTTACAATACATGTTGAATAGTAACATATTTTGGGTTCAATAGTAACATTTATTGGATTATTAGTAACATTTCTTTGGATTCAATAGTAAAGCATTCTTTGGATTCAATTGTAAACATTCTTTGGATTCAATATAGTAACATTTTCTTTGGTTTCATTAGTAACATTTTTGGATTCTAGTAAATTCTTTGGATTCTATAGTAAACATCTTGGGGATTCATAGTAACATTCGTGGAATTCAATAGAACATTCTTTTGTTCATAGTAACTTTATTTGGTTTCAATACGTAAAACATTCTTTGGAGTCATTAGTAACTTCTTTGGATTCAATAGCAACATTCTTTGGATTCATTAGTAAACATTCTTTGGATTTCTTTCGAACTAACATTTCTTTGGGTAAATAGTAAACATTCTATGGATTCAATAGTAACATTCCTTTGGATTCATTACCGTAACATTCTTGGATTCAATATAGTAACATTCTTTGGATTCATTGTTAAAACATTTATTTGGATTCAATAGTCAAATTCTTTGGATTCTATAGTATCATTCTTGGATTCAATAGTAACTTCTTTTGGATTACAATAGTAACATTCTTGGATTCAATAGTAACATTCTTTGGGTTCAATAGTAACAATTTTTGGATTCAATAGTAACATTCTTTGGATTCAATAGTAACATTCTTTGGATTCAATTGAACATCTCTTTGGATTCATGTAGTATCTTTCTTTTGGATTCAATAGTAAACATTCTTTGGATTCTATAGATAACATTCTTTGGATTCAATAGTAACATTCTTTGGATTCAATTGTAACATTATTTGATTCTATCAGTAAACATTCTTTGGATTCAATTTGTAACATTTCTTGGATTCAAATAGTAACATTCTTTGGATTCAATAGTAAACATTCCTTTGGGGATTACATTAGTACATTCTTTGGATTCAATAGTAACATTCTTTGGATTCAATAGTAACATTCTTTGGATTTCAAATAGTAAACATTCTTTGGATTCAATAGTTACAATTCTTGGTTTCTATAGTAACTTTCTTTGGATTCAATAGTTAACATTCTTTGGATTCATTAGTAACATTCTTTGGATTCATAGTAACATCTTTGGATTATAGTTAGTAACTTTCTTCTTTGGTATTCAATTGTAAACTTTCTTTGGATTCCAATTTGTAACATTCTTTGGGATTCAATTGTAACATTCTTTGGGATTCATTAGTAATCATTTTTGGATTAATAGTAACATTATTTGGATTCAATACGTTACATTCTTTGGAATTCATTACGTTAACATTCTTTGGATTCATTAGTAACTTTCTATGGATCAATAGTAACATTCTTTGGATTAAATAGTAACATTCTTTGGATTAAATAGTTTCATTCTTTGGTATTCAATAGTAACACTTCTTTGGATATCAATTAGTAACATTCTTTGGATTCTATAGTTACAGTCTTTGGTTCAATAGTAACAGTCATTTGGATTCATAGTAACATTCTTTGGATTCAATCAGTAACATTTTTGGATCAATAGTAACTTTCTTTGGATTCAATAGTTACATTATTTGGATTCATTGTAACATTCTTTGGATTCAATAGTAACATTCTTTGGATTAAATAGTATACATTCTTTGGATCAATAGTAACATTCTTTGGATTCAATAGTAACATTCTTTGGATTCAATAGTAACATTCTTTGGATTCTATAGTACATTCTTTGGATTCTTTAGTTAACATTTTTGGATTCATACTAGTAACATTCTTTGGATTCACAATAGTAACTTTCTTTGGATTAATAGTAACATTCTTTGGGATTCAATAGTAATCATTTTTGGTATTCAATAGTAAACATTCTTTTGGATTCAATAGTAACATTACTTTTGGATTTCATTTGGTTTCATTCCTTTGGATTCAATAGTAACATTCTTTGGATTCAATAGTAACATTCTTTGGTTAAATAGATAACATTCTTTGGATTAATTAGTCTACATTCTTTGGATTCAATAGTAACTTTCTTTGGATTCAATAGTAACATTCTTTGGATTCAATAGTAAATTCTTTGGATTCAATGGAACATTCTTTGGATCAATAGTTACATTCTTTGGATTCAATAGTAACTTTCTTTGGATTCAATAGTACATTCTTGGTTTCAATAGTACATTATTTGGGTTCAATGTACTTTCTTTGGATTCAATAGTAACATTCTTTGGGATTCAATAGTAACATTCTTTGCGATTCAAATAGTAACATTCTTAGGACTTCAATAGTAAACATTCTTTGGATTCATTAGTATCTTTCTTGGGATTCAATATAACTTCTTTGGACTTCTCTATAGTAACATTTCTGGGTTTCAATAGTAACATTCTTTGGATAAATAGTAACAATTCTTTGGATTTTCTAGTAACATTATTTGGTTTCATTAGTAAAATTCTTTGGATTCAATAGTAACTTCTTTTGGATTCAATAGTAACATTCTTTGGATTCAATTAGTACAACATTCTTGTTTCAAATAGTAACATTCTTTGGATTCATTGTAACATTCTTTGGATTCAATTTGTAACATTCTTTTGGATTCATTATTAACTTTCTTTGGATTCATTAGTTACATTCATTTGGATTCAATAGTAACTTTTCTTGGATTCAAATAGTAAACATTTTTTGGTATTTAAAGTTTACATTCTTTGGATTCAATAGTAACTTCTTTGGATTCAATGTAAACCATTCTTTGGTTTCAATTGTAACTTTCTTTGGATTCAATTAGGTAAATTCTTTGGATTCAATAGTAAACATTCTTTGGATTCAAATTGTAACATTCTTTGGATTAAATAGTATCATTCTTTGGATTCAATGTAACATTCTTTGGATTCAATAGTAACATTCTTTGGTTTCACAATTGTAACAATTTCTTTGGATTCAATAGTAAACATTCTTTTGGATTCATTAGTATCTTTATTTGGATTTCAATAGTAACAATTCTTTGGATCAATAGTAACATTCTTTGGATTCAATAGTAACATTCTTTGGATCCAATAGTAACATTCTTTGGATTCAATAGTAACATTCTTTGGATTACAATAGTATACATTTCTTTGGATTAACTTAGTAACATTCTAAGGATTTCATAGTTACATTCTTTGGATCAATAGTATCTTCTTTGGAGTATATTGTAACTTTCCTTTGTTTTCAATAGTATCTTTCTTTGGATTCAATAGTAAATTCTTTGGTTTCAATAGTAACATTATTTGGATTCATTAGTATAACATTCTTTGGGTTCAATAATAACATTCATTTGGATTCTATAGTAAATTCTTTGGATTCAATAGTAACATTTTTGGATCCAATAGTAACAGTATTTGGTTTATTTAGTTAACATTTCTTTGGATTCTTTTGTATCCATTCTTTGGTTTACTTATAGTAAACATTCTTTGGATCCCATTAGTAAACTATTCTTTGGATTCATAGGTAACCTTCTTGGGATTCAATTGTATACATTCTTGGTTTTCATTTAGTATCATGCTTTGGATCCAATAGTAACATTTTGGGATTCAATATGTAACATTCTTTGGATTCAATAGTAAAAATTCTTTGGATTCAATAGTTAACATTAATTTGGATCCAATATAACATTCTTTGGATTCTATTAGTAACATTCTTTTGGAATTCAAATAGTAACTTTCTTTGGATTCAAATAGTATCATTTCTTTGGATCCAATAGTTACATTCTTTGGATTCAATTGTATCATTCTTTTGGATTAATTGAGTAACATTCTTTGGATCTATGTAAAATTCTTTGGGATCCAATTAGTAACATTCTTTGGATTCAATTAGTAACATTCTATGGTTTCAAATAGTAACTTTCTTTGGAGTCAATTGTAACTTTCTTTGGATTCATTAGTAAACATTCTTTGGATTCAATAGTAACATTATTTGGATTCTATAGTATCATTCTGTGGATTCAATAGTATATTCTTTGGATACAATAGACAACATTCTTTGGATCAATAGTAAACATCTTTGGATCCAAATAGTAAACATTACTTTGGATTCAATAGTCAATCTTTCTCGGGATCCAATTGTAACATCTTTGGATTCTCAATAGTAAACATTCTTTGGATCTCCAATAAGTATCATTCTTTCGGGATTCAATTGTATAATTCTTGGATCAATAGTAACATTCTGGATTCAATGTAAAACATTCTTTGGATCCAATAGTAACATTCTTTGGATTCAATAGTAAACATTTTTGGATCCTATAGTTACATTCTTTGGAATACATATAGTAACATTCTTTGGATTCAATAGTAAACATTCTTTGGATTCAATTAGTAACATTCTTTGGTTTCAATAGTAACATACTTTGGATCAATAGTATATCAGTCTATGGATCCATTAGTAACATTCTTTGGATTCATCTAGATAGCATTCTTTGGTATTTCAATAGTAACATTCTTTGGATTACATTAGTAACTTTCTTTGGAATTAATTTGTAACATTCTTTGGATTCAATTGTAAACATTTCTTTGGATTCAATTGTAACATTTTTCCTTTTTTTTTTTGGGATTCCTTTGAAGTAACATTCTTTGCGATTCATTAGTTACATTCTCTGGATCCAATAAGTAACATTACTTGGACTTCAATAGTAACATTCTTTGGATTACAATAGTAACATTCTTTGGATCCAATAGTAAATTCTTTGGGACTTAAATAGTAAACATTCTTTGGATTCAATTGTAACATTCTTTGGATTCAATTGTAACCTTTTTGGATTCAATTGTAACATTTTTGGATCCAATCTGTAACATTTCTTTGGATCCAATAGTTAACATTCTTTGGATTCAATAGTAACATTTCTTTTGGGATCCACATAGTAACATTCTTTGGATTCACTTGTAAAATTCTTTGGATCCACATAGTAACTTCTTTGATTCAATAGTAACATTCTTTGGATCCAATAGTAACATTCTTTGGATCCAATAGTAACATTCTTTGGATCCAATAGTAACATTCTTTGGATTCAATAGTATCATCTTTTGGATTCAATAGGTCATTCTTTGGATACAATAGTAAAACATTATTTGGATCCAATACGTAAACATCTTTGGATCCAATGGTAAACAAGTATACTTCTTTGGATCAATTGTAACATTCTTTGGAACCAATAGTTAACATTCTTTGGTTTCAATAGTAACATTCTTTGGATTCAATAGTATACATTCTTAGGATTCTATTGTAACATTCATTGTTTCATTAGTAAAATTCTTTGGATTCAATAGTAAAATTATTTGGATTCAATAAGTACACATCTTTGGTTTCATTAGTACATTCTTTGATTTCAATGTAAACATTTCTTTGGATTCAATAGTATCATTCTTTGGGTCAATAGTAACATTCCTTTGGAGTCAATAGTAACCATTCTTTGGGTTCAATAGTACCATTTTGGATTCAATTAGTTATCATTTTTGGATTCAATAGTAAATTCTTGGATCCAGTAGTACTTTCTTTGGATCCAATAGTAACCATACTTTGGATCCAATAGTAACTCTCTTTGGATTCAATAGGTAACATTCTTTTTGGATTCATTAGTAACCTTCTTTGGTTTCAATAGTTTACAGTCTTTGGATTCAATAGGTATCATTCTTTGGATTATAATAGTAACATTCTTTGGATTCAATAGTAACATTCTTTGGATTCAATAGGATCAATTCTTTGGATTCCAATAGTAACATTCATTTGGATTCAATAGTGAAGAGTCTTTGGATTAAATAGTAACATTCTTTGGGTTCAATAGTTTACATTCTTTGATTCTATTGTAACATTCTTTGGGTTCAATAGTAACATTCTTTGGATTCAATTGTAATAATTTCTTTTGGGTTCTATTGTAACATTCTTTGGATTCAATTAGTAACATTCTTTGGATTCTTTAGTAACATTCTTTGGATTCAATTGTAACATTCTTTTGGATTCAATAGTAACAGTCTTTGGGTTCAATATATCATTTTTGGATTCAAATGGTTACATTCTTTGGATTCATTCAGTAATCATTCTTTGGACAATTGTAACATTCTTTGGATTCAATAGTAACATTATTTGGATCCAAAGTAACATTCCTTTGGATTCAATAGTAACTTTCTTGGATTCAATAGTAACATTCTTTGGGATTCAATAGTAAATACATTCTTTGGATTCAATAGTATACATTATTTGGATTCAAGTAGTAATTTCTTTGGGTTCAATTTTTTCATTCTTTGGTTTCTTATAGTAAATATTTGGGTTCTCATTGTAAATCTTTGGTATGTCAAAATGTTAACATTTATTTGGGTTCAATTGTACATCGTTGGATGCAATAGTAAACTTGCTTTGGTATTCTAGTGTAACATTCTGTGGTTTCAATTGTTACAATTATTTGGATTCAATTTGTTTTTTGTCGTTGCGGTGCATTTGTTAATTTCTTTGGTTGTTTTAGTTACAGTTCTTTGGTATTCTTTTGTTCAAATTTATTGGGATTCATTGGGGTCTGTACTTGGGTGTCACTTTTGTTTAGTTCTGTGGTTCACTTGTGTTTATGGAAGTTGGTTGCATGTGTTTCTGGCAGGGGGTGGATTGCCTGGTTATAGGATGCCCGGGGTCTTCCCGACTAAGGAGACTCTCTAATGACGGACGTTATGGAGTGTCTCGGTGGATTCGTGGCTATATGGAGGGGACGTCAGGATGTAAACCAAATCATGGTTAATGGCAGAGGGGTCCCCCCCTTACATGCGATTAGTCACATAGGCAACACCACTGTAAATGGCAGGATCGGTACAAAGCAACATTTATACTGCCCCCAAACTCGGTCTATGGAAGCACGGAACGGTCAGGCCGCATTTGGCTGAGATTATGCCCGAGGGTAGCGCTCTACAAAAGGAGTTTGCCTCGGTTATGAAGAGCGGAAAAACAGTACCACACTCACGGACACTTGCCACCTCGGTAATACTGGAGTGGGGGAGGATATAGGAATCCGAGTCTTATGTGAGACAAAAGAGTGGACTCTAGTATTAGTGGCCAATCTAGGTTCATGGAGGGGGCTGACAGTTCACCGCGCTCATTGAATGGGTAAAAAAGGCGAGAGGGAGCTCATAGAGACTTGTAGGTTTCATGGAGCGGGGGCCGCGATTGCATAACTGGTTATGGAGTGGAGCCCCGTGGTTGCCTCGCACCCTCTGGTTAGTCAGCGGAGGTGGATCTGTACAAAGTCCACATGCGTTACTTGAGGGGTTATGCGGAGGGCGGGTGCGTACCAGATGCTGAGTTATCAGGGAGCCGGCGACCGGTTTGCCCTTCTCTCCAGGCTTTATCGGCGCTTGGTAATTCTCATGTAGTTCTCACAACGTCATCTCTTCTTTCCGGATTTCTATATAGTACTCTTCTTTGGATTCAATAGTAACATTCTTTGGATTCAATAGTAACATTCTTTGGATTCATATAGTAACATTCTTTTGGTTCAATTGTAACATTACTGTTGGATTCAATTGTTACATTCTTTGGATTAATAGTAAATTCTTTTGGATTCATTCAGTAACATTCATTTTGGATTCAATAGTAACATTCTTTGGATTCAATAGTAACAACTTTCTTTGGATTCAATAGTATCTTTCTTTGGATTCAATAGTATACATTCTTTGGTTTAAATAGTATCATTATTTTGGATTTCAATAGTATCATTCTTGGTTTCAATAAGTAACATTTTTGATTCAATGTAAACATTCTTGGGATTCAATAGTAAATTCTTTGGATTCAATTAGTAACATTCTTTGGATTCAATAGTAACATTCTTTGATTCACATAGTAACATTTTTGGATCCCTTAGTATCTTCTTTGGATTCATAGTAACATTCTTTTGGATTCAATAGTAACATTCTTTGGGTTTCATTAGTAACAATTCTTTTGGATTCATTAGTAACATTCTTTGGGTTCAATATGTAACATTTCTTTGATTCAATAGTAACATTATTTGGATTCATTAGTAACTTTCTTTGGATTTCAATCGAACATTCTTTGGATTCAATAGTAACATTCTTTGGGTTTTCTATAGTAACATTCTTTGGAGTCAATTGTAACCATTCTTTGGATTCAATAGTAACATTCTTTGGATTAAATGTAACATTCTTTGGTTTCAAATAGTATTAATTCTTTGGATTAAATTAGTAACATTCTTTGGATTCAATAGTTACATTCTTTGGTTCAATAGTAACAATTTTTTGGATTCAATAGTAACATTCTTTGGATTCAATAGTAAAATTCTTTGGATTCTTTTAGTAACAATTCTTTGGATATTCATAGTAACATTCTTTGGATTCAATAGTATCATCTTTGGATACAATAGTAACATTTTGGATTCATAGTAAACCATTATTTGGATTCAATTGTAACTTTCTTTTGGATTTGCATAGTAACTTTTCTTTGGATTAAATAGTAACATTCTTTGGATTCATAGTAAATTCTTTGGATTCAATAGTAACATCTTTGGATTCAATAGTAACATTCTTGGATTAATGGTTGTAACATTCTTGGGATCCACTTGGAAACATTCTTTTGGATTCAATAGTAACATTCTTTGGATTCATATAGTAACATTTCTTTGGATTCAATAGTAACATTCTTTGGAATTCAATAGTAACTTCTTTGGATTCAATAGTAACCATTCTTTGGATCCAATAGTTAACATTCTTTGGATTCAATAGTAACATTCTTTGGATTCAATAGTAACTTTCTTTGGATTCAATAGAATAACATTCTTTGGATTCATTGTAACATTCTTTGGTTCAATAGTAACATTCTTTGGATTCAATAAGTAAACTTCTTTGGATTCAATAGTAACATTCTTTGGATACAATAGTAAACATTCTTTGGATTCAATTGTAAACATTCTTGATTCAATAGTAACATTCTTTGGATTCGATAGTACATTCTTTGGGTATATCAATAGTAACATTCTTTGGATCAATTTAGTAACATTCTTGGATTCAATAGTAACATTCTTTGGGTTCATTGTACCATTCTTTGGATTCATAGTAACATTCTTTGGATTCAATAGTAAATTCTTTGATTCAATAGTAACATTCTTTGGATTCAATAGTAACATTCTTTGGATTCAATAGTAACATTCTTTGGATTCAATAGTAACATTCTTTGATTCATTAGTAACATTCTTTGGATTCAATAGTAACATTCTTTGGATCAATAGTAACATTATTTGGATTCAATAGTAACATTCTTTGGATCCGGAATAGTAAACAATTCTTTGGATTCAATTGTAACCATTCTTTGGATTCAATAGTAACATTCTTTGGATTCAATAGTAACTTTTCTTTGGTTCATAAGTACACATTCTTTGGATCAATAGTAACATTCTTTGGATCCAATAGTAAGATCCATTCTTTGGATTTCATAGTTACATTCTTTGGATTCATTAGTAACATTTTTGGATTATAGTAACATTATTTGGATTCAATAGTAACATTCTTTGGATTCAATTAGTAACATTCTTTGGATTCATTGTAACATTCTTTGGTATTCAATAGTAACATTCTTTGGATTCAATAGTACACATTCTTTGGATCCAATAGTAAAGGTTTTTTGGTGTCGTGGTGAGAGTAAATGGAGAGATCGTTTTGGTTTGGGTTGGTTTTTCGATAACTTTAAAACGAAGTTAGGGAAATAATTTTGGGAAATTCACACAACCATTTAATTAACTACAAAACTCAAGACTTATCGCAACAGAAGACAACATCAATGCCAAAGAATCCGGGAATCATCGTTTTCTCTAAAACCCAACAATTTCAACCAAAAAACAATGGTTTTATAACTAGCTGAACCCTTGCCAAAAACTTCTTCTCGCTATCCCACATAAGAAATAAACCTGCAGAAGGTTTTTATCACAATTTCTCCAATACCCCTCCAAGCTACCCTTTTTTAGACTCTAAAACCCCCCCCGGTAGTATCGAGCGCATTCCCCACCTGCCCCTCAACATTCTGAACTGACTAAAAATACTCACGTACCTTCCACCCCAGGTAGTTTGTTTGTACTTGAAAAAGCCCACTTTGTGGGCGAAACTTTGTAAATAAAGGATCCATTAAACTGCTATGTTTTTAAAATTTTTCCTAGTATCCCTTAAAATGTGCCTAATACGGGAACCAATCAAAAAACCCTCACAACTACATTTTTTTATAGTTTGCCTGTGAACTGTATAAACGAAGCCTCAAAAAAAAACTTTGAAAAAAATATGTATGAGTGTGGTGAGGTACTTAGCTTGTGAAGACCTGTTTGGTGCTCTCTGTGAATCTAAACCCAGGATGCCCCTCTTGAGAAACTTTACCAGCAGGAGAGAAAAAAACAGAGTTGATAAAGGAGTACGGCGATTGACGGGGGGAAAACAAGGGGATTCGTAGTAACCCACCTTTTTGTGAGTCCCCAGGTTAAAAGGGAGCTTTGGGCAGTGGGCCCCCCGGGAACAGGAACCCAAACTGAAAAATTTAAAAAAACGGGTTGGGGAAGGGAGAAACAACGAGAAACCCGAGACTGCCGGGAAACTTCCAACTCATTCTCGGTGCTACCTGAGAATGTTTATGTTTACGGGGAAGCCACACACCAAAGGGAAACATTGGCAACGTAGTGGAAAATCCCCAGAAACCCAAGAAAACCCTCGAAACGTCATGACGAATTTTCAATTTGGGGTAAAGCTACCTGGCGAAGTGATCGGGCTACTTGGGGATCCTACGGCGACGCCAAGGAGGTAAAAACATTATTGTTGTTGGGGATAGCCAATTAGGTACTGGAAGGCAAATTTTGTTTGAAGGGTAGGGTGGAGGCAGAGATATGTTTTCCTGGGGTGGGAGAAGGATATTGTTAGCCCTCGGATGACATCATGGAAGGGAATGGGAGCAATCCATTATCTGTTCAGTGCTGGGGGAAAGAGTTGGCAGCGTAGGTGAGGACCGATTGAGGTTGGTCACAATAGAGAAATTTAAAAAAAGGGGGGGCAAACCCGTCAAAGTGGGATTTGCCCAAAGGGGAGGAGTTTTGGGAAAAGAATGGGTTTTCCGAGCAATTGGTTCAAATTTCTGGCGGACAAAAACTGTAAAGGGAAAAAAGCGGTAAATTCATTTACAACTGGGGCCTCTTCTATGGAGAAATAATGTATGCCAGGGTGGGGTTACTTGTCAAGGTTGGGGGGGGGAGCACTGGCCACGCAGTGGGGGGAGCTGTTAGGTCTTTAAACTAGGAATAGTTAGTGGTTGGTTTTGGCGGGAAAACGTGAAGTCGAGGGGGTTAACATGGTACAGGAGAACTATAATAGGCAAAATGAGGAGGAATTGGAAGCCAGTGGCACTTTAAAAAATTTTAAAAAAAAAGGGAAAAAAGGAAAAAATTTTAAAAATTTTAAAATTTTTAAAATTGTTTTTGGGGGGAAAAAAACCCCCTCAAAACCTTTTCCCAAAAATTTAAAAAAAAAAAAAAAAACAAAAAAAAAACCCCCCTTTTCCCCCAAAAAAAAAAACCCCCCCCGGGAAAAAAACCAAAAAAAAAAAAGGGGGAAAAAAAACAAAAAAAAAACCCCCCCCCAATTAAAAACCCCAAAAAAGGTTTTTTCCCCCGGGGGAAAAAAAAAGCTTTTGGAAAGGGGGGTTTTTTAAAAAAACAAAAAAAGGCTTTTTTTGGTTTAAAAACCCTGGGAAAAAAAAAAATTTGGCCCCCAAAAAAAAAAAACCCCCCTTTTTTGGGGGGGAAAAAAAAAAAAAAGGGGGGAAAAGGGGGGGGGGCCAAAAATTTTTTGGGGGGGAAGGGGGGGAAAAATTTAAAAAGGGGAAAAACCCCAAAAAAAAAATTTTTTTTAAAAAAAAAAAAAGGGGGAAAATTAAAAAAAAAGGGGGGGAAAAACTTAAAAAAAAAAAAAAATTTAAAAAAAAATTTTTTAAAAAGGAAATTTTAAAGGGGGGCCCCCCCCCCAAAAAAAGGGGGAAAAAACCGGGAATTTTTTTTTTGGGGAAATTTCCCTTTTTTCAAAAAAAAGGGGGGGGGCCCGGGGCCCAAGCAAAATTTTTTTTTAAAAAAAATTTTTTGGGGGTTTGGGGGGAAAAAATTTTTTAAAGGGGGGTTTAAAAAAGGGGGAAAAAAATGGGTTAAAAGGGGGAGGGGGGTTAAAAAAAAACCCCCCTTTTTGGAAAAAAGGGGGCCAGGGGGAAAAGGGGGGAAAAAAAAAGGGGGAAAAAAATTTTTAAAAAATTTTGGGGGGGGAAAAAATTTTTAATTTTTTTTTTCCTTTTTTTAAAAATTCCTTTTAAAAATTTTTTAAAAAATAAAATTTTTTTAAAAATTTTTTAAAAAAAATTTTTTGGGGGGGGGGGGGAAAAAAAAGGGGGGCCTTTTAAAAATTTTAAAGGGGGGGGAAAAAAACCCCCTTTTTTTAAAAAAAAAAAAAATTTTTTTTTTTTTTAAATTAAAAAAAAAAAAAAAAGGGGGGGGGTTTTTTTTGGGGGGGGAAAAAATTTAAAAACCCCCTTAAAAAAAAAAAAAATTTTTTTTTTTTTTAAAAAAAAAAAAGGGAAAAATTTTTAAAAAAAGGAAAAATTTTTTTTTTTTGGGAAAAAATTTGGGGGGGGGGGTTTTTAAAAAAAATTTTTTTTTTTTTTTTAAAAAAAAGGGGGTTTTTTTTTTTTTGGGAAAAAATTTTTTTTTAAAAAAATTTTTTCCCCTTTTTTTCCCTTTTTTTGGAAAAAAAATTTTTTTTTTTTTGGGGGGAAAAAAAAGGAAAAAAATTTTTTTAAAAAATTCCCCCTTTTTTTTTTTAAAAATTTAAAAAAAAAAAAAAATTTTTAAAAAAATTTTTTAAAAAATTTGGGGGGTTTTTTTTTTTAAAAAAAAAAAAAGGGGGGGCCAAAAAAAATTTTTTAAAAAAAAAAAAAGGGGGGAAAATTAAAAAAAAGGGGGAAAAAGTGTTAAAAAAAAACCCCAAAAAAAAAAAAAAAAAAAAAACCCCAAAAAAAGGGGGGTTTTTAAAAAGGGGTTTTTTCCAAAAAAAAATTTTTTTTTTAAAAAAAAAAAAAAATTTTGGGAAAAAAAAAAATTTTTTTTAAAAAAAAAAAAAAATTTTTTTTTTTGGGGGGGAAAAGGGAAAAACCCAAAAAAACCCCCTGAAAAAAAAAAAAGGGTTTTTAAAAAACCAAAAAAGGTTTTAAAAAATTTTTTTTTTTTTAAAAAAACCCCTTTTAAAGGGGGGTTTTTTTTTTTAAAAAATTTAAATTTCCTTTTTTTAAACCGGGGTTTTTTGGAAATTTTTTTTAAAAAAAAATTTTTAAAAAAATTTTTCTTTTTTTGCGGCCCCCGGGGTTTTCAAAAAAAAAATTTTTAATTTTTCCTTTTTTTTTTTTCCCAAAAAAAAAACCCCCCAAAAAATTTTTTTTTTCCCCAAACCAAAATTTTAAAAAGAACCTTTTTTTAAAAAAAATTTTTTTTTCCCCCTTTTTTTTGGGGGGGGGAAAAAAGGGGGTTTTTTTTGGGGGGAAAAAAAGGGGCCCAAAAAGGGAACGGGCCGGGCCCCCTTTTTTAAAAAAATTTAAATTTAGGAAAATTTTTTTTTCCCCTTTTTTTTAAAAAAAGGGGTTAAAATTTTTTTTAAATTTTGGGGGAAAAAAAAAAAAAATTTTTTTCCCAAAAAAAAAAATTTTTTGGGGGGTTTTTTTGTTTTAATTTTTTTTTGGGGGAAAAAAGGGGGTTTTTTAAAACCCAAAAAAAATTTTTTGGTTAAAAAAGGAAAATTTTTTAAATTTAAAAAAATTAAAACCCGAAAAAAAATTTTTTAAAATTTTAAAATTGGGAAAAAAATTTTTGGTTTTTTTTTCCAAAAAAAAACCCCAAAAAACCCCTTAAAATTTTTTTTTTTTAAAAAAAACCCCTTTTTAAAAAAAAAAAAAAAGGGGGGGAAAAAAAAAAGGGGGCCCGGGGAAAAAAATTTTTTAAAAAAATTTTTTAAAATTTCTTTTTTTTCCCCCGGGGGAAAAAAAAAAAAGGGGGGAAAAAAAAAGGAAAAAAGGGAAATGGGAAAAAAGGGGGAAATTAAAATTTTGGGGGGGGGGGGGGGTTTTCCCCTTTAGGGGAAAATTTTAAAGGGGGGGGGAAATTTTAAGGGTTTTTTTTAAAAGAAAAAAAATGGGGGGAAAAAAATTTTGGGGGGGGGTTAAAAAAACCCCCTTTTCCCCCTTTTTTTTTTTTTCTTTTTTTTTTTAAAAAAAGGGGGGAAATTTTTTTTAAAAAAAAAACCCCAAAAAAAAAAAAAAAGGGGGGGAAAAAAAAAAAAAAAATTTTTTAAAACAAAAAAAATTTTTTTTTTAAAAAAAAAAAAAATTTTCCCCTTTTTTTTTAAAAAAAAGGGAAAAACCCAAAAAAATTTTTGGGCCCCCTTTTTTTTAAAAAATTTTTTAAAAAAAGGGGGGAAAAAAAACCCCCCTTAAAATTTTTTTTGGGCAAAAATTGGGGGCCCCCCCCCCCCAAAAAAAAAAAAATTTTTCCCCCCAAAAACAAAAAAAACCCCCCCCAAAAAAAAATTTTTTTTTTAAAATTTTAAAAAATTTTTTAAAATTTTTTTGGGGGGGCCCCCCGGAAACCTTTTTTTGGGGGGGAAAAAACCCTTTTTAAAAAAACCCTAAAAAAAAAAAGGGTTTAAAAAAAACCCCGGAAAAAAAAGGGGGGTTTTTTCCTAAAAACCCTTTTTTTCCCAAAAACCCTTTTTAAATTTTTTTTTTTTTTTCCCTTTTAAATTAAAAAAATTTTAAAAAAAAAAATTTTTTTAAAAATTTTTTTAAAAAAAAAATTTTAAAATTAAAAAAAAAAAAAATTTTAAATTTTTTTTAAAAAAAAAATTTTAAAAAAAAAAAAAAGGGGGGAAAATTTAAAAAAAATTTTAAAAAAAAAAATTTTTCGGTTTTTCCCTTTAAATTTTTTAAAAAAACCCCAAAAACCAAAAAAGGGGAAAAAAATTTTTAAAAAAAAAAATTTTCCCCTTTCCCCAAAAAAAAAACCCCCAAAAAAAAAAAAACCCCCTTTAAATAAACCCCCAAAAAAAAACGGGAAAAAAAAAAAAAAAAACCCCCCCCCCCCCTTTAAAAATTCCCAAAAAAAAAAAAACCAAAAAAACCAAAAAAATTAAAAAATTTTCCCTAAATTTTTTTAAAAACCCCCCCCCAAAAAAACCCAAAAAAAAACCCCAAAACTTTTTTTAAAAAAAAATTTCCCCAAAAAAAAAAAGGAAAAAAAACCCCCCCCCCCGGGGTTCTCGAGCAGACTGACAATTTCACGAGAGGTGAGGCCAAAAAACCCCCCCCCCCATCCCCGTGATAGCTACTGGACAAAAAAGCCCGTCAGAAACCGGCGATAACGGGGGCACAAGCGATAATTACAGTAGTTTGACAATCAAGACTAACTGAGAAAATTTTATATACATCCTTAAAAACATAAGTCAAAAAAAAAATATAAAGCAATATATTTTTCGATTTAAACTATTTGCAAATTAAGCCAATATAAAAAATTTTATGAAAAAATAAATTTCATTAATATATACATAAAAAATCATTGTAAAAACCCTTCAGGGGTTGCCCCCAAAACACCCCCAAAACCGGAATTTTAGTGTTGGTTGTCTAAGAGCTAAAAATCATAAACAGTATTTCCATCTCCTTGGATCAAGAGACTCAGTCAGGTACATACATCCACCTGGTATGTTGTACAAGACTAAACTCAAAGTCTTCAGATTAGGAAAGTACTCAAAGTGTTTGATCATAGAAGTACTAGTATGTCAAACTGGACAATTTCTCCAACACCTTGGATCAAGAGCCTCCCGGACAGTTTCTCCAATACCTTGGATCAAGAGCATCCCGGACAGGCAACCATTTGTTACAAAAAACGCGATTCTAAAAGCTTAGAGATCTGCAGTGAATACTAGAAAGGACTGCCCTTCTAGCATCCAGCCTGTTACTGGGTTTTCGTAACAAGTAGTCAGTATCCTTGTCCAATTATCCATTAAAATTCTGTATTATTCAATAGTGCTTCAGGATTACAACTGGTAGGCTACTAACTAGAGAAATTAAAATTTAATAAATTTATTAAGTCTATAAGTTGTCTAGAGGTATATTATCAAATTAAATTAATTACAGCAATCAAAATAAAATCAATCTCTCGAGTTCAATATTATTGTGCTGAAAGCACATATCACATTTATAATTCTTAAGTACCGTCAGGTACATTAACATTTAATAAGATATTACAAATATGTACAAGTGTGTGTATGCGTGTAAGTGCTCTTGAGTAGTTAGCTATGTCTCAAGACTCGAATAAGACTTAAACAAGTGACTGACAAAGTCCTCAAATAAACTAACTTCTTGACCGACTGGCAATCCGAACAGTCTGCTTGAACAACAAAGAATGCTAAGCCCAATAGCAATGCAATATCAAGCGACTGCGACACAGAATCAGGAACTGGGAAATAATATAACACTAAGTAGGGACCATCTGCAGATCCTCCACAAGTTACAAAACTCCCATAGGAAAAACGCGACTGTGACAATACACAGAAACCAGTACAAAATTAGGTCAGAAGCTATAGCTAAGGACCTGAGATGTTCAGAGTGTCTATGTGACACACAACCTCAGTACAACGTCGAAAATCACTAAGTCTATACAATGTTCTGAGAACAAAGTTCTACAGAACTAATAAGAATAATGAGACAGACAATCTGTCCAACCACCAAGCGAGTCTCGAGCAGACTGACAATTTCACGAGAGGTGAGGACACCCCCCCCTCGATCACGTGATAGCTACGTGGACAACTGCAGCTCAGAAGCCGGCAGTATAACGAGCGACAAGCGATAATTACAGTAGTTTGACAATCAAGACTAACTGAGAACATTTTATATACATCCTAACAACATAAGTCAAATAAGAATATAAAGCAATATATTTACGATTTAGCTATTATCGCAAATATAAGCAATATAAAATTATATGAAAAGATAATATACATTACATATATACATAATAATCATTGTAACCCATTCAGGGGTTGCAACAACCATATACACCACAAGAAACACCAGTTGTATGAAGCCCTTAAGTGCATGACACTCAACACAGTGTACAGTAGCTGAACGCTAGACTAGAACGAATTGTTATATGAAGCAGTGAACTAAGCTGACAGGAGTCTTGGAGGTGACGAGTGAATTCAGAGACACTTCACAGAATGACTCAGACCCACACATACATAGTAGCCTTTCCAAACATGAAGGTGAACCTGAGCATACAAATCCACGACTTTTTGGCCAAACTCTTGCAGCTCACGTGATCCTCGTAGTTACACTAGTCCATGGAAATATAAACACAAATGCAGTATAATGTGATCCTTTATTGACTACGTTTCGCCCACACAGTGGGCTTTTTCAAGTCACAAACAGAACTACCTGGGGTGGAAGGAACGCGAGTATTTATAGTCCGGTTCAGAATGCTGAGGTCAGGTGAAGAATGCTGTATCTGATGATGTACCGAGTGGGGTTATAGAGTCTAAAAACTTGGGTAGCTTGAACAGGAGATTGGATAAGTTTGTGAGCAGACCTTCTACAGTGTTCTTATGTGGGATAGCGATGAAGAAGTTTCTTGGCAAGTGGTTCAGCTATGTTATAGAAGCCACTATTCTGGTTGAAGT
The DNA here is from genome assembly GCF_026875155.1 of Cherax quadricarinatus. NCBI lineage: Eukaryota > Metazoa > Arthropoda > Malacostraca > Decapoda > Parastacidae > Cherax > Cherax quadricarinatus. Next base: position 34,653,281 of record NC_069450.1, read on the forward strand.
TGTCGGATATAGAAATAAGTGATGATTCCAGGATTCTTCGGTATTGAGTGTTGTCTTCTGTGGCGATAAGTCTTGAGTTTCTGTAGTTTATCAAGTGGTTGTGTGAATTACGGTGTTGTACGCAGGCATTCCTTGTGTCGTCAGACCTGCTTGCGTATTGGTGTTCTGAAATACATGTTTGGAGGTCCCTTGATGTTTCGCCCACGTATAACTGTTGCAGTCATTACAAGGGATTATGTATACCCCTGCAGAGGATGGAGGCTTGTCCTGTCTACTACTGGTGATGTCCTTGATGGTCGTGGTTGTGGAGGTAAATACTTGGAATGATGTTTTGGCAAAGATGTTGGAAACATGTTTGGCAATGGAGTTGGTGGGAAGGACTATGTATCTCTTCTCGGCAGTGTCTTCTCTGGGTGTGTTGAAGATGTTTAATGCCCGCCGTCTGCAGTCTCTGATGAAGTGACGAGGATAGTGGAGTTTAGAAAATATTTGTTCAATTATAGTGCATTCTTCCTCAAGGAACTCGTTGCTGCAGATTCTGAGTGCACGAAGGAAGAAGCCTATAATTACACCACGTTTGGTTTTGGTGTCGTGGTGAGAGTAGAAGTGGAGAAGATCGTTTTGGTTGGTGGGTTTTCGATAGACTTTAAAACGAAGTTCGTGGTCAGCTTTGCAGAGCAGGACATCAAGGAAAGGAAGAGTGTTGTCGACTTCTTCTTCAAGTGTGAACTGGATTGAAGGCTCGACCTGGTTGAGCTTGTCTTGGAGAGCTTGAACGTTGAAGCGTTTAGGAGTTATGAGGAGGATGTCGTCAACATAACGGAGCCAGGTGACAGATGAAGGAATAATGGTGGAGAAACGTTCGGCTTCTAGATGTTCCATGTGTAGGTTCGCCAGGACTGCACTGAGTGGCGAACCCATGGGTAGTCCAAAAGTCTGCTGGAAGAGGTGATTTTCGAAAGAGAAACACGTAAAGCCAACACATAGTTCAACAAGGTCGATGAAATCGCTGGCTGGGATGGGAAGATCAAGTGAATCGTCAATCTTTCTGCGCAAGAGATCGATGGCTTGTGTAGTAGGTACTTTGGTGAATAGGGAAGTCACGTCAAGGCTGGAAAGTTTCTTGTTACTGATGTTGATGTTGCGAATGCGATTGAGAAGATCACCTGAGTGTTTGAGATGTGCTGGACTGATAGTGCCCAAGAGTTTAGAGAGGTGTTTGGCGAGAATTCCTGAGAGCTGGTGGGGAGCACTGCCTATTCCCGAGGATATGGGCCTCAGTGGGATACCAGGCTTGTGAGTCTTTGGCAGGCCGTACATTCTGGCAGGTCTGGGGTTGCTGGGCATGGTGTGCAGAAGTTTCTTCCCTTGTTCTGAGCCCCTCAAAATGCGGCGAGTCCTTTGAAGAAAAGTTTTAGTAAGGTTGTCCACTTGGTTAGTTGTGAGAGGTTTGTAGGTATCTGGGTCATTAAGTAGACTGAGCATTTTGTTCCTGTAATCGTCAGTGTTCATGATAACAACACCACCCCCTTTATCAGCGGTGGTGACCTGATGGTCGTGTCTTCTGCTAAACCTTTGAGTGCATTGATGTAACGTCGAGGTATGACTGGGGAGCTGCGTGTTGAGATGGCTGCTGAGATGATGCCTTGAAGATAGCCTTTTTGGAAGTCGGAGTCATTGTGTCTGTAGTTTTTGGCGATGAAATTGAGGTCTTGTTTTGGTTTCGTAATTCCTGTTGCGAATTTGAGGCCTAAGCTGAGGGCTTCAGTTTCTGTGGTTGACAGTGGACGAGATGAAAGATTTTGAATAATTTCAGGTCTTCCTAAATTTTTCCAATTACTGTTATCGCAGAGTGTTTGTAGTTTCCAAGTAAGTCTGATCTTGTGTTTCTCTTTCGAAAATCACCTCTTCCAGCAGACTTTTGGACTACCCATGGGTTCGCCACTCAGTGCAGTCCTGGCGAACCTATACATGGAACATCTAGAAGCCGAACGTTTCTCCACCATTATTCCTTCATCTGTCACCTGGCTCAGTTATGTTGACGACATTCTCCTCATAACTCCTAAACGCTTCAACGTTCAAGCTCTCCAAGACAAGCTCAACCAGGTCGAGCCTTCAATCCAGTTCACACTTGAAGAAGAAGTCGACAACACTCTTCCTTTCCTTGATGTCCTGCTCTGCAAAGCTGACCACGAACTTCGTTTTAAAGTCTATCGAAAACCCACCAACCAAAACGATCTTCTCCACTTCTACTCTCACCACGACACCAAAACCAAACGTGGTGTAATTATAGGCTTCTTCCTTCGTGCACTCAGAATCTGCAGCAACGAGTTCCTTGAGGAAGAATGCACTATAATTGAACAAATATTTTCTAAACTCCACTATCCTCGTCACTTCATCAGAGACTGCAGACGGCGGGCATTAAACATCTTCAACACACCCAGAGAAGACACTGCCGAGAAGAGATACATAGTCCTTCCCACCAACTCCATTGCCAAACATGTTTCCAACATCTTTGCCAAAACATCATTCCAAGTATCTACCTCCACAACCACGACCATCAAGGACATCACCAGTAGTAGACAGGACAAGCCTCCATCCTCAGCAGGGGTATACATAATCCCTTGTAATGACTGCAACAAGTTATACGTGGGCGAAACATCAAGGGACCTCCAAACACGTATTTCAGAACACCAATACGCAAGCAGGTCTGACGACACAAGGAATGCCTGCGTACAACACCGTAATTCACACAACCACTTGATAAACTACAGAAACTCAAGACTTATCGCCACAGAAGACAACACTCAATACCGAAGAATCCTGGAATCATCACTTATTTCTATATCCGACAACTTCAACCAGAATAGTGGCTTCTATAACATAGCTGAACCACTTGCCAAGAAACTTCTTCATCGCTATCCCACATAAGAACACTGTAGAAGGTCTGCTCACAAACTTATCCAATCTCCTGTTCAAGCTACCCAAGTTTTTAGACTCTATAACCCCACTCGGTACATCATCAGATGCAGCATTCTTCACCTGACCTCAGCATTCTGAACCGGACTATAAATACTCGCGTTCCTTCCACCCCAGGTAGTTCTGTTTGTGACTTGAAAAAGCCCACTGTGTGGGCGAAACGTAGTCAATAAAGGATCACATTATACTGCATTTGTGTTTATATTTCCATTGTGTCGGTATTTTATACCATTTATTTCCACACTAGTCCATTCAGAACAGCGGCTACAGAAGAGAAGCACACGCAGCTATTGCCAACAACTGTAGACAGGGGAAATAAATAAACAAAGAGTTTAACTTTGTTATAAAAAAGTAATGGTTCCAGATATTTTGACATAACAGAATAAGATAATAATTACACTGTGGCACGAGTACCGACGACCATCTGAAATCTGGGTAGCTAAGTTACTTCCTGAAGATGTCCACTACCACACGTCACTTACCAACCCCAGAGAGTAATGCGGCATACAGCAGGTAGGCTCAGCTCATTTCACTGCTCATCCCACATCTCAGTCGGCTAACGCTCAGGGGCAGCAGGTGTAAGGGAGCATGTCTATCGTTTCTACCCATGCTGTGGAGAAATTTTCTCCACGAGAAAGGTATCAGCCCCTTTCAGCCCTTTTCAGTCCTTTCAGCCCTGAGGGAAGACCCTCTCAGAAAGGGCAATGGCGTCTTGCTGCTTCTGCATCAACACTTTAATTGAAAGCATATGACCAGCGTGTGTCAAGATCACGACACTTCCTTGCAAGAGACCACTGTTGCAACGAGTGTGGATCAATCTCTTACCTTAGCAGAACAATTAATGAAAATCCTGCACCCACTTTATTACCATGTTAAGATATCCTACACTGACGACTATGCTAAGACAACAAGAAATTAAGCATCCTGCATTGCTTCCTGGTGGAAGTTTGGCAAGCAAAGGAAAATATGCTTGAATCGGCACTTCCTCTGTGAAGAGCATGTTGGGGTCGAGTAAGGGCCGGCGAGAGGCGTCATAGAGCAGATTGCCATAAGACACCGAACGGGGAACATGTTTTACACGTACAATAACCTTATAAAAGGAACTAACAGTGCGCCCTCGACCTCTGACAATCTCCATCATCACAATAGAAATATTAAAAGAAGTGTGCGCAGCTTCTTATGGTGACATTATTGTGAGATGAGCAAACAGACAAGTATTGAAGATCGTATAGTGACAGTGTAAGTGTTAGAAATTTTCAGATTGAGTGAAGAACGTTTGACATTCCTCAAAGACACTATTCTTCAATCAAAACACCGGATATCCGGGTATCAATTTAGGGTCCGATATGTATACCCAAGCAAGTCCGTTGTTCCATTGACTGCGCAGTTGAGAACTAAGGTATAACCTGGCCAGCTTTACCATAAACCCGGTAACTGGTGGGCCTTCGAGGCCAAAACAGGTAATTAACTTCAGCACTCAGTTTCTGAGATATGTTAATATAATACCCCTTTGGGTAACCATATTTTAACTCATATTCTATTTTAACACAGCCCTTAGGGAGTGCATACAACAGCTCCTCAAGACATCGTCTTCGGGGACGGCTGCGTAGGCGAGAGTTGTCATTCAAGCTAAGTGATATCTACAGTTGTTATGACCAAGGTCATAATGTGATTAATTTATATGTATTATCCACTTAATATTATACTCTGGGTTTCTTTAATATTAGCTAAATTAAAGATTCCACTAGTTTATAATATTATCTGATTTAGGAATATACCCGGGTATGATGTATATATATATAATATATATATATATATATATATATATATATATATATATATATATATATATATATAATATATATATATATATATATATTGAGTAATGTGTTAGATAGGTACTCCTGGCTAAGGTTTATAACAAGGTATCTCCATTGGTGGGTAGTTTGCACCGCTCTACCCTTTTCCCCTTTTGACGAGTTGATGTCATGAAGTAATTTACTGTATATGGCAGTTCACTCTCTCTGCTGACTCAGTGTGCATTGACTGAGCTACCCTCCTAGTACTCCGCCTTATTCTCACTTGGATAGAGAATTGGGTTATAGAAACTCCTGATCCAGCTTGTGGTTTATTGTGAAGTCTGCTGACAATCATATACAGTTATCTTCAGGTTACGATGTGACGACCAGTGTCAAACTTAGAACTTTGTGATATATTCCTTATGCCAGGGAGTTACTCAGAAAAAGTGTTAATTCTCAATATATGTACTTACACACAAGTAATATTATTATTGAGGAAGCGATAATATTCCTCTGATCATTGTCAAGTGTAGTGACCATATTGACATGTACATTCTATTTAAGTTTTCTTGTGTGAAGGAAAGTTTCTGACATTGATATTTAATAGATATTTATGAATATCTAAAGTATTTAAGCTTTTAAATAAAAAGAAACTTGGAAAGACTGAGTAACTATTATTTGTGCCTTACATTTCTAAGTTTGGAAACATATCTTTTCATTCTATGAAGTGTGTTGTTACGGAATGCACTAACCTGGCTAAAAATTAAGATTTGAACCGTAACAAGTGGGGGCCCTGTTTCGGGATCTTTGAACTTCTTGACCATGGATCGTGACATATCACAGTTGGTGAAGGACCTGACTCCAGATACGCTGAAGACTTTACCACTACAACAATGCTGGCAAGTTGCTAGATATTTAGGAGTTTCATATAACAATCGTTATATAGCGAGTACTGTCCGTTCTATAATACAGAACATACTGTTTTCTCAGCCATCTGACACTGTCCCGAGGTTGGACTCGCATGACAAGACACCCTCGGAGGAATCTTTGTCCCTTGGAGTAGCTCATTTGGTGGCTTCATTCGAAGGCCTCACTTTGGGAGCAGAGGCTATGTCTCGGGACAACGTACCGCCTGATTCGTGTAATGAGAGCCCATTAGCTAGCCCTGGTCATGTGGGGGCGACCGGAGGTGGAGCTCGTCCCAAGCTTCGTCTAGAGGGACTCTCTCCTCCCACTCCTCCAGTACCTTTGACTCCTCTCACACTCGAACACTTTCAACGTCTTGAACATCTTATAAAGTTGCAAACAGAGCAACTGGAATCCCAGCGCCTGCTGTATAAGGAAGAGTTCGAGAGGGAAAACATCAGATTCGAGAGGCAAAAAGAAGAAAAGAGTAAGTCGCCTGCTACTCAAACCTTGACCTTTGACCTGCACAGGGCTGCCTCATTAGTGCCCAGGTTTTGTGAAACAGACTTGGACACTTACTTCGACACATTTGAGAATCAGGCACGAGGGATGAGATGGCCTCGTGAACATTGGGCTACCTTACTTCACACCACACTTAAGGGTAAGGCTCAATCTTGTACTGCAGCTCTCCCGTATGATAAGTATGCAGATTACGAGGCAGTTAAGAAGATCATTTTAAAGGAGTATGACTTACTTCCTGTAAGTTATCAGCGCACCTTCCGCTCTCTACGAAGACTGCCCGGCCAAACCTGGGTAGAATTTGCCTGGCAAAAGAAGGTGGCTCTAGAGCGATGGTTGAGGTCATCTGAGTGTGATACTATGGAGCGTCTGATGCAGTTGATCTTGCAAGAAGAATTTCAGAACTCTCTGACGGGCGATGTACGCTCCTTTGTTATCGAGCACCAGACTGCAGATGTGTTGGCTTCTGCTTCTCTAGCTGATCACTTTGAGATAACCTCTCAATTGACCAAGGAAAAAGGGTCTAGAGAGAAAGCCAGGTTATGTTCTCCTAAGAGTCAGTCTTTCTCTCCTAGGAAAATGGATCAGCAGACCTCTCCTCCTCATTCAGCAAAAGCCTACCAGAATGTCGTCTACAGTAATGGTAAGGGAAAACCATCTTACGAGGGAAATGCATCAAGAAGAGGCCCAACTTGCTCTTATTGTCAGAAACCAGGCCATTGGAGGCGCTCATGTTTCAAATTAAATCGAGACCGTAGGCGGTCAGGTTCTGAAACATTACCTGTACAGATGACGTCTTCCTCAAAATCGAAGTGCCTAATTCCCTCTGAGTTGTTCGCAGACAAAGTTTCGGAAGCCATGTTGCCTTACTTCTTTAAGGGTAAGGCTGGTGTTACAGAGGACCAAATGGTGGACATAGTATCCTATCGGGATACGGGAAGTTACCTGACCTTACTGAGAAAAGGAGTACTTCCTCTAAATGATGACACTTATATTAACCTGGATGTTTTGCTAGAAGGTTACGGTGGCACTATCACAAGAGTACCCCTTCATAAGGTATATGTGAACGTAGATTCATATCAAGGTGAAGCTGTTGTGGGCCTTTCTGAAACTGATTTTCCCATTAAGAGTGTAGATCTATTGGTGGGAAATGATTTAGGAAGAGGAGGAATTTGCCAAGAACCTTATGTTATAGAGAAGTTCTCTGGAGAGAATTATGCCATTGAAGGGTGTAAGGAAGGTCCTCGTCTATTCCCTCTTACAGCCATAACCAGGGCTATGGCTAAGAATTTGGAATCACTGCCTACTCCTGATGAACCCTCAGATTGGGGTTTGGATGCTCTGTTCAGTGCCAGTGATCAACAAGAAGTCGAAAATCAGCCTCCAAAATCCCAAGTGGTAGATTTTGCCCCATTACAGAGTAGCGATTTTAATCGTGAAAATTTAGTAAAAGAACAGCTTGAAGACCCGTTGTTGAAACAGGCAAGGGATCAAGCGCTTACTGAGATGGAAGCTGAGGGTAAGGAAGAATGTTTTTATTACTCTGACGGTATCCTGATGAAGAAATTTCCGTCGACTTCAGCTAATTCATGTCTCAAGCCAAAACAGCTTTTGGTTTTACCTGTCCGGTTTCGGGAGTTAGCATTGGAAGTGGCACATTCTAGCCCCATGGGCGGACACTTGGGAATAAGAAAGACTTTAGGAAAATTAGCCCGATATTTCTTCTGGCCCAAGATGAAGGATACCGTGACTGAGTACTTGAGAAACTGTGCTATTTGCCAGCTCATTGGGAAGCCTGCGCATAAACCTCCTCCTGCGCCCCTCTTACCTATTGCCGTAGAAGGCGAACCCTTCTCTCGGCTCGTAATAGACTGTGTGGGACCTCTCCCAAAAACTAGGCTTGGCAATCAATATCTTCTTACGATAATGGATACGACTACTCGGTATCCAGAGGCTGTGCCCCTTCGCAAGATTAGTGCCAAGGCTATTGTGAGAGTCCTATTTAGATTCTTCGCACAGTTCGGATTCCCTAAGGAGATTCAATCTGACAGAGGGACGAATTTCACATCAAAAATTTTCCGTGAAGCTATGTCCAGGGTTGGAGTTAAACCCATTGTTTCAACCGCATATAGACCCCAAACCCAGGGTGTCATAGAGAGGTTTCACCAAACCCTGAAGATCATGATGAGGGCATACTGTGAGCAGTTCTCAACGGACTGGGATGAAGGTATTCCTTTCCTCCTCCTTGCCTTAAGAGAGAGCGAACAGGAGAGTTTAGGATTTAGTCCTTTTGAACTCATTTACGGTCATGCGGTCCGAGGACCGTTAGTAATGTTAAAGGACGTATGGTCTGGGAAAATGGAGCCTTCTTTATGTTTATCCCCCTCGGCAATGCAAAAACACTTGGCTTTTACTCAGCAATTGGCCGCTGACAACCTCCGACAAGCTCAAAACCGTATGAAACAACATTATGACAAGACTGCTGTTGAGCGTTCATTAAATGTGGGAGACAAAGTTTTAGCTTTAAAGCCGGTGCCAAGCCATACCTTGCAACCCAAGTATGAGGGTCCAATGGAGGTGATTAAGAAGCTGAGTAAGGTAAATTACGTGGTAAGAACACCAGGAAGAAGAAAGTCGACCCGAACTTACCATATAAATCAGCTAAAGAAATACTACGAGGGACTTGTTCCTGTGGCTGCGGTGAGGTCACCGGAAGGTGACTCGAGTAAAGAAGATTGTTCACGTGGAGTAGAGATAAGACTGAAGAACTCGGAAATAATGGAAACCTTAGATGAGTATCTCGGTAACTTAGAAAAGGAAAGATCAAGTGAAATCCGAGACTTGATTTCCACTTATGGAAGTCTCTTTGGAGATGTCCCCAGACAGTGCACCATGGGGATCCACGATGTTGACGTGCAAGGAGCTGCTCCGATTAAACAAGCTCCATATAGAGTCAGCCCACTAAAGAATAAAGCGTTGCGGGAGGAAATAAGTTTCTTGTTCGATCATGGTTTGATTGAACATAGCAAAAGCCCTTGGGCTTCACCGTGTGTCCTTGTACCCAAGTCGGACGGTTCATTTAGAATGTGTACCGACTATCGGAAAGTAAATTCCCTAACAGTGCCTGACGGATTCCCCCTTCCCAGGGTTGACGACCTAATAGACAGCGTTGCCAGTGCTAAGTATGTCAGTCGTTTGGACCTCCTGCGTGGTTATTATCAAGTGCCTTTATCGCCTCGAGCGCAGGAGATTTCTTCTTTCACCGTGCCTGGAGGCCTGTTCAACTACAGGGTGATGCCCTTCGGCTCTGCAACGCTGCCTCGACCTTCCAGAGGCTTATGAATCGGCTAACGTACGACTTGGAAGGAACGGAAGCCTACTAGATGATCTAGTAGTTTCAGCGATGACTGGCCTCAACACCTGATTCGGCTGGAAGCTCTCTTGAAAAGGCTAGATGAACACCATTTTACTGTCAACCTTGCCAAGTGTGAGTTTGGTCAGGCCCGGATAAAATATCTGGGATTTAATATAGGGCAAGGCACGGTTGCCCCCGTTAATGCAAAGATTCATGCTATTGTGGATTTTCCTGCTCCACAGGACAAGAAAGGTGTACAGAGGTTTCTAGGGATGGCCGGTTACTACCGCCGGTTTTGCCCTAATTTTTCGCAAGTGGCAGCACCGCTGTTTGAACTTACAAGTTCTAAAGTTCCTTTTAAATGGACGACTACAAGTGAGCTAGCCTTTACTCGTCTAAAGCGTCTACTTGGTTCCTCTCCAGTTCTACAGAGTCCGGTGTTTGACGCTCCCTTTACTTTACAAGTGGATGCCAGCGAGTATGCAGTCGGTGCTGTCCTTCTACAACCTTCCTCTTCTGATCTTTTACACCCAGTCTGTTATTTTTCTGCAAAATTGAAACCCCATCAATTAAGTTATGCAACCGTTGAAAAGGAGGCACTAGCATTGGTCTTAGCCTTGGAACACTTTGAAGTCTATCTCGGGACTACCCCTCATAAAATTAGAGTAAAAACAGATCATAATCCCTTAACCTTTTTAAACACCATGAAGGCTAAGAATGCTAGAATACAAAGATGGTCCCTTAGGATACAACCTTTTTCTATAAGTATTAACCATATTAGAGGAGCTGATAATGTTATTGCTGACACTCTGTCCCGTCCTTAAGACATGTAATTAAATTTGAATTTATAAAAGAGGATTTATAGTGCACTTTTATAGGTATGTATTTGTTTAATGCATTTTCTTAATGCTATTTGTTTACTTACAGTTATCTGATTCTTGTAACCACTGAGGAGACCTGTCACGTAAGCCACCATATGGTATTCAGAACTTATTTCTGTGGTGGCAGTCTCCTGTTGTCTTGCCCTGACTTCTCCTGCTACCAATGGTCACTTAAGGCCTCGTTATGAGAAACACCTCTATCAGAAGCTCTGGTTACCTGGTGTCTACACATACGTGGTTTGGCGACACCAGACTTTTAATTTTCTTGTTGGAGAAGCAACATTTGTCATCAGGGTCTTTGTCAGAGGAATGACTTATATTCTGGCTTATATTCTGTTTTTGAAGTCCTCTTTTACGGCGAAGTTTAGTCCCCGAAAGGGGGGGGTGTGTTATGACCAAGGTCATAATGTGATTAATTTATATGTATTATCCACTTAATATTATACTCTGGGTTTCTTTAATATTAGCTAAATTAAAGATTCCACTAGTTTATAATATTATCTGATTTAGGAATATACCCGGGTATGATGTATATATATATATATATATATATATATATATATATATAATATATATATATTGAGTAATGTGTTAGATAGGTACTCCTGGCTAAGGTTTATAACAAGGTATCTCCATTGGTGGGTAGTTTGCACCGCTCTACCCTTTTCCCCTTTTGACGAGTTGATGTCATGAAGTAATTTACTGTATATGGCAGTTCACTCTCTCTGCTGACTCAGTGTGCATTGACTGAGCTACCCTCCTAGTACTCCGCCTTATTCTCACTTGGATAGAGAATTGGGTTATAGAAACTCCTGATCCAGCTTGTGGTTTATTGTGAAGTCTGCTGACAATCATATACAGTTATCTTCAGGTTACGATGTGACGACCAGTGTCAAACTTAGAACTTTGTGATATATTCCTTATGCCAGGGAGTTACTCAGAAAAAGTGTTAATTCTCAATATATGTACTTACACACAAGTAATATTATTATTGAGGAAGCGATAATATTCCTCTGATCATTGTCAAGTGTAGTGACCATATTGACATGTACATTCTATTTAAGTTTTCTTGTGTGAAGGAAAGTTTCTGACATTGATATTTAATAGATATTTATGAATATCTAAAGTATTTAAGCTTTTAAATAAAAAGAAACTTGGAAAGACTGAGTAACTATTATTTGTGCCTTACATTTCTAAGTTTGGAAACATATCTTTTCATTCTATGAAGTGTGTTGTTACGGAATGCACTAACCTGGCTAAAAATTAAGATTTGAACCGTAACAACAGTTCACATTATCTTTGACTTAGCTTTTAGCATTTCCCTAAAACATGCTGAGCATCGAATCACGGACACTTAGCTGGTGAGCTAAGTTCTCTACCAGCCGAGCCATGCGGCACAAAACTAAATTGCTAAAACCCACCATAAGAGGCAACCATTAGATCCTTTGAAAGTTTCCTGGTATATCACCTGCTTTTGGTCTGTTTCAAGGATAAAATCCTTACTTTGTATAAAAAAAATCCATTTGGACATACCTCAAGCCTCCGTTCCTGTGGTGGAGTATAGTCTGGTGGTCAGCAGCTTCTTACTCATAAACAAACAGGAAATATGGAATCATCATGATACTGAATGACGGCTCCCAGTCCTACGTTGGAAGTGTCAGTCTTCAAGTTGTTGAGATCAGTCAACTTCAACACCGGGTCTCAGGAAAACATTTCCTTATTAAGAAAGTTAAAGTTAGCTAACACATTCTAGGTGATCTGTAATGGTTCACATTACAGTTTTCTTTAGACAGTCTCAGAATACGCCTGTGAGATCTGTAAGATTGGGATGAAATTAATCATCCACGAGTTTACGGTATCCGTGTTCGTCCCAGCACACTGCCCAAGCTACAGGTCATGTGGGAAGCATTTTTCATTATGTCCTACTCCAGATATTGGATATATCGTGACGGCGTCACTTTCGACTTAGGAATCACGTGTGCACCTTTCGCAGGAACACCAAGTCTCCTGTGACCAGCCTGAGTTCCTATTCAGTCTCTTGTCATGTTTCTCAAAATACAGTAGCCAAAGGTGAGGTTCTAGTGTTTAGAGGTAAGATGAAGCCGAGCTCCCAGACAAGTGCTCCCCAGCGCTGCCTGGCAGGTTACTAGAGCTTCCCCTCTGGTTCACAACCAACAACCACAGAGTCCTTACTCTCACGCCGCCTGTTCAGCTATTTCTTGGCATTATTTCTTGTGAAAACCTCTGCGATGTCTTCTGTGGCTTTTGGAAGCGCCTAACTCCTGGATCCAAGACCGTCCTGTAAACCATACCACACACCACACAGACTCGCCACTACTCTACGTAGTCCTGCAGGTGCCGAGTGCTCAGCTCTAAGCCAGATTCTGAGTGCTTAGCTCTAAGCCCCCCTCCAAGCCAGGAGGTCAATACGACGCTTCATCAGGACACTACACCAGTCATACCACACCAGTTTGTTGTCCGCTTGCCTGCAACCAACACCTGCCTCCATGTTGTTAGGTAAGACACATATGCAACAGTTAGGTATCTTTATTTCGAAACGTTTCGCCTACACAGTAGGCTTCTTTAGTCGAGTACAGAAAAGTTGATAGAAGCAGAAGAGACTTGAAGACGATGTAATCAGTCCATCACCCTTAAAGTTTTGAGATGGCCAGTCCCTCAGTCTGGAGTAGAGCATTGTTCCAAAGTCTGAAACAATATGGAGTTGAAGTGACAGGATGGAGCCTTATATAGCGCCAGGAGGTGAGACGTAGGTCACTAGTAGAACGCAGATGTTGGGAGGTCAGGTCTCTCTCAAATCCAGCCGTTCTCACTAGAAGAGGTTGTCGAAGTAGATTGTAGGTCTGTAGCAAGATACCCTTGTGTTGCAGTGTCTGACAGATTGAACATTAAAGTGGTATAAAATACCGACAGGTATTTTATACCACTTTAATGTTCAACCTGCCTCCATCTCAGCATATCTTTGTTCTGTGTGAGTGTTCAGTATTTTCTTCTCAGTATTTTTTCTCATTTTCCGTGAGCAGATTTTGTTTATAAAGTAATTTTCTAGCAATATTTTAAGTGACATAGTTCCCCATATTTCTGTTTGTTTTGTTGCCCTACACAAGTACTCCCTTGTTCTGTAATTTTCTTTTCCGTTTTATTGAGCCATTTATATAATTTTTTTAGTAGTAATGTTTTACCCCAGTATTCAAAGTTTTTTCCCAGTCCAGTTTGATAAATATTTCACTATTCCATAGATCGTAGCCTAAGTCATTCCCAGTTGGTCAAACTCACGGTTTCTGCCGACCCCTGAGCAACACAACGAGCGTTGTCAAGCAGCATATAACGAAATCTCTCCATATCTCTCATTCTCGACTTTTATTGCAGAGAAATCTTGCTTTTGTACCTGCACAATATAGCTGTGTCACTTCCTCCACAGACCTGTTGACAGCGGTTTGGACAACAAAGCAAGCCCCAAGCAATCTTTACACTGTTTACAAGCAGTGTCAGTCTTCAGCTTCCTGAAGAGCCCAGCTTGTTTTTAAGTCGCCACGTAAAGCTACTTCTGCAATACTTCTGTAACATTTATTCAATATCTACACTTGAACAACCTCAGGTAAATAAACCAGTTACTTGATGACATTTCCTAATGAACTTATAACAATTATATTTTTTTCTCATTACTTGTGCCTTCATGTAACACCTTACTGTCACACAGGTTATTATAACAGTGACCTTGCAATTTCTAGTCACTTAGACCTAAAGGTCCTTGTATAACCTTGTATGCACTTTGAATAGCCTATTACAACTATTCCCACTATCTGCAGTCAGTGTTCTTGCACCAGTGAACATTGCAGTTCATACTTAAATGGAACATTGTTCTGCCAATTAAACTTACAATCACGATTCAGCAGTTCCTATCGTATATTTTCAGGAATATTTTTAGTATTTTTGTATGTATTTATCTTTTATGTGCTGATTACAGCCTGTGTTTATTATATTTTGTTGTAACTTTTGTTGCAGCTACACTCTAAAGTTGAGTTCTAGTGTCAGGCTGTTGTTATATCTGGCAGTTGTTGATAACAATTGGTACACAGGACTATTTTCTTCTGCTATTACTTGTTTTCTTCAGGTCAAGTATCAGTTATCTTTGTGTTTAATTAACGTTGCATAGCCTTGTTTGTTCAACATGTTTTCAGCCTTGCAACTTTGTTCATGTGTGCAACACCAGTAACTGAGTCTTTCATTCAGGTTTGCACAAATTGTTGCATGTTGCTCTTCCCATGTGTATTATTCCACCTCGTCATGATTCCACATTAAGTTTTGTGTTAAATGTTACCTTTATTATGTATTGTGTGCACATTTAACCATATATTGAAATTAGCTTTATTGTCTGCCTTTTCTTTTTTGTTTCTATCCTCATTCTTGTACAAGCGGATTATTTTAACCTTTCAATTTGCAGTTATTTGTTTCTACAATTATTTGCTGAATTATTATAATAATAACAAAGAAGGGTTCAGTATTTGCTGGAGTTACCTTCATCTTGAAATTTATATTCCTATGCCCTTATTCTCACACCTCTTTCCTTTGCATACATATTTTTCTAAAATAATTTTGCCTTTTCTTGGCTTATAAATTTTTTTTCAAAGTTTATAATAGAATCATTATTGCATATTTCACTTGTAATTACCCGTGCTATTATTTTCCTGTTTATTTTATGCATTTTTTAGTTTGTATTTTCACTTGCATAAGCCTAGATTCGCACTGTTTTCCAGAGTGCAATATATACTCTCATATAACATGTGTTTAAGACTGCTATATCGTACTAGGCATTTATTCTATACCTTCGTAATGAATATGTTTTTATCGACTCCCAGACAAACTTAAAGCAAATTGTCTACTCTTTTAGCTTTATTGCCGTTTTTTCCTGTTTCTCTGATTTTCTTATTGTGTTCAACTTACCTATGGCCACTACTGTACTCGGTGGACACAAGCACTCGCCTTCTCAGGCTACCTTGAACAGTAATTTTCCTGCAGAGAATGGTTTAATTAGTGCATTTGGAGAGCACAGCTACACGGTGGTGAAATTGTTGCCTAGTGCAAGACTTAGTTATATCCTACTTAAAAGGACCCGCGAGTTTTCACTTACTATTCACGCCCACTCATTTTTGTAGCTCCGAGCTGTTGGAGACTCGGGTAAAGTCCTTTGAAACTTACATTTAGGGTAAACATAATCCCTCTAATGACCACCACATTAAACACGCAGGACCGTCGTTTGTTCATGCCTATGATTTTAAACTGATGGAAGATAGAGGTATGGGTGTGTGTGGGAAACAAGCAGGTTGCAACACTTGGGTTGGAAACAGTAAATGTATAAAAGGCATTCAGCATGAAGTTATAAATAAAGACAATAGATCAGGTCAGCAAACAAAGGGGGACAGCAGAGGGCAGCAAGGGACTAGCTCCCTTAAGGTTTACTATACTAATAGCAGGAGTGTAAGAAATAAGATAGATGAGCTAAGATTAATTGCAAGTGCAGGAAACATAGATATTATTGCTATAACAGAGACCTGGCTCAATCTGAAAGATAGAGAGATGCCCTCTGAATGTCACATACAAGGCTATAAATTATTCCACACTGACAGGGTCAACAGGAAAGGTGGTGGAGTAGCGATGTATGTCAGAGACAATTTAAATTGTTGTGTTAGACAAGATATTAAATTAGAAGCGTCAGCCACTGAATCTGTTTGGTTACAGCTTCTCGAGGGCCGAGAAAAACTAATTTTGGGTGTGATTTACAGGGCCCCAAATCTTGATAGGGAGTGCAGTAAACTTCTATGGGACGAAATTCGTAAGGCATCTACATACGAAAATGTTGTGCTAATGGGAGATTTCAACTATAGACAGATTGACTGGAGCAATTTGACAGGAAATTTAGAGTCAGGTGACTTTCTTGATACGATCCAGGATTGTTTTTTAAAACAGTTTGTGACAGAGCCAACTAGGGAAATAACCTCCTTGACTTGGTTCTTTGCCAGTAGGGAAACACTAATTAATAATCTTGAGGTTAATGATGAGCTTGGGGAAAGTGATCACAAATCACTCAGTTTTAATATATCATGGAATTCCCCTAATAATGGCAATCAAGTCTCCGTCCCTGACTTTCGCTTGGCTGATTTCATAGGACTGAAAAATTACTTAGGTGGGCTGAACTGGAATGACCTGACTAAGGGTCAGGTAGGTGGTGATGGTTGCCGATATGATGCTTTCCAGGGCATAGTTCTAGCTGCTCAGTCAAATTATGTTCCAAATAGGGAAATCAGATCAAACAAAAATGATCCTAAATGGATGAACAATAGATTAAAATATCTGATTGGTCAAAAGAGAGGCATATATAGGCAAATCAAAAGAGGAGAGGGGCAATTGAGAAATCGATATATTCAGTTAAAGAGAGAAATAAAAAAGGGAATTAGAAAAGCAAAAAGAGATTATGAGGTTAAAGTTGCAAGAGAATCGAAGACTAACCCAAAAGGATTCTTTCAGGTATACAGAAGTAAGATCAGGGACAAGATAGGCCCACTCAAAAGTTCCTCGGGTCAGCTCACTGACAGTGATAAGGAAATGTGTAGAATTTTTAACACATACTTCCTCTCAGTTTTTACACAGGAGGATACCAGCGATATTCCAGTAATGATAAATTATGTAGAACAGGACGATAATAAACTGTGCACTATTAGGGTCACAAGTGACATGGTCCTTAGGCAAATAGATAAATTAAAACCTAACAAATCCCCAGGCCCTGATGAACTGTATGCAAGGGTTCTAAAGGAATGTAAAGAGGAGCTTAGCACACCTTTGGCTAATCTTTTCAACATATCACTACAAACTGGCATGGTGCCAGATAAGTGGAAAATGGCAAATGTGATACCTATTTTCAAAACAGGTGACAGGTCCTTAGCTTCGAACTATAGACCAATAAGCCTAACCTCCATAGTGGGAAAATTTATGGAATCAATAATTGCCGAGGCAGTTCGTAGCCACCTTGAAAAGCATAAATTAATCAACGAATCTCAGCATGGTTTTACAAAGGGGCGTTCCTGCCTTACGAATTTATTAACTTTTTTCACTAAGGTATTTGAGGAGGTAGATCATGGTAATGAATATGATATTGTGTATATGGACTTCAGTAAGGCTTTTGACAGGGTCCCACATCAGAGACTATTGAGGAAAATTAAAACACATGGAATAGGAGGAGAAATTTTTTCCTGGATAGAGGCATGGTTGACAAATAGGCAGCAGAGAGTTTGCGTAAATGGGGAGAAATCAGAGTGGGGAAGTGTCACGAGCGGTATTCCACAGGGGTCAGTGTTGGGCCCCCTGCTGTTCACAATCTACATAAACGACATAGATGAGGGCATAAGGAGCGACATCGGCAAGTTTGCCGATGACACCAAAATAGGCCGTCGAATTCATTCTGACGAGGACATTCGAGCACTCCAGGAAGATTTGAATAGACTGATGCAGTGGTCGGAGAAGTGGCAGATGCAGTTTAATATAGACAAATGCAAAGTTCTAAATGTTGGACAGGACAATAACCATGCCACATATAAACTAAATAATGTAGATCTTAATATTACGGATTGCGAAAAAGATTTAGGAGTTCTGGTTATCAGTAATCTGAAACCAAGACAACAGTGCATAAGTGTTCGCAATAAAGCTAATAGAATCCTTGGCTTCATATCAAGAAGCATAAATAATAGGAGTCCTCAGGTTCTTCTTCAACTCTATGCATCCTTGGTTAGGCCTCATTTAGATTATGCTGCACAGTTTTGGTCACCTTATTACAGAATGGATATAAATTCTCTGGAAAATGTACAAAGGAGGATGACAAAGTTGATCCCATGTATCAGAAACCTTCCCTATGAGGATAGACTAAGGGCCCTGAATCTGCACTCTCTAGAAAGACGTAGAATTAGGGGGGATATGATTGAGGTGTATAAATGGAAGACAGGAATAAATAAAGGGGATGTAAATAGTGTGCTGAAAATATCTAGCCTAGACAGGACTCGCAGCAATGGTTTTAAGTTGGAAAAATTCAGATTCAGGAAGGATATAGGAAAGTACTGGTTTGGTAATAGAGTTGTGGATGAGTGGAACAAACTCCCAAGTACCGTTATAGAGGCCAGAACGTTGTGTAGCTTTAAAAATAGGTTGGATAAATACATGAGTGGATGTGGGTGGGTGTGAGTTAGACCTGATAGCTTGTGCTACCAGGTCGGTTGCCGTGTTCCTCCCTTAAGTCAATGTGACCTGACCTGAATAGGTTGGGTGCATTGGCTTAAGCCGGTAGGAGACTTGGACCTGCCTCGCATGGGCCAGTAGGCCTTCTGCAGTGTTCCTTCGTTCTTATGTTCTTATGTTCTTAAGAATTGGGATGATTTCAAAGAGGAAATGTTTACATATTGCTGCAAGCGCAAGACCCTGCTTTGCTTAGACATTCTTATCCTGGGATGGAATGAGAAACACGCTCTTGACGTAGGTCTTCTCACTTGTATTTGTACAGTTGATCAGTCCTCCATGGAGTTCATCGAAGCCATCAAGAAAACCAAATGGGTCGGTAGTGATTGTAAAACCAGTGCCAAGGATATTGTCCGTAAGATTTTCGCATATATGTAAAGAGACGCTTCCAACAACCTCAACCGTTCCATTGACAAGTAAGATCTCGGCCCAGAACACGAGATCTTGGGTGCGTACGAAGTCACCGATAATCTTAACATCCCAGTGACCTGGATAAGGTGTGGCAAGCTTACGACATGGCTTTGCATATATTCATATTGGCACCTGTGCTGGGTGCAGCTGCAAGTTACACCTGTCAAACAGTCGACTATTCACACTCATGTCTGTCCAACTAGGCAAAATACAAAAAACGACAGGAAAAATAAGAAACTCCATCGCTAACCTTCACCTAAATCACACTGATGTTTCTTATTTCAGCTGGGGTAAGCTCGGACACTATAGGTCGGAGTGTACCTGACTTCAGTCTAATTGTCTGTTGGGTTGGTCTAGTAACTTGCCTGTGATAACTAGATAGCAAGCTTATTGTCTACATAAGTCATGTACCACTGTGTGTCCCAGAAAGCTCTCCAAAGATCCCTACTGTGTGTTTGATGAACGTTCAGGTCATCCCATCATGAAAGTTTAGGGCTTGCATGAACTGTTCCGTAACGTTAACTTCTGAAGAAATCCTCTTTTGGCAGTAGTAGTCAGTCCCTTAGTTCGGGGAAAGACTTACGTCAACAGCACGAACCAGAGAGGTAACCACTTTAGCATAGTCGCTGTATTCCGTTCCTGTACGAAATGCATTCAATGGTCTCAGTAATCACGTGTGTGATGAATTAAACACTTGTGCAACACTTGGGTATCTTTGTTGTGGCTTCCTCAGTCTAATATAGAGAAGAATGGCTGAAGATAAGAAGGAGATTGTGGTAATCAGTCCCTCCGTATTGGACTGAGGAATTCACTAGTTGGCGAAACATTTCTACAGTGATGTACTTGCCAGCAGGCTGGACGATGAGCGCTCCAACAGTGGTGACGAGTTGGTACCAGCCATCTAAGTAGGCCTAGTCTTACCACTAAGTGTCGAGCCACTAACAGCCCAGACTCGGACAACATGGATGAACCTTTGTGTGTCCATGTTCGGAACGATAACCCGATCGGTCACTTGTCCTTAACAAACCTGTCAAATTCCAACTTGACCCAGTTTCTATTGCTTAATCGAGTCTTTTTCAAGACATTAGCCTCACTCGCTAGCCGTCAGACATTCAGACCCTCAGTGGCACAATGGGAACGAAAGGCCATTTAGAATATATATATATATATATATATATATAATATATATATATATATATATATATATATATATATATATATATATATATATATATATATATAGGTAGTAGGTTGGTAGACAGCAACCGCCCAGGGAGGTACTACCGTCCTGCCAAGTGAGTGTAAAACGAAAGCCTGTAATTGTTTTACATGATGGTAGGATTGCTGGTGTCCTTTTTTCTGTCTCATGAACATGCAAGATTTCAGGTACGTCTTGCTACTTCTACTTACACTTAGGTCACACTACACATACATGTACAAGCACATATATACACACCCCTCCGGGTTTTCTTCTATTTTCTTTCTAGTTCTTATTCTTGTTTATTTCCTCTTATCTCCATGGGGAAGTGGAACAGAATTCTTCCTCCGTAAGCCATGCGTGTTGTAAGAGGCGACTAAAATGCCGGGAGCAAGGGGCTAGTAACCTCTTCTCCTGTATATATTACTAAATGTAAAAGGAGAAACTTTCGTTTTTCCTTTTGGGCCACCCCGCCTCGGTGGGATACGGCCGGTGTGTTGAAAGAAATATATATATATATATATATATATATATATATATATATATATATATATATATATATATATATATATATATATATATATATATAATAATAATAATAATAATAAAAGTAATAATGAAAGGTACCACCTCTGGAACTGTCCTACGGACCCTCATCCTCAGAGAAAAGAATAAACTTGCTTCAGGGAAAACTCAAGGTTCTCCTTGAACCTGTTGGAAAATTTTCTCCTACCACTACCTATATTTTAAGTATACTTTATTTGAAGACAAAATACATTGGCAAAATGCAAGAGGAAGTAAAACAACATAGATATTAACTCAGAGCTACATCTCGAATACTTCGTCGAGCTCCCAGGTGGTGGACAATGTGACAAGACTGCTGCAGGCATGTCCCCTCTGGATCACAACGCTGAGTCTCTGAAAGAGGAAGCTGGACACCCTGTGATCCTTTGTTTCTGTAATGAGTTTTTCACCCAGCTCTTTGAGGAACTTTAGAGCACACTTGTCCCATGATCCAATGGTCTCCGACCCTATTGGGATGAAGTTATAGCAAGGGAGAAGGCCTTCATATTTGCAGATCTTCTGGGTCTCCCTGTGGCTGGCAGCTCCACTCCTTTCAGCTACGGAGTATGGCAAGTAGGTGTCTGCCAATGTGGTGGCACAGGTGTATTTCCAGACAATCTGCATTCCATCCTTCCAGGATAGCATAATGGCCGCATGAAGACACTTTTGAGTGCCGTCAGACCTCTGCATTTAGGGCTCCCGTTAGGCTGGGCAATGGACTGTGGCTAGGCTTTTCTTCATGATGTCGTTGACCTCCTCATGTCTGACATACTTCCCTCCTGATGTGTGACACACGAGACCATGAAGTCCGAACTGATCAGCCATCGCCCTGCCGCAAATACACCTATGTTCGGTGAGGATTGGGGCAGCTAGGCGAAGAGACACACCAATACGAATGGCCTGTGGGTCGAGTTGGGTGCCCAGAGAGGAACTGGGAACAGCTAGAAGGAAATCTCCTGAGTGTGGTGCCTTCACCGCTAGGAGACGAGCTTTGTCATTTCCTGAAGCATTGTTGAACGTTATGAAGGCGATTATTTCCATTATCGGTTTGTCCCAGTGGGACTGTTTGTGCTTTTTGGGAGAAGCTGGTCTACTGGAGGAGTCTGCAAGGATGTCCCACCGCAAGGCTGTTTCAGTGAACCTGGGGTGTTGAACTCCTACCATGTCTCTCAAGCGTTCAAGGACAATCTTCTTGACTAATCCACTGGAAGCCAAATGCTAAGACAGAAATGCAGGTAAAAGCTACCTGCGTTTTTTTGTGCACACCTATACCTTCCAGTTGCACTGGGAAGGTTGCCTGATCCCATTGTTGATCTTCTAGTGACTGATTTAGTGCCTTCTTAAAGGTTAATCTCATGTATGCCTCAAAATCGTCTGGTGTTGGGTTGTCAAAGGAGGGTGCGCACTTTAGGAAGTGAGTCTTGGCATAGTAAGACACCTTGTGAGAAGATACAGGGCATCATGGGCATCAAGATAACTTGTTCTCTCCTCCATTCTCTTTAGGTGATTCAATTTGTCCTTGAGGACCGTGTCGATGGCCTGGTGAACCAGTGGTGCTCCCAAGAAGGTACTTTTGGATGGAGTGGTAGTAGACTTCTGGGAGGATTGTTCACACAACATTGATTATTTTCCTGGTTCGTTGTGATGATTTCACACTAGAGGGATTGAGGATGAGTCCCAAGGTTTCTCCCTGCTTCTTCACCAGTTGTAGGTCCTCTAACAAGGACTCTTTAGTACCTGCCAGTGTGCCATCATCCAGGTACCAGATGTTGAACTCGTTGCATAGGCTGGAAGCTCATACCAAGCAGAAGAGAAGTGAAGCGAGTGGATCACCCTGCTGAACACTCTCTAATGAGAGAATTTCATGTTCGCCAAACAAAAGAATTGAAGGTTTGCTGTAGTTAGCTGAAATGTAGGGAAAAAAGACGTGAATCGTTCCTAACGGCCGGCAAGACCACATCTCCTTTCACCATATTAAAGGCATTTCTAAAATGAAGTTTGACTACGGCCTTGTCTTCTGGTAGGTCTCCAATGTAGGCCCTTGCCGCATGAGCTGCAGCTTCACTGCCTTTAGAGACCCCAAAGCCCAGTTGGTGTGGCTGGAGTAAAGTGGCAGCTTCTAGGCGAATGTTTCTCACTGCTGCTTTGACAACGAGACGGCGAAGAGTGTTTCCAACTGCAATGGGTCTGATTCCCCCGCCCTTCTTCTTCAAAGCACATAATGTGGCCCCAGAAAAGAAGGATTTAATTTATTCTGGGATCCGCCCAGCAAGGCAGTTGTTGACTATAGTTATTAATTCGGTGAGAAGAATTGATCCAGATGCACTGAGTACTAGATTTACTATCTCTTTGAGGTGTTGAAGTCGAATTCCAGTGTAACCTCCTGCAGATCCTGTTGCAAATGACACTGTCGCCTTATAGACTTTTGATTCAGGCAAAATTAATTATTCAGTGATGGGTTCTTCCTCAGGGTTGTTGTTGACGACTATGGTGACCCTTGTTGGATGCGATGCATGTCTCTTAGTGCTTGGGCTATGTCTCATCTTTGAGAGCAAAAGTGTCGTCACTTGTAATTATTCTGATTGCTCCCACTGTGTTACCTTCTTCGATTTTTTGCTAACCTGTGAGGAAATTTTCTCGTTTTCAGTGGAATTTTTCTTGGGTCTGCCTCTGTGATTGCTGCGATGATGGGGCAGAGAGACACAACTGTCTGTTCTTAGGTAGTTGTGCAATACCTTGATGACTGATGTGGTTAGCAGTTTGTCTCGTCTTTCAGGAACTGCAAGACAGACATTACCGAACAGGAGTAGGTTGCGCCATGCTTTAATGGTATCTCGGGCTTATAAGTTGGTGCAACCTCCATTCATCTGCTTAATTAAGAAGGTATGTGAATATCCCTGCTAAATATGGGTGAGCCACTTTAGGAATGTGGGACAGGGTACTGCTAGCAGTGGATTTGAATGCAGCAGAAGGCTTTCACAAGTGAGAAGGTTGACACTGGAATTCTCATCTGCCTGTGGAGGCTGTGGGCTGCTCTCTGCTGGGGCCTATGTGATCCCACACACCCATTATGAGCACGAATAAGGCCATCCTGTTGCGTGCTTGATACTCTCCACACACCCTCTTCTTACATTGTTGGGCGCACTGTTTCTCTGGCTTTGTGGTTGGTTGGCTGCATCATCTGCCATGCTTCAAACTGTGTGGTAAGCCCAGGCTGAAGGGAAAATGGCGCATTGCACATGTGGTTCATGGTGGCCGTGGGTGGAGGGGAGAGGTCTTCCATCCTGACGGTGGGCGGTGGAGGAGAGGGAGGTGTGGAGGATGTGTGATGAGTGAGGCAGACCTGACGTAGTAGGGCACTCACTGCCTCCCACCACACGTCACTATACACCACTATATTCTGTGCACAGCCTCCCACTATAAACGGCACACCGCTATACCCTACACATGCTATGCGCATACCATACACGTGCTCAGCACATACTATGCACTATGCAATATATACTCTATGCACGCACGGTGAACAAACACTCCAATATCCTAACAAGAGCACACGGTGTATGTGCACCTGTTTGGGGAAGGGGAAAGGGGAGGAAACAGTTTTACCCCTCAACCTCCGCCTCCTCCTCCTCCATGTAGCCTCCCCTCATCAACCACTGTTACACAACACTTTTCTTGATTCTGAAGGGAGAGAGGAAATGTAGAGTCTTATGGCCCTTTCCAACTGATCTCTGGCTGAGGGAGACTCGAACCTACGAACCTTGGAACAAGGTACGCAGTGCTATACCAAACTCACCACACTGGACAAATACACTGGCGTCCAGCTTGCGCTAAACTTTGATCCAAGGCAGCCAGCTTTCAGGGAGAAAGCTTACAGCTTTTCATCTCATCCCTTGCATGCATTAGCCTTAATAGAGATTTTAACAGTGCAAGGAATTCGCGAGAGCAGGCGAAATATACACAAACACTGATCTCTGGCTGAAGGAGACTCCAACCTACGAACCTTAGAAAAAGGTACGCAGTGCTATACCATTCTCACCACACTGGACTAGTGTGGTGAGAATGGTATAGTAAGGCTGGTGCATGCAGGGGATGAGATGAAAAGCTGTAAGCCTTCTCCCTGAAAGCTGGCTGCCTTGGATCAAAGTCTAGCGCAAGCTGGACTCCAAGGTATTGGTCCAGTGTGGTGAGTTTGGTATAGCACTGCGTACCTTGTTCCAAGGTTCGTAGGTTCGAGTCTCCCTCAGCCAGATATATATACATATATATATATATATATATATATATATATATATATATATATATATATATAATATATATATATATGTCGTGCCGAATATGTTAAAACTGGTCAATTAGCAAGAACTCATTTAAAATTAAGTCCTTTCTAAAATTTTCTCTTATACGTTTAAAGATATATTTTTTTCATTAATGTAAACGTAAAAAATTATAATTTTGCACCTAAAGGAACTTAGAAAACTTACCTAACCTTATTATAACAAGAACAATTTATTTTAGCCTAACCCAACTAAATATATTTTAGATTTATTTACAATAATTTAATACTAAACAAACACAGTGAAATATATTTTTTCCGTTAGGTTCAGAATGATTTTGAAGAAATTTTTGCATACACAAATTTTCACTTGTCCCATATGGCAAGATGAGCGTTGCTATTTAAGCCAAGATCGCAAGTTCTGCCTATTCGGCACGACATATATATATATATATATATATATATATATATTATATATATATATATATATATATATATATATATATATATATATATATATATATTTATATTTATATATATGTATATATATATATATATATATATAATATATATATATATATTATATATATATATATATATATATTATATATTTTATATATATATATATATATATATATATATATATATATATATATATATATAATATATATATATATATATATATATATATATATATGCAATAAGATCACAGTAAACAGGTGATTTCAAAATATGCAAAACAACCACTCTGAAAGAATTGAGAAATTCCAAGCGCTTTCGTGACTACTCACATTATCATAGTTCCTTGATAATGTGAGTAGTCACGAAAGCGCTTGGAATTTCTCTATTCTTTCAGAATGGTTGTTTTGCATATATATATATATATATATATATATATTAATATATATATATATATATATATATATATATATATATATATATATATATATATACATATATATGTATATATATATGTATATATATATATATATATATATATATATATATATATATATATATATATATATATATATATATATATATATATATATATATATATATATATGGTAGGAGCTCAAAATCCCAGGTTTACTGAAGCAGCGATTCGGTAGGATACCCTTACAGACTCCTCCAGTAGACCAGCTCCCCCCAAACAGCACAAACAGTCCCACTGGGACAAACCGATCATGGAAAAAATCGTAAACACAATGCTCTCCAATGCTTCAGGAAAGGACAAAGCTCGTCTCCTGGCAGTGAAGGCACCACACTCAGGAGATTTCCTGTTAGCTGCTCCCAATTCCTCCCAGGGCATTTGTCTCGACCCACAGGCCATTCGGATTGGTGTTGCTCTTCGTCTAGCCGCCCCCATCCTCACTGAACGTAGGTGTATTTGCAGCAGGGCGACAGCTGATCAATTCGGACTTCATGGTCTTGTGTGTCACACAGCAGAAGGGAAGTATGCCAGACATAAGGAGGTCAATGACATCATAAAGAGAAGCCTCGCCACAGCCCGTTGCCCAGCTCAACGGGAACCCCAAGTACAGAGGTCTGATGGAAGTCAAAAGCGTCCTGATGGAGCCACTATGCTACCCTGGAAGGATGGAAAGCAGATTGCCTGGGACTACACCTGTGCTGCCACATTGGCAGACACCTACTTGCCATACTCCGTAGTGGAAGGGGGTGGAGCTGCCAGCCACAGGGAGACCCAGAAGATCCGAAAATATGAAGACCTTCCCCCTTGCTATAACTTCATTCCAATAGGGTCGGAGACCCTTGGAGCATGGGGCAAGTGTGCTCTAAAGTTCCTCAAAGAGCTGGGTGAAAAGGTCATCCTAGAAACCAAGGACCACAGGGCTACCAGCTTTCTCTTTCAGAGACTCAGTGTTGCGATCCAGAGAGGAAATGCCTGCAGCATTCTGGGCAAGCGGCCCACTGCAGGAGAGCTGGACGAAGTATTCGAGATGTAGCTCTGAG
>NC_069450.1:34682940-34777124 GCF_026875155.1 Cherax quadricarinatus
TATATATATATATATATATATATATATATATATATATATATATATAAATATATATATATATATATATATATATATATATATATATATATATATATATATATATATATATATATATATATATATATATATATATGCGCTTAACAATTCGCAAAAGGGCGAAATTATTTACAAACATCGTCTGTACGTACACAGCAGGACTCGAACCTGCTAAGTCTGCATTTCAAATCTCTTTCGTTGTCCACTGCATGTGGCAGGATTCGATGAAATAACTTTCAAAACCGAGCTTAGTGCCCGTGGGTATGGGGAAACATCGCTTAGCTTCGGCTAAGCGCCCATACTTATCTTGGGTCTAGCTCCGTGGTAAAGTACTGTGGACCCTGATACACACTTAGCAGATTCGAGTCCTGCTGTGGACGTAGAGATATATATATATATATATATATATATATTATATATATATATATATATATATATATATATATATATATATATATATATATTTTATATATATATATGGCACCTCTGCCAGAGAGAGGCTGTGGGCATCCTGCTCTGTGTTTTTGGCACAATATCGTCCAATCAAGAACACCTACCAGGATTATTATCAACAGGCTGGTGTGTGAATATCTGCTGCTCGTGTTGGAAAGGGCCAGAAGACTCTACTTTTCGTCTCTTCCTTCAGAATCAAGAAAAGTGTTGTGTATGTGAATTCAGTGAGGGAACATAACGGTCACCATGGGTAGGAGAGGTCGGTGAGGGGTGGCCTCATGGAGGAGGAGGAGGAGGCGGAGATTGAGGGGTAAAACTGTGTCCCCCCCCTTTTCCCCTTCCCCAAACAGGTGCGCATACACCGTGTGCTCGTGTTATAACAATGGAGTGTTTGTTCACCGTGTGTATAGTGTATAGTGCATAGTATGAGCATGGTAGGCGCATAGCATGTGTAGTGTATAGCTGTGTGTCGTTGATAGTGGGGGCTGTGCACAGAGCATTGTGGTGTATAGTAACATGTGCGCAGAGCATTGTGGTGTATAGTAACATGTGCACAGATCATAGTGGTGTATAGTAACATGTGCACAGAGCATTGTGGTGTATAGTAACACGTGCACAGAGCATCGTGGTGCATAGTTATCGTAAAGGGTTCTTAAATGGAGATATCGTAGGTTGAAGGTAGACACACTTGTTGGATGGTAACTTATATTGTCAGACTGAGATGATGAGGGATGGAGCCCGCTGCCTTGCCTGTCTGCTGAATGGTCTGCCGCCGAGTGAGAGCGGGGCAGAGGTATGAGCCTACACATGTGCATCCTGTGACGTCACACAAAGTCACAGGCCTACAAGGGATCTCGTATCTAAAGCACATGGATGATACTAATATGCTATGCTATATAATACTGGGATCAGCAACTATGCTGACAGCTCGGTCGTGTTACGTATGTCGTCTCGACATACACTACTATCTATAGGCTGAACAGGCAGGCGGTTCTGGGCTGATTCTATACAATAACAAATTCATATATAACTTAGAACTAATGGATGGTACAACATGATTTTGACGTAATGAGTTTTAACGTAATGCATTACAAACTATAAGAACAAATCATTATACAATATGGGTGGAATTGATCGATCGATCTGTATTCATGCACTCTACGGATTCTGAGGAAATAAATATATATATATATATACAAGGTGAAATTAACAGCAAAGGCATCTGTTGCGTAGTCAGATCATTACTGTCAAATTCTCAGAATACGGAGGGAACGTGAACACGAAAAAAAAAAATATTTCTGAAAAACTAATCAGCTAATAATAAAACACACAGTTGATAATTTCATTCATCTCGGACATCTAATTATACAGGCTGTTTACACTTAAACCCAATTCTGCGAGGGTAAGGTTTACGTATGCAGAATGGTTATCATCTCTGGGAGGATCGAATTCCTCTGCAATGGCTAACACATGCCTTGACTGAGGACAGTCTGAACGAGTATCTACAAAAGATACAGCTACAATCACTAGTGACTGGAATTACTAATTCGTCTGCTAGGAGTACTCAACTCGACTATTCGATACAGTAATTCTTGGCTCATTACAAAGTCACTAATGGGTGCTGGTGGCTTCACAGTAAGAATAAGATCTTCCTGGAGCAGGAATCGAATCACACCAAACCACATGGGATCTGTTCTTTGGGCAGTTTTGACATCCTCGACAGTAAATGGAGGATCTGCAGTAGCTACACTAACGTGTCGCGATAAAGCATCTGCGACTACATTTGACTTGCCAGGTAAATGTTCAAAAGTGGGATTGAACTCTTGGATAGTCAAGGTCCATCTGGCTAACCTTCCAGTAGGCTGTTTGTTCTATAATAAAGGTATCAGTTCTTTCTTACTGGAGGAATGAACAAACTCGGTGGAGTGGATGACTCCCCCCGGTTGAAAAAATTAACGCTATAACACGCAATATGAGCAAGGGAGAACGAATCTACTATCTCAAACTGCAAGCACAGGAGAAAAGAAATGAGCACGGTGAACAATGCTGATATTCAATCTGAGTCGCACACAGTGACACGAGGTATCAGCTATAAAGAAACTACACTTACAAACGTTAACATGTGAAAGTTATTCGAGAAATAACTTCTTACAATGCACTGATTACTGTCAACTAGGATGGGATCACAATCTGAAACACAAGGGACAACAACAACACTCAAGTGAGCACACTAGCCACAGAAACGTCTTTCTGCAACGGCTTGTGGCATCAGCAAGAGATGGCATAACTCGTTGCAAGTAAAGTTCTTCTCAAAGCGTCCCCTGGGAAGGAACGAATACTTGAAGTCGCCATCGCAAGGATAGTAGTCTCAGCACTATCCTGCGTGCATGATATTGTGGCTGGAGTCCAGACAGGAGTGACAGTATTACTAGTGCCTGACCGCTCGGCTACGTTAATAAGTAATTCACGGATCTATAGGAACTTAATCTGAACTTCACATTTCGCAACACTTTAACAAATCTCAGATACAAGCTGTGAGAACAAACACATTGCTCAAGGGCTAGATGTTGTCTTTCAGTCAGTAAGGAAATGTTGGTACTGTGGACTGATTCATATTGACTTTGACTGGAATGATACACTAAGTGAACGTTCAAAAGTGACTGGGACATCTTCTCAGTGAAAATACTGAAGGGCATAAGTCAAAAAAAAAAAAATAGAGAGAATGACACAATAAGCTTAAATGGAAGAAAATGCTTAACTATTCTTCATAAGTAATTAAAAATTGACAAGTTACACAGTAAGCAAAGAACTCACACAAGAAAAATATGCAACTTAACAAACACTGAAAATCAAGAGAACTTGTACTTTGCTCAAATCTAATTTGCTCAACTTTTACTTTAAATTGAAAGGATGGCACAGTGAGTTGTCTTTACTTTCAATGCAACAAGGAAATACACAATAAAATGATAAAATGGACTCAATAAACTTGTGCAAAAATTAAAACAGACATACAATTCACTGAAATAAAATAAAATGACACAGACAGAATAAAACACTATGCACATAACAGAGCATAAGAAACTGCACTGTAATAAACTGTAGCAATATATCAAATTAACAATTGCTAATCAACAAGTACTTTCATAAAAATTTTCTGCAAGGAAACTTTAATACCAACACAATATTTGCACAAGAATTATTGCAAAATGAGTCAATGTGCAATAATAAAAAAAATTATTACACACACAAGAAAAGAAATATATCAAGGAATGAACACTTTAACTCTTAACTGCACTTAAACAACACTTAACAAGCAAAAGAACAATTTACTTTAAAGGAAGAACTTAAAAATTGCACTAAGAGTGAATTTGTTCAATGAAACATGAAAAATAATAGGTGCTAAAAACACATAACAAAAAAAGTTTTAACACTTACAGTGATGCAGAACACAACACATCAATATAACACAATACTGGGATTTCTTGCAAAGAAACTTGATGTGTGAAAAATTTTGTAAAAAAATGATTTCTTGTTTGCACAAAATAATGGCACAATTGTCTGTGGAAATAAGACAAATTAGACACTGGCTAAATGAAAAGAATATGAACACAAGAATGTTCAACACACAGGGAACAAAATAAAAATACACAAATGCTGGGAAGAAAAAAAAATAACAGACAACACTGAGTTGTGATGCAGAATATGAGGTGAAAAATTTACTGAAATACTTCACTGGAATACTGAGAACACAAGGTGATTCTGAAGTGTAAACACAAGTTCTATACTGCTCATATGTTGCACACACAACAAAGGAAAAACACTAAGTACTTACTTCAAGTGTATAAAAAGATACACAACACAACAGACATAAAATAATGCACGAAAATTAACACTGAATTAAGGAGACTAAAAGAAATTAATGCAAACAAACACTGAGTCTGAACAAGAGTCACTGAATGTCACTAAGAAAAAAAAATCACTGGAAACTCAAAAGAAATGTCTCAACACTCGCAAATGTCTCTAAAAAAAATATTATCGCTGTAACAACTTGGTGAAAAATGAGGCTGATGATAGTGGAGAGTAGGGGAATGTTTATGTCGTCTTGCTGCTGTCCTCTGCACAGGTGATCGTAGAATTGCGCTTACATCGAAGAATGACACACACAGGAGGCTTTATAAAGGTGGCGCGAACACACTCTAGCTCTTGACCCCCTATGTGGTCCTTAAAATATGGTGCTACAACCCTTAGCAGTGCACCAAAACACTGAAGAAGTTAGGTGAGTGGGTAATGGCTGAGTGAGGCGTCTAAGACCGGCAATGGTGAGACACACGTGATCGTGAGTGGTTGGGTCTATGGGTTGAACGTCGTAAGCCTCACTGAGAACGACCACACTGCCGCGAAAATATTTCTAAGCCGACCGGCTTAAAAACAAACCCACGAAATACTACAACACCACAAGGATGAAAAAGAGCACTCAGAATGCTTGGAGCTTGAATCACAAGCGATGAAGACTACTCACGTGGCTTGCTTGAGTACTGGGGAAAGACACCTGGGTTAGTTGCTAGCTGGCTTATCTTAACCCTTCACACAGAATGGCTTGACAACCTCACACGATGAGCACAGCAGAGGTGGAAGCTGACTTGGCAGGCAAAAGAATTAGATGGGATAGGCTAGGCTGGACTAGGACTCCGTTGTTCTGACTCCCCCACCACAGACTGGAAACTGACTTATTTTGCAAACTCGGGTCAACCCATCGGGAGTGATGCAAATAAGCAGATAAACACTAATACAAAGAGACTGACCAGTGAATAATGTAGAAGCTGGTAGGAGCTTGGGCGAGTAGCTGACTTGAGGTAGCTGGCTGGCGTTAACCACGATAGGCCTACTGGTGACACGAAATGGCCGTCTTGCTGGTCGAAAATTTATCTCCAGAAATCGCTGTAATCGTCAGAATTACTATCCCACCGCTGCCACCATTTATCGTAAAGGGTTCTTAAATGGAGATATCGTAGGTTGAAGGTAGACACACTTGTTGGATGGTAACTTATATTGTCAGACTGAGATGATGAGGGATGGAGCCCGCTGCCTTGCCTGTCTGCTGAATGGTCTACCGCCGAGTGAAAGCGGGGCAGAGGTATGAGCCTACACATGTGCATCCCGTGACGTCACACAAAGTCACAGGCCTACAAGGGATCTTGTATCTAAAGCACATGGATGATACTAATATGCTATGCTATATAATACAGGGATCAGCAACTATGCTGACATAGTAACAGGTGCACAGAGCATAGTGGTGTATAGTAACAGGTGCACAGAGCATAGTTGTGTATAGTAACAGGTGCACAGAGCATAATGGTGTATAGTAACATGTGCACATAGCATTGTGGTGTATAGTAACAGGTGCACAGAGCATAGTGGTGTATAGTAACATGTGCACAGAGCATTGTGGTGTATAGTAACAGGTGCACAGAGCATTGTGGTGTATAGTAACACGTGCACAGAGCATAGTGGTGTACAGTAACATGTGCAAAGAGCATTGTTGTGTATAGTAACATGTGCACAGAGCATTGTGGTGTATAGTAACATGTGCACAGAGCATTGTGGTGTATAGTAACATGTGCACAGAGCATTGTGGTATATAGTAACATGTGCACAGAGCATAGTGGTGTATAGTAACATGTGCACAGAGCATTGTGGTGTATAGTAACATGTGCACAGAGCATTGTGGTGTATAGTAACATGTGCACAGAGCATTGTGGTGTATAGTAACATGTGCACAGAGCATTGTGGTGTATAGTAACTTGTGCACAGAGCATAGTGGTGTATAGTAACATGTGCACAGAGCATGGTGGTGTATAGTATCATGTGCACAGAGCATTGTGGTGTATAGTAACAGGTGCACAGAGCATTGTGGTGTATAGTAACAGGTGCACAGAGCATTGTGGTGTATAGTAACATGTGCACAGAGCATTGTAGTGTATAGTAACATGTGCACAGAGCATAGTGGTGTATAGTAACATGT
Source organism: Cherax quadricarinatus (assembly GCF_026875155.1). NCBI lineage: Eukaryota > Metazoa > Arthropoda > Malacostraca > Decapoda > Parastacidae > Cherax > Cherax quadricarinatus. The sequence goes on from NC_069450.1 coordinate 34,689,452, forward strand.
GCACAGAGCATGGTGGTGTATAGTATCATGTGCACAGAGCATTGTGGTGTATAGTAACAGGTGCACAGAGCATTGTGGTGTATAGTAACATGTGCACAGAGCATGGTGTATAGTATCATGTGCACAGAGCATTGTGGTGTATAGTAACATGTGCACAGAGCATGGTGGTGTATAGTATCATGTGCATAGAGCATTGTGGTGTATAGTAACAGGTGCACAGAGCATAGTGGTGTATAGTATCATGTGCACAGAGCATTGTGGTGTATAGTAACATGTGCACAGAGCATTGTGGTGTATAGTAACATGTGCACAGAGCATTGTGGTGTATAGTAACATGTGCACAGAGCATTGTGGTGTATAGTAACATGTGCACAGAGCATAGTGGTGTATAGTAACATGTGCACAGAGCATGGTGGTGTATAGTATCATGTGCACAGAGCATTGTGGTGTATAGTAACAGGTGCACAGAGCATTGTGGTGTATAGTAACATGTGCACAGAGCATGGTGGTGTATAGTATCATGTGCACAGAGCATTGTTGTGTATAGTAACATGTGCACAGAGCATGATGGTGTATAGTATCATGTGCACAGAGCATTGTGGTGTATAGTAACAGGTGCACAGAGCATAGTGGTGTATAGTAACATGTGCACAGAGCATTGTGGTGTATAGTAACATGTGCACAGAGCATTGTGGTGTATAGTAACATGTGCACAGAGCATTGTGGTGTATAGTAACATGTGCACAGAGCATTGTGGTGTATAGTAACATGTGCACAGAGCATAGTGGTGTATAGTAACATGTGCACAGAGCATGGTGGTGTATAGTATCATGAGCACAGAGCATTGTGGTGTATAGTAACAGGTGCACAGAGCATTGTGGTGTATAGTAACATGTGCACAGAGCATGGTGGTGTATAGTATCATGTGCACAGAGCATTGTGGTGTATAGTAACATGTGCACAGAGCATGGTGGTGTATAGTATCATGTGCACAGAGCATTGTGGTGTATAGTAACAGGTGCACAGAGCATAGTGGTGTATAGTAACAGGTGCACAGAGTATAGTGGTGTATAGTAACAGGTGCACAGAGTATAGTGGTGTATAGTAACAGGTGCACAGAGCATTGTGGTGTACAGTAACATGTGCACAGAGCATAGTGGTGTATAGTAACATGTGCACAGAGCATAGTGGTGTATAGTAACAGGTGCACAGAGCATTGTGGTGTATAGTAACATGTGCACAGAGCATAGTGGTGCATAGTAACATGTGCACAGAGCATTGTGGTGTATAGTAACAGGTGCACAGAGCATTGTGGTGTATAGTAACAGGTGCACAGAGCATTGTGGTGTATAGTAACATGTGCACAGAGCATAGTGGTGTATAGTAACATCTGCACAGACATTGTGGTGGCTAGTAACATGTGCATAGAGCATAGTGGTGTATAGTAACATGTGCACAGAGCATAGTGGTGTATAGTAACATGTGCCCAGAGCATAGTGGTGTATAGTAACATGTGCACAGAGCATAGTGGTGTATAGTAAGATGTGCACAGAGCATAGTGGTGTATAGTAACATGTGCCCAGAGCATAGTGGTGTATAGTAACATGTGCATAGAGCATAGTGGTGTATAGTAACATGTGCACAGAGCATAGTGGTGTATAGTAACATGTGCCCAGAGCATAGTGGTGTATAGTAACATGTGCCCAGAGCATAGTGGTGTATAGTAACATGTGCACAGAGCATTGTGGTGTATAGTAACAGGTGCACAGAGCATAGTGGTGTATAGTAACAGGTGCACAGAGCATTGTGGTGTATAGTAACAGGTGCACAGAGCATAGTGGTGTATAGTAACAGGTGCACAGAGCATTGTGGTGTATAGTAACAGGTGCACAGAGCATAGTGGTGTATAGTAACATGTGCACAGAGCATTGTGGTGTATAGTAACAGGTGCACAGAGCATTGTGGTATAGTAACTTGTCCTGGGAGGGAGTGAGTGCACTATTCTGCCTTATCACACATCTTCCACTCCTCCCTTTCCTCCACCGCCCACCACAAGGACGGGAGACCCCTCTCCTCCCCCCACCACCACCATGAACTACATGCGATATGTGCCATGCGCCATTTTCCCTTCAGCGTGGGCTTACCACACAGTTTGAGGTATGGCAGATGATGAAGCCAGCCAGCCACAAACCCAGGGAAACAGTGCACCCAACAATGAAAGAAGAGGCACATGTCAGGTGTGTGGAGAGTTTCGAGCACGCAACAGGGATGGCCGCATTCGTGCACACAATGGGTATGCAGGATCACATATGCCTCCAGCAGAGAGCAGCCCACAACCTCCACAGGCAGATGAGAATTCCAATGTCAACCTCCTCACTTGTGAAAGCCTCCTGCTGGCATTCAAATCCACTGCTAGCAGTACCCTCTCCCACATTCCTAAAGTGGCTCACCCATATTTAGCAGGGAAATTCACAGACCTTCTTAAGCAGGTGAATGGAGGTTGCACCAACTTAGAAGCCCGAGGCACCATCCAAGCGTGGCGCAACCTACTCCTGTTCGGCAATGTCTGTCTTGCAGTTCCTGAGAGACTAGGCAAACTGCTAACCATGTCAGTTTTCAAGGCAGTGCGCAACTACCCAAGAACGGATAATTGTGTCCCTCTGCCCCATCATTGCAGGAATCACAAAGGTAGACCGAAGAAAAGTCCCACTGAAAACGAGAAAATTTGCGCACAAGTTAGAAAAAAAATCGAAGAAGGTAACACAGTGGGAGCAATCCGAATAATTACAAGTGACGACACTGTAGCTCCCAAAGATGAGACCATGGCCCAAGCACTAAGAGACAAGCATCCAACCAGGGACACCATAGCCATCAACAACAACCCTGAGGAAGACCCCATTACTGAACAATTATTTTTGCCAGAATCGGAAGTCTATAAGGCGATTGTGTCATTTCCTGCAGGATCTGCAGGAGGTTACACAGGAATTCGACCTCAGCACCTCAAAGAAATGGTAAATCCAGTACTCGGTGCATCTGCATCACTTCTTCTCACCGGGTTAAGAACTTTCGTCAACAACTGCCTGGCTGGGTGAATCCCAGAAGAAATTAAACCTTTCTTTTTTGGAGCCTCACTGTGTGCATTGAAGAAGAAGGATGGGGGAATCAGACCCATTCTGCATCACAACTCAGTGTTGCCTGTTATTGTTTTCTCCCAGCATTTGTGTATTGATAATTTTTTTTATTCATTCATTGCCATTTTAATTTTTTTTTCTCTGTGTGTTGAACATTCTTGTGTTAATTCTTTTCATTCAGCCAGTGTCTAATTTGTCTTATCTCCACAGACAATAGTGCCATTAGTTTGTCTGAAGCAAGACAATTATTTTCCAATTTTTCATACCTCAAGCCTCATTACAAGAAAATTCTCATAGTATTGTGCATATATATTGATGTGTTGTTCCTGCATCACTGTGAGTGTTCACCTTTTTTTGTTTTGTGTTTTTGCCTCTATTATTTTTCATATTTCATTGAACAAATTCACTCTTAGAGCAATTTTTGCCATCTTTTAAAGTAAAGCATTCTTTTGCTTATCCAGTAAGTGTTGCTTAAGCTGCAATTAAGAGTTAAAGTGTTCAATCAGTTAATTCCTTGATATTATATTTTTTTAGTGTTGCTCTTGTAAACTGCATTTTCTTGTGTGTGTAATTTTTTTTATTATTTCAATATTGACTCATTTTGCAATAATTCTTGTGTAAACATTGTGCTGCCATTAATTTCTTGTTTTCTTTCAGAAATTTTTATGTAGTGTTGTGCAGTACTTTTGATTAAAAATTCTTATTTGCAATATTGCTACAGTTTATTTCAGTGCAGTTTCATATGCTCTGTTCTGTGCATAATATTTTGTTCCTTGTGTGTCACTTAATATTTTTTATTTAGAATTGCTTTCCCAGTTTGTTTTAATTTTGCACAAGCTTTATTGATTCCATTTTAACATTTTTGATTGATTTATCATTTTTTTGTTGAATTACTTTATTGAACTGAGAGTAAAGACAACTCACTGTGCCATTAATTCAATTTAAAGTAAATTTGAGTAAATTTGATTTGAGTAAAGTAATTTCTCTTGATTTTCAGAGTGTTGTTTATCCACTTGAATAATTCTTTTTTTCATGTGAGTTTTCCTTGCTTACAGTGTAACTTGTCAATTTTTATTTACTTATGCAGAATAGTTAAGCATTTACTTCCCACTTAAGTTTACTGTGTTGTGTGCTCCTCAGTTATATTTTTGTTTCTTTAAACTCCTGTTTAAAATTTTGCAAACATGTCTCAAGTCTTCTCGAGCGATGCCTTAGCACACACTTCTAGTCCAAGCAATAATGCGTCAGTCCAAAATTCGAGTAATTCTTTATCAAACAATAGACACACTCAGACTTCGAGCCTTCGCAATTTTAGTCGTGACCCTTATGATGCTATGCCATTGTTCAACGGGAATCCAGACAACCTGGAAGCATGGTTTACCGTTGTTCGTGCTAGAGTAAATGCCTCAGTAGATGGTCCCCCATCAGAGAGTTGTATAATTAGTATCGAAAAGGAGAGTCTAGCTCGTTCATAAGCTGCCTCGCATGTCTTCAATTTGATCCATATGAAGGACTTTCAGGATCTAACCAAGTAAACAACTTATGAGTAATTAATCCGTAACTATCTTGAACCAGTGTGAGAAATCGATCCTTTTGTTGTTCTTTAGGAATAAGTGTGTACAGCTCCGAGGCCAGAGGAATTAGCAGCATACGGCGTTATTAAACAGTTAATGCCACCAACGGCAATGTATGTGTATAATTCCAGTCCACTAACTGCCACAATGGGACTGCTTGCAGCCCTTATCCATGTGCGTAACTTGTGTCCCGAGGGAACCTTTCCCTATCAAAGGCCTATGTCAACCGCTTTGTCTAATCCCATAACTCCTCTTGTTTGTGCTACAACCAAAACTCCCGATCCAAATCACTCGCGACCATCATCCAAAGCTAGTGTCAAGAGTTATCATTCCCGTAGTACTTGTAGTATGTACAGTACACATAGCCAAAGAACTTGCTATAATTGTGGTTACCGTGGACATATCACGGTAAATTGCAATTATAGTCACTCTAAAAGGCACCGTAATGCTGATAAGTACCAGTCCAATTTGCCTTATTGTGCTTATCACAGAATTCATGGCCATGACACATCCGAGTACTTTAAATCCAGTACTTTAAATCCTTCTGTGGCCATTCCAACCACAGAGCCAGGAGAGGAAATAGAGGTCGGGGTTCTCAGAATAACCAGAACCAGCCTCCTTCTTCCAATTCAGGGGAATCCGAGCGCCCCAGTCAACTCGTCCAGTCGTGACAGTAGGTGATAATGAATACACCATCCCCGTTCACAATTCCTTTGAAGCCTTAAGCGGTCTTGAGAATGACAATCCCGCTGTTGATGTTGCTTCACACGTCTCTGACGTAGATGAATTTGGGGATGAAGTGGAACATGCCTTCTCCGATGACAACCCACCTTTTTGTTTGCACATAACTCCCAATGAAACGATAGGTCCTCTGGTGCAAGCATCCATTCATAATGCGCCCGTTCATGTGTTCATGGACTCTGGTGCGCAAATTAATATCATCAGGTCTAGTTTGTTTAAAGATAAGCAGTTACAACGTGTCCTCCTCGTTGAACCCACCACAGTAACCTCCCTTAGTGGAGTAGCTGGTTCCCTTCTGCGTGTCAGAGGTCAGACTTCACTCACCTTTCCTATCCAAGGCAGAGACTTTACTGCTTCTATCCTTGTTGTTGACCAGATTACCTTCCCTGGTGACCTTCTACTGGGATTTGCTTCTATGAGAGACTTACGTATTGTGCTTGACCCTTACCATTGGAATGCCCAAACTGACGACTTGATCATTCCATTTTGGGGTTACAAACTTGGATCCGAGATCTGCCATACTGCCGCAGAGTACGACGTTCGGATTAAGTCCTTACAAGCCAATGCATTTTCCAGTAGCGTACCCAAGCGGTCAGGCACTAGTAACTCTGTCACTCCAATCTGTGTTCCACTTACAACTTGAGACATGCAAGATAGTGTGTTGCCTCAAGTGTCCGAGGACGCTCAGACTGACTTGAGTGCTCAGTCTATCCCAGCAACGTCTGCCAGTTCAAGTAGTAGTTTCTCCACAGGGGATGCCTTGTCGGAAAACGATTACTTGAAACTGGTAATGCCATCTCTTGTTGATGTCACATGCCGTCTGCAGAAAGGCATCTCTGTTGCGGCTAGTGCTCTCACTAGAGTGTCTGTTGTTGTCCCTAATGCTCCAGATGGTGATAACGTCCTAGTTGACAGTGACTCTTGCAAGGTCAAGGGTTTATTTGTTGAACCTTCCTTACATGTTGTAAGAGACAGTAAGATCCATTTATTCGTCGCTAACACTTCTGGTCACAGTGTTCGTCTCAGAGCAAATACTAATCTTGTTGACCTAGTTCACCATCCTTACCCTGTTCAGGTACAGGATGACTTGCCACCTGACTAGTGGGTCGGTGCTATTTCAACAGGGGAGACCTCATCCACTCCACTGGATCAATCCATTCCACCTGTTGAGGAGAAAGACTTAGCTCCCACTGACTTCCCAGACGAAGTCAAGCATTTGTTGACTCTCTTGAACAAACGTCGTAGTCATTGCCTTACCAGGTGAGAAGATAGGTATAACGAACTTATTGTCCCATTGTATTCCACTTGAACCTGGTACTAGACCTATCTATATACCTGCGTACAGAATGCCTCATTCCCAAGTTGCTGTCGCAGAAGAATTGATTAATCAAATGCTTAATGATGGAGTTATTGCACCTAGCAATTCACCCTGGAATGCGCCCTTGATCCTAGTACCTAAGAAGGATGGTACTTGGCGCCCGGTGATTGACTTTAGGAAGTTAAATGCGAAAACTATTCCAGATCGCTTCCCACTTCCTGTACTTGGTGATCTTTTAAGTAACATCGGAGATAACAAAGTCTTCTCGACCCTGGACTTGTTACAAGGGTCTTGGCAAGTCACTCTTCACGAGGACAGCCAAGAGTTAACTGCATTCTCCACTCCCACAGGTCATTAACACTTCCTCCTAATGACCTTTGGATTACGATCCTCCCCTATCATATTCTCAAGACTCATGACCAATATCTTTAGAGGTCTCATATGGTGTACTTAGATGACGTAATCGTCATGTCCGAAGATGTGGATACACATTTGAAAAGACTTGATATAGTACTTGGTAAGCTTGAAGAAGCCAACTTAAAGATCAGACTGTCTAAATGTAAATTTTTCAGATCAGAAATTAAGTTTCTTGGTCACGTTTTCACTCCTAGAGGGGTTACGACAGATCAAATTAAAGTAATTGCAGTACTAAATTTTCCATCCCCCAAATCTGCTGATGCTGTAAGATCCTTTGTGGGTCTAGCAGGTTTTTATAGATCTTTCATTGCTAATTTTTCTTCAATAGTAGCTCCTCTAACTGAATTGCTTAAGAAAGATGCTCCTTTTGTTTGGACCTTCCGTCAAGAAAGAGCATTCCAGACACTAAAAGAAAAGCTAACGTCTGCTCCCATTTTGAAATTTCCAGATTTTTCTAAGCTCTTCTATCTGACAACTGAAGCTAGTTCAACTGGCATAGGTGCCGTACTAGCTCAGAAGACTGTCTGTAAGTACAACGCAGTTGCATTTGCTAGTCTAGTCCTTACGAAGGCTGAACGAAATTATACAGTAACGGAGCAAGAAGCTTTAGCAATAGTATGGTCTTTAAAGCACTTCCGAGACATTATTTGCCAGTAACCTGTTCATGTCTTGACAGACCATGCTCCACTGATACCTTTATTCCAGAATAAACAACCTACTGGAAGGTTAGCCAGATGGACCTTGACTATCCAAGAGTTCAATCCCACTTTTGAACATTTACCTGGCAAGACATACATAGTCGCAGATGCTTTATCGCGACACGTTAGTATAGTAGCTGCAGACCCTCCATTTACTGCCGAGGATGTAAAGAATGCCCAAAGAACAGATCCCATGTGGTCTGGTGTGATTCGATTCCTGCTCCAGGAAGATCTTATTCTGACTGTGAAGCCACCAGCACCCAATAGTGACGTTGTAATGAGCCAAGAATTTCTGTATCGAACAGCCGAGTTGGGTACTCCTAGCAGAAGAGTTTACCAGTTAGTAATTCCACAGTCACTAGTGAATGTAGCTCTACAGCTAGTTCACGATGCACCAGGTGTTGCACACCCTGGTATGGATCATTCTGTGAAACAAGCCAGAATGAAATACTTTTGGCCACGAATGGCAACTGACATTTCAGAGTATGTTAAGAAATGTAGTGTTTGTATGCAGCATAAAGGAAATGTCAATGGTCCTAATCCAATCCAGGTGTATCCAACTGCTAGCAAACTGTGGGAAAGAGTTGTGCCAGATTTGTTAACCAATTTTAAATGTTCCCTCCAAGGCAACAAACATCTGTGTGTTATGGTAGACTATTTCACCAGATATTGTGAGTTAGTTCCTATTGCAGATAAGACTGCTGAGACAGTAGCTAAAGTGTTTAAAGAACGCATTATCTGCAGGCATACCACCCCTAAGTCCTTAGTAATAGATAATGGAGGTGAATTCTGTAATGAGATTCTTGAAAATTTGTGTACCTTGTACAAGATCTCTAAATCCACCATTGTTCCTCATCATCCTGCCAGCAATGGGTTAGCAGAACGAACCAATAATAAAGTACTTGATGTCTTGAGAGCCACTATCAACCCCAATAGTGAAACTTGGGATGAAGTTATACCAGATGTTCAATGTGCTATAAATTCTGCTTACAATGCTTCCATAGGTAACACTCCACATTATGCATTGTATGGTGTAGACAAGCGTTTACCTTATGAGTTGTTATATTCCACACCTAAACCCAATTATAACCCTGATGATTTCATAGCAACTCGTACCAGATAGCTCAAAGTGTTTTTAAAAGAATCCATGAAACACTTCATAAATCAACAGCAGAATTTACTAAAGTAACTAATAGCCGTGCTAAGCCGACAAAAGTTAATGTGGGTTCGAGAGTAATGCTGACTAATTTCAACAAAACATCCGCAATGCGTAAGCTCGATCAAAAGTTTATTGGCCCTTATCGAGTAGTTGAACATATCAATGGCAATAAGTATAAGGTTAGAGAAATTAGTACTGGTCAGTATAAAGAATCGCATATAGATCATATGAAGCTAGTATGCAATGTTGATGATATTGCTACTCAAACTAATGTGACAGATGCTGACAATCCTCTTGACTCTATATGCTCTACCTCTAACACTCAGCCAGATATTCAACCCGAATGTCATTATTCTCCGTGTACACGACAAATAATGAGAAACCCTCGAGTATCTTTTGTAGATACTTGATCTGATCTCCCTGAGTCAAGGCATGTGTTAGCCATCGCAAAGGAATTCGATCCTCCCAGAGATGATAACCATTCTGCATATGTAAATCTTACCCTTGCAGAGTTCGGTTTAAATGTAAATAGCCTGTATAATTAGATGTCCAAGATGAATGAAGTTCTCAACTGTGTGTTTTGTTATCAGCTGATCAGTTTTCAGATTTTTTTTTTTTGTGTGTGTTCACGTTCCCTCCGAATTCTGAGAATTTAGCAGTAATGATCTATGTGCACCAGATTTGCCTTTGCTGTTAATTACTTTCACCTTTGTAAACATATTTATTCTTCTTCAGAATCCGTAGAGTTCATGAATACAGATCGATCGATCAATTCCATCCTTTATTATACAATGAATTGTTCTTAAAATTCATAATGCATTACGTTAAAACCCATTACGTTAACACCAATTACGTTAAAACCCCATTATGTTAACATCCATTGTAAATACCATCCATTAGTTCTAAGTTACATATGTCCTTGTTATTGTATAGAACCAGCCCAGAGCCACCTGTCTGTTCAGCCTATAGCGTAGCATTGTATGTCGAGACAACATGCATAACATGACCGAGCTGTCATCATAGTTGCTGATCTCTTAAATGTGTTGTATAGCTTATCTGAGTATCATAGTACCATCCATATGTTTTACATGCACGATCCCTTGCTAGGCCTAGTGACTGTTTGTATGACATCACGGGATGCGGCATGAGTGCATGGGATGCACTACCTCGCCCTCAGTTATTCACGCACAGGCCTATGGCAAGACATGGCAGGCTGGGCTCCCTTTTTCTCACACTCTGCAATATAGTGTTACCATCCACAAGTGTGTTTATCTACATCCATCTATCTCCTTACGAACCCCCACAACAAAAGCTCATCTCCTGGCAGTGAAGGCACCACACTCAGGAGATTTCCTGTCAGCTGCTCCCAATTCCTCCTTGGGCACTTGACTAGACCCAAAGGCCAATCGGATTGGTGTTGCTCTTCGCCTAGCCGCCCCCATCCTCACCGAACATAGGTGTATTTGCGGCAGGGCAACAGCTGATCAATTCAGACTTCATGGTCTCGTGTGTCACACAGCAGAAGGGAAGTATGCCAGGCATGAGGAGGTCAATTACATCATAAAGAGAAGCCTCGCCACAGCCCATTGCCTAGCTCAACGGGAACCACAAGTGCACAGGTCTGATGGAAGACAAAAGTGTCCTGTTGGAGCCACTATGCTACCTTGGAAGGATGGAGAGCAGATTGCCTGGGACTACACATGTGCCACCACATTGGCAGACACCTACTTGCTATACTCCGTAGTGGAAGGGGGTGGAGCTGCCAGCCACAGGGAGACCCAGAATATCCGAAAATATGAAGACCTTCCCCCTTGCTATAACTTCATCCCAGTAGGGTCGGAGACCCTTGGAGCATGGGGCAAGTGTGCTCTAAAGTTCCTAATAGAGCTGGGTGAAAAGCTCATCATAGAAACCAAGGACCACAGGGCGACCAGCTTCCTCTTTCAGAGACTCAGTGTTGCGATCCAGAGAGGAAATGCCTGCAGCATTCTCGGCATGCGACCCACCGCCGGGGAGCTGGACGAAGTATTCGAGATGTAGCTCTGAGTTACCTATGTTGTTTTACTTTCTATCGCATTTTTTTTAATGTTTTGTCAATGTATTTTGTCTTTAAATAAAATATATATAAAATATAGGGGGTTGTAGGAGAAAATTCTCAAACAGCTTCAGGGAGAACCTTGAGTTTTCCCTGAAGCAAGTTTATTCTTTTCTCTGAGGATGAGGGTCCCTATAACAGTTCTAGAGGTGGTACCTCCCTATATTTTAATATATATATATATATATATATATATATATATATATATATATATATATATTATATATATATATATATATATATATATATAATATAATATAAGTGAACAGTATTTAGATAAGGCTAAAGAGGTCTTTGTGGCATTTATGGATTTGGAAAAGGCGTATGACAGGGTGGATAGGGGGGCAATGTGGCAGATGTTGCAGGTGTATGGTGTAGGAGGTAGGTTACTGAAAGCAGTAAAGAGTTTTTACGAGGATAGTGAGGCTCAAGTTAGAGTATGTAGGAAAGAGGGAAATTATTTCCCAGTAAAAGTAGGCCTTAGACAAGGATGTGTGATGTCACCGTGGTTGTTTAATATATTTATAGATGGGGTTGTAAGAGAAGTAAATGCGAGGGTCTTGGCAAGAGGCGTGGAGCTAAAAGATAAAGAATCACACATAAAGTGGGAGTTGTCACAGTTGCTCTTTGCTGATGACACTGTGCTCTTGGGAGATTCTGAAGAGAAGTTGCAGAGATTGGTGGATGAATTTGGTAGGGTGTGCAAAAGAAGAAAATTTAAAGTGAATACAGGAAAGAGTAAGGTTATGAGGATAACAAAAAGATTAGGTGATGAAAGATTGGATATCAGATTGGAGGGAGAGAGTATGGAGGAGGTGAATATATTCAGATATTTGGGAGTGGACTTGTCAGCGGATGGGTCTTTGAAAGATGAGGTGAATCATAGAATTGATGAGGGGAAAAGGGTGAGTGGTGCACTTAGGAGTCTGTGGAGACAAAGAACTTTGTCCTTGGAGGCAAAGAGGGGAATGTATGAGAGTATAGTTTTACCAACGCTCTTATATGGGTGTGAAGCATGGGTGATGAATGTTGCAGCGAGGAGAAGGCTGGAGGCAGTGGAGATGTCATGTCTGAGGGCAATGTGTGGTGTGAATATAATGCAGAGAATTCGTAGTTTGGAAGTTAGGAGGAAGTGCGGGATTACCAAAACTGTTGTCCAGAGGGCTGAGGAAGGGTTGTTGAGGTGGTTCGGACATGTGGAGAGAATGGAGCGAAACAGAATAACTTCAAGAGTGTATCAGTCTGTAGTGGAAGGAAGGCGGGGTAGGGGTCGGCCTAGGAATGGTTGGAGGGAGGGGGTAAAGGAGGTTTTGTGTGCGAGGGGCTTGGACTTCCAGCAGGCATGTGTGAGCGTGTTTGATAGGAGTGAATGGAGACAAATGGTTTTTAATACTTGACGTGCTGTTGGAGTGTGAGCAAAGTAACATTTATGAAGGGATTCAGGGAAACCGGCAGGCCGGACTTGAGTCCTGGAGATGGGAAGTACAGTCCCTGCACTCTGAAGGAGGGGTGTTAATGTTGCAGTTTAAAAACTGTAGTGTAAAGCACCCTTTTGGCAAGACAGTGATGGAGTGAATGATGGTGAAAGTTGTTCTTTTCCGGGCCACCCTGCCTTGGTGGGAATCGGCCAGTGTGATAATAAAATATATATATATATATATATATATATATATATATATTATATATATATATATATATATATATATATATATATATTATTAACACACTGGCCGATTCCCACCAAGGCAGGGTGGCTCATTCACTCCATCACTGTCTTGCCAGAAGGGTGCTTTACACTACATTTTTTAAAGTGCAACATTATATATTTATTTATTTATTTATCTATTTATACATACGCAGAAATACTCGATTAGGTATATACATAAAGGGATCTAAAAGTCTCAGTGTACTGTTCATATACCACTACATTAACACAGATTGTCTCCGCACTATATAAACACCGTGAGAGATACACTATTTTCGGTGTATAATATCTCAAATTGTGTACACGTTCGGTTTACTTACACTGACAAAATACAAACCTATTTGTGTATGCATTAGGAGAAGCATTCATGTAGTCATATTCTATCATATTCTAGAACATGTCTACCGATAGATTCTAGCTATCGATCTGTTCAGACTGAGAGACATACCTCTCGGCGCATTGACATTAAGATACACGTGTTGCGGTGTGTGTATGTGCAATGACATACAAACCACTAGGTAAATATATATATATATATATATATATATATATATATATATATATATATATATATATATATATATATATATATATATATATATACACTACAAGAAATACAGAAATCGGAGTTTATACAATGAATTAGACAAACATTGCTTGGTTAATGAACGCTGATGATAAATAAAGACCCTACACATGTATGGTATACAATACCGAGAAGAAGAATTAGATGATGCACACGTGTCTTATTCTTCATCATGTAGGTATTGTGTATAATTCATGTGCAACTTGTCAGACACTGCAACATCATGAAGTCTTGACTTATAGGACATCTCCACAACCTTCTTAATTACTATTAACCTATCCTTTGGATGGTGCGACCTACTACTAAGGAATCCCGCCTACCAAGGACAATGCCTTCGTCTGCTTCACGTCCCTCACCTGACGCTGGCAAAAGCAACAACATTCATACCTATGCTTCAGAGTCTTCAAGGTATAGCGCATATTTAGTTATGGTTATAATAATTATTTTTCAGATTTTTCTAGACTACATTGCTCTTCACCGACTCCAAGACTGAAGGACTCATTACCTCGTCTTTTGCATATAGTGAGCTGTTTCTATCATGTCCTCGAATTTGTATTGATAAAGCCACTCGATAGCGAAACGTCTACAGTAAAAATACCCAGGTGCTGCACATATATTTAATTTTCAATGAAAAACTAGCCTCACGAGCAGCTAGTACACCAAACAGGGATGAGAATGAAATTAGCTTAGAAGCTCCCACACCTCCGTATGCCCTCGGATGGCGGCCCAACAGCTAGCTGTGTGCTGGCTGCGCCATTCTTGTAGGGTTGGGTGGTCCTGTGGTTTAAAGCGTCATGTGGTTCTCGCTTACCATGAGGCAGGCCAGTTCAACATGGGTTCGAATCCTTGGCTAGCGCAGTGTTGTTATTGATCAATACCACTCGATCGTGGTTGCAATAATATATATATATATATATATATATATATATATATATATATATATATATATATATATATATATATATATATATATATATATATCTTCATTCATTCTTGATGGTATTCGGGAATGTTATGGGGTTGGTAGTATAGGAGATTGGAATGCCTCTGTGGGACCGTACACCAAGCGAAACACATCTAGTTAATGGAGTAATTCGCTAAGCCGATTAACATGGGGTCCAACAATTCAGGAGAGAGGTGAAGGGCTAGAACAACACACTCAGTTACTTACAGAGTTATGAGAGAGAGAGAGAGAGAGAGAGAGGAGAGAGAGAGAGAGAGAGAGAGAGAGAGAGAGAGAGAGAGAGAGAGAGAGAGAGAAAGAGTAGATGTGCAGATTACCTAGAAGTACCTCCAACACGCATATATCAGCACTGTCTAGCACAGTGTAAATGGCCTTCTCTGTGGAATGAGCCAGGTGTGGTCCCTGTTCACAATAAGAAGAGCAGAGTGAAAGTCAGCAGCTAATACCACTGTCGCTTCTGTCAATCACTGGTGAGATTCTTGAAACATTCTTGGACAATGTTGGCGCTTTCGATCGAGTATAACACCTAGTGCTTGTAAAACTGCATGCGCTGGGAATCGCCGCCTCTGCACTATGCCTCTTTAGTGATTAACTTCGAAGTAGATCTCTAAACGTAGTTCTCAATAGGAAATGTTGGAGCAGTGGTAGGAATGAAGAGGAACAGAGAGGCCTGCTACCAGGGGACGAAGTTGATATCCATCGGATGAAATTTGACTCCAAACTAACTATGAAGAATTGCGTTGTAAATCTTGCAAACGAAGGGGCCAGGAAGCTTACAGCACTTAGACGTATCTCATATCTACTCGGCAGAAGAAGTTGAAAAATTCTGTACGAGGCACAAGAATATTCACACTTGAGCATGCTCCACTTTCTTGGTATGCCTGCCCTCCATCTCATCTGCAATGTCTTGACAGAACAGAAAATAGAGCAAGACCCAGCTTGGACAGATCTGTCACTTCAGTGGAGCCTTCAACACCGAAGGAATGTTGGTGGCCCTACTATTATGTACAAGACCAATATTGTCAAAGTACAACACTTGCTGGTGCTTTCGATCGAGGATGGCACTAGGAATCACTGGCTCTACACTATGTCTTCTCAGTGATTACCTTCAAGGTAGATCTCTAAATGTAGTTCTCAACCAGACAGTCAACAAGACACTTTACTGGTATAAGGGTTCCTCAGAGAAGTATGCCTGGGCTTTTTTAATGGAATGTTTACTTCAATGACCTTCGTCTCAGAATCCCATGCATAGGCAGAAGACTGTACTCTGACATTTATTTATCCAAGAGAGAAAATGCAGCCTGCTCTATGTTACAGCAATCACCAGCTTACAGCTATATCTTGGGGTAAACGATGGCAGGTCACATTTGCTCTTGAGTAAACACAAATGATGACGATGATCTCTAGGCATTATGAAGGTAATGTTAGAGCAGTGATAAGAATGAATGGGAGAGTGTTGATACCCGGGGACAAAGCTTATATCTTTACTTTATAATTTGACTCCAAACTGACTATGAAAAACTATGTTGTGAATCCTGCAAAGAAAGCCGTCTGGAAGCTTAGAGCTCTTAGACAAAATTCGCATTTGCTCGACAGTAGGAGCTGCGAGATTCTGAACGAGGCTCAAGTAAGCTCACACTTTGTATATACTCCACTTTCTGGGATTGCCTGTCCTCCGTTTCATCGGCGACTTCTTGACAGAATAGTGAACATATCAAATCGACTTACTTATTTTGTTTTTTTACACAGGGCTTTACAATGTTAGGTTAAGGATTCATAACTTTGTTCAGAAACTATGAGCTTTTACTTACAACAGCTCACACACACACACACACCCACACACACAAGGACAGGATGTTCCAGGGAGGGGACACAGAAACAAGAGGCCACAATTGGAAGTTGAAGACACAAATGAGTCAGAGAGATAGTAGGAAGTATTTCTTCAGTCATAGAGTTGTAAGGCAGTGGAATAGCCTAGAAAATGACGTAGTGGAGGCAGGAACCATACACAGTTTTAAGACGAGGTTTGATAAAGCTCATGGAGCGGGGAGAGAGAGGGCCTAGTAGCAACCGGTGAAGAGGCGGGGCCAGGAGCTAGGACTCGACCCCTGCAACCACAAATAGGTGAGTACAAATAGGTGAGTACACACACACACACACACACACACACACACACACACACACACACACACACACACACACACACACCAGAAATCTAGTGGACGAACCAGGGAGGAAAGACTGTTAGTTAGAGCTCCAAAAAAGGGAGGAAGAGTGGGGAAGGAAGATAGAAGAGCTTGGCAAGATAATGGAGGAGAGGATAGCTGAAGAATGCAGGAAGTGGGAGCTACAAGTCTTAGCAGCAGGAGCTAGGATACAGTGCTTAGAAGAGAAACTAAAAACCTATAACAGATTAGAGAGACAAATGATAATTCAGATGTGGCATCAGGAAATTCTATGTCAGGCACAGACAAGGGGACGGTAAGAAACAAAGGATATATGCCATGCACGAAGGCCCTATGAGACCCAAGTGGGGCCAGGGAAAAGACGAGGAGCACACTAAGATCAAATGACAGGTCTGAAGACAATGAAGGTATGTTATATGCAGAGACTCTAACAGCCAACTGCTGTAGCAAGGAACAGCTGATCATGAAAGACAGTTCACTGAGCATAGAAGTTTCAGCAAGGACAGGGACTGAAGGCAAGAACATTTCAATGGAAGGAGCTAAAACACCTCGGAGGATGCAAATGGAGACTCAGTGAGAGGAGGAAAGGGAGAGGTCAGTTTTTGTCTATGGGCTCCAAGAAGCCAAAGGGGACAACTTTGAAGAAATAAAACAGAAGGGGGAAAAAGGATTGAAGGGATCATGAAAACAATAGGTGTGGGCGATATGACCCAGGTGACAAATTTTCGGAGAATTGGGTGGTTTGCGAGTGGAAGGAAAAGGCCTGTCAAAGTAATTTTCAAGGAAGAATCAGCTCGAACCAGGATCCTGCAAAAGGAAGCACGACTGAGGGACAAACTGGGGTACCAGACAGTATACCTCGATCATGACAGAACACAAGAAGAAAGGACTACACTGAAAGAGAGGGTACAGAGCTGTAAGGAGGAAAGAGAGGCAATGATGAAGATGAGCAGGACCCAGACACAGGAGGAAGGGCAAACACACCCCGCAGAAACTTCCGCAGAAAGACTCCAACCGCGACAATCCCAACACAACTGAGCAATCTAAACCAGGACCAACACACTGTTCCCTCTGCCATCAACCCCCACATCACAAACCTCACTCCAACAGCTGCCCCCAATGGGCATTCTGACCCCACACCCCTCATCACAAACCCCACCCACACCACAGCCCCCCATAGCCCCCACCAAGGCTCTCACTCCCCCAACCCCAATATTCTCCCAGGACCAGAGTGATAGAAAAGAAGCTGAAGGTTTGGTACACAAATGCAGACGGAATAATGAATAAATACGAGGAGTGGCACGAAAGAATCAGCGAGAAATCCGCAGACATCATAGCAGTCACAGAAACGAAACTCGCTGAGACAATAACAGATGCAATCTTCCCACTGGGATATCAGATCCTGAGGAAAGATAGGAGTAGAGGGGGAGGAGGAGTTGCACTGCTCATAAGAAACCAATGGGGATTTGAGGAAATGGAAGGCATGGACATGATTGGAGAAAGGGACTACATAGTAGGTACAATTCAGTCTGGAGAACATAAAGTAGTCATTGGAGCGATGTGTAACCCACCACAGAACTGCAGGAGGCCAAGAGAGGAGTATGAAGAAAACAACAGAGCGATGGTGGGCACACTGGCTGAGGTGGCAAGAAGAGCTCACACGAGCAGAGCAAGTTACTGGTAATGGGCGATTTTAACCACAGGGAGATCGACTGGGAAAACCTGGAGCCACATGAAGGTCCCGAAACATGGAGAGCCAAGATGATGGATGTGGTACTTGAAAACCTCATGCATCAACATGTCAGGGACACTACCAGAGAGAGAGGGGAGGATGAGCCAGCAAGGCTGGATCTTGTGTTCACCCTGAGCAATTCAGACATTGAGGACATCAATTACGAGAGGCCCCTTGGAGCTAGACATCAAGTGGTTCTGAGTTTTGATTATATAGAAGAGCTACAAGTGGAGAAGGTAACAGGAATTGAATGGGAAAAGTCAAACTATAAAAGAGGGGACTACACAGGTATGAGAAACTTCCTGCAGGAGATTCAGTGGGACAGAGAACTGGTAGGAAAATCAGGAAATGAGATGATGGAATATGTAACAACAAAGTGCAAGGAGGCAGAGGAAAGGTTTGTTCCTTAGGGAAATAGAAATAATAGGAAGACCAAAGCGACTCCTTGGTTTATCCAAAGGTGTAGGGAGGCAAAAACTAAGTGCAACAGAGAATGGGAAAGGTACAGGAGGCAAAAGACCAAGGAAAATAAGGAGATAAGTAGAAGAGCCAGAAACGAGAATGCACAGATAAAGAGGGAGGCCCAGCGACAGTACGAGATCGACATAGCATCGAAAGTCAATTCTGACCCGAAACTGCTGTAGCCTGGAACAACGACCACATCAAAGTCCTTCCCGGCATCTAAGTTGCCAGAAACAGGGTCAAGAAAACGTAACAAAGGCTCAAAGACTCCATCCTGAGGGCCAAAATGACTAACTCCAGCGTTCTGGAGACCAAATCCGCGGTGCAAGTGGACAACACCAAAGCCCAGGAGATCAACCCCGAGATTCAAGAGACCAATCTCAGTGTCCAAGAGGTCAATCCAAGAGGGAACCAATAAACCAACCCCAATGTCCTAGAGGCCTACCTCTGTCACCAAATCTTAATCCACTGGGTCAAAGAAGTCACACTCAGGGCTCAAGAGAACAAACCCAGAAACCGAGAGACCAAACCCAGGGTACAAGAAGCCATCCCCTGCCTCCAACAAGCGATTCCCAGGGTACAAAAGGCGAAACCCACGGTCAAGAGGATGCAGTCAAAGAAGAGGTTGCTAGCGAATCAGAGGTGAATGCAACGACTCCAGCTAGTGAGTTTCAGTCGGGTCTCTATATATCAAATATTCCATACGATTGTTCTTACAAAAAATTACATAAACTTTTCAGTACGTGTGGTGGTTTTGTACAACTAGTAATGCCCCATGGTGAGAGGGGTTACCGTGGGTTTGCCTACGCTTACTTCGAAAATGCCTCCCAGAGAGACCCTGATCTCAAGTTCAATGGTTATAAAATGCCATGCAACAGGCCGTGAAGACAGCTACACTACGTCCATGTACTGAAGCTGCAGGTAATGAATTCCAGATTTTAGGGCCTGTTATGTGCATTGAGTTTTTGCATAGCGTGAGATGGACACGAGGAACATCAAAGAGTGATCTGTGCCTTGTGTTATGGTCATGTGTTCTGTTGAGGTTGGCAAGGAGATGTTTGAGGGGAGGGTTAATATCAGAGTTAAGTGTTCTATGTATGTAATAGGTGCAGTAATAAGTATGGATGTTTTGTATGGTGAGTAGGTTGAGTGTATTGAATATTGGTAGAGTGTGCTGCCTGTAGTGAGAATTTTTTATCATTCTAACTGCAGCCTTTTGTTGGGTAATTAGTGGTCTGAGATGGTTACTTGTTGTTGAGCCCCATGCACAAATTCCATAGGTGAGATAGGGGTAAATAAGAGAGTGATATAGGGCCAGGAGGGCTGACTGTGGAGCATAGTACCGTATCTTCGATAGTATGCCTACAGTCTTGGAAATTTTCTTAGAAATGTGTTGTATATGTGTATGAAATTTGAGTCTATTATCAAGGTGGATTCCTAAGAATTTTCCCTCTGTTAGCTTTGTGATAGGTGATCCGTTTATCATTATGTTAAGAGGGACATCTGTAGCTCTGTTACCAAACTGAATGAAGTAGGTTTTGTCAATGTTTAGTGTAAGTTTGTTAGTCCTCATCCAGGTAGATATTTTCTGTAATTCGGTATTTACAGTATTGGCTAGTGTGACTGGGCTCGGGTGGGAGAAGACGTATGTAGTGTCATCTGCAAATAGTGTGGGTTTGAGTAATTGCGAAGCATTTGGTAGGTCATTTATGTATAGGAGAAAGAGAAGAGGGCCAAGGACACTTCCCTGTGGGACACCAACTGTAATTGGTTGTGCAGAAGAGTTTGCCCCATTTGCGTACACATATTGGCTTCTGTTGCTGAGGTATGACTTGAGGTAGTTGAGGGAGTGCCCTTTATACCATAGTGTGACAATTTTACGTGGAGCAAGTCATGGTCAACTGTATCAAAAGCTTTACGTAAGTCAATGAAGATCCCCAGTGGGACTTCTTTTTTCTCTATTGCAGTGTATATCGAACGAGCTACCTCGGCATACAAAACAGAGGAGAGTCGGAGGCTCGCTACAAGGCATATTCCGTCAGTCGCTACCTCCCGGAACCGTCAGACCATCTCTAGAGATACACCTATCATCCAAAAACTCCTTAAGCAGTGTTCCAAAATAAAGGAGGGTAGTTCAGCACATCCCCACGTGATCCAAGTTAGGATCTTGTTTTGTTAGTCATGCTCTAATATGAGTGTAGTCGAGCAAACACCAAATACACACAAACACACACACCCACACACACGTGTACACACACACACACAACCACACACACACACACACACACACACACACACACACATTACTTCAAATTCTGGGATCAAAATTGCTTTTTTAAAATTTGTTTATTCATAAAGAATTGGGAAATGATGCTCATTTTCCAGGAACAAGACAAAAGAGAATTTTTTTTACATAGTGTTATACGTCACCTGTCACCACTACTACACCTATCATCAGTACACTTGTCAGCACTACTTCACCTATCATCACTACACTTGCCACCACAACAATTCAACCATCATCACTACACTTGTCACCACAATAACACTTCTCACCACTACACTTGTCACCACTAGTATACCTGTCATCACTATACATGTGACCCCTACTATACCCATCATCACTACACTTGTCACCACTGCTATACCCATATACCCATCATCACTACACTTGTCGATACTAGTATACCCATCATCACTACACTTGTCACCACTGCTATACCCATATACCCATCATCACTACACTTGTCGATACTAGTATACCCATCATCACTACACGTATTACTTTCACACTACAGCAGTCACCATCACTAAACCAGTCACCATAACTACAAATGTCTCCATTACTAAACATACGACTTTCAAAGTACGTATCACTATTACTAAACAACAAATAACACGTGTCACAATCACTTTATGATACACTTAACATACTATGTCAAAACTTGAACAAAGCCAATGAAATTCTAACTAAACTATCTTCTCAACACTATGCTTATTCTCCATTACGTCCTCACTAAGAACTCTGTAAGAAATGTGATTTTTGAACTTTGT
The DNA here is from genome assembly GCF_026875155.1 of Cherax quadricarinatus. Lineage (NCBI taxonomy): Eukaryota > Metazoa > Arthropoda > Malacostraca > Decapoda > Parastacidae > Cherax > Cherax quadricarinatus. The sequence goes on from NC_069450.1 coordinate 34,711,274, forward strand.
GAACAATTATTAAGACATCGAGCAAAGTATTACAAAATGGTTAATGTTAAATGGAGTATTTATATTACCGTTCCGGTCGTAATCTATGCATTTTTGTCAATGAGAGAGGGATTCTCAGTATTTGTCGAGAATCTGGAAGAGGAGAGGTAGCTCCTGGAGCAAGCTGTTAAAGCTAAGGCTGGATCTGGAGAGTCGTGGCTCTCTCGTCCTTCTAAGATAACATATTTTGGTTCTTTGAATAAATTCTTCTCCTCAACCATTGAATAAAGCAGCAGTAAGCTTGCGGATTAGTGGACATCCAAGTGGCCAGTAACTGGCTTCATCTTCAGGGCCTATAACACTTTCCAGGAAGTAAAATGTCTCAAGAGTTACCTCAGTGAAATGAATGCTAAGGGAAAAACTGAAAATCATGAGGGGCTGACTGAATTAATATTTCTGGTGAGGGTGTTTTTCCAAGTTGTTGGCATCTGTTTAGTGTACGGTGCTTCCTTCGCTGATGAAACAGTGGATTTAGACAACAACGAGAATGCTTACAGTGCCAAAGCCGACAGCAAAGCGATCACCAGCGAAACAGAGAATGTAGTGAGGGAAGAGGTCAACACAGAGGATGCAATGAGGGAAGAGGTCAACACCGAGGATGCAGTCAGGGAAGAGGTCAACACAGATGATGAAGTCATCGAAGAGTTCGCTAGGTAATCAGTTGAGAATACAGTGACTTCAGCTAGTGAGTCTCAGCCGGGGCTATATATATCAAATATTCCATACGATTGTTCCTACGCTAAATTACATGAACTTCTCAGCACATGTGGTGGCCTTGAACAACTAATAATGCCCCGTGGTGAGAGAGGTTACCGTGGGTTTGCTTATGCGTACTTCGAAAATGTGTCCCAGAGAGACGCTGGTCTCAAGTTCAATGGTTATAAAATGTCATGCAACAAGCCGAGAAGACAGCCAAGATCGCTCTACGTGGCTATACTACGTCCACGTACTGAAGCTGTCAGTCTGCCTGAAGAACCGAATAGAGGAGGAGGGTCAGACCCACACTGTAGTGTTGCCTCCACTCACAATAATAGCCTGGAACAACGACCACCTCAAAGTCCTTCGCAGCATCTAAGTTACCGGAAACAGGGTCAAGGAAACGTAACAATGGCTCAAAGAGTCCAGCCTGAGGGCCAAAATGACTAACTCCAGCGTTCTGTAGACCAAATCCGTGGTGCAAGAGGACAACACCAAAGCCCAGGAGATCAACCCCGAGATTCAAGAGACCAATCCCAGTGTCCAAGAGGTCAATCCAAGAGGGAACCAATAGACCAACCCCAATGTCCTAGAGGCCTACCTCTGTCACCAAATCTTAATCCACTGGGTCAAAGAAGTCACACTCGGGGCTCAAGAGAACAAACCCAGAAACCGAGAGACCAAACCCAGAGTACAAGAAGCCATCCCCTGCCTCCAACAAGTGATTCCCAGGTTACAAAAGGCGAAACCCACGGTCCAGAGGATGCAGTAAAAGAAGAGGTCGCTAGCGAATCAGAGGTGAATGCAACGACTCCAGCTAGTGAGTCTCAGCCGGGTCTCTATGTATCAAATATTCCATACGATTGTTCTTTCGAAAAATTACATGAACTTTTCAGCACATGTGGTGGTCTTGTACAACTAATAATGCCCCGTGGTGAGAGGGGTTACCGTGGGTTTGCCTACGTTTACTTCGAAAATGCCTCCCAGAGAGACGCTGGTCTCAAGTTCAATGGTTATAAAATGCCATGCAACAGGCCGAGAAGACAGCCAAGATCGCTCTACGTGGCTATACTACGTCCACGTACTGAAGCTGTCAGTCTGCCTGAAGAACCGACTAGACGAGTAGGGTCAGACCCACACTGTAGTGTTGCCTCCGGTGACAAAACGTAGAGACAGTAAATGTAGTGAGGAGCCCTAAAGGCAAAATATGATCAAAGTCGGTGTAGTACAGCAGTCGCTGACAAAAAGTCAAAGAGAAGACCGCGGCAAAGTGTGGCTTTCATCAAGGTAAGATGAAGTAAATGCCTTAGAGTGGTGGCAACGTCTGTGGTAAATTCCGTGTGTCTACTGACAGACAGGGCAGTCTATATGTAGATAGTGAACTCACAACAGAACATGACTATTCTTACGGAGTGGCGCTGGGAGCTTATCCGGGAGATACAAATGAAGGAGACGTGTGACTGATACGACGGCAGAGAGTAGTTTCCCAAACTTGACAGCTATGATAACAAGATTAGAAACCTAACCAAGGCTTGACAGAATAGAGTTATCTATCAAGTCTGACAACAGCTGTTACCAATGGTTGTGAAGTTCTCTAGAAAGGAAGAAAGTGTCTAGTTGGTCATTTCCGAGAAGAGCGAGATGTAACAAGGATTGTGTCATCTGAAGTATAACGGTTAGGATCATTTGGACGGGGGACCAGAGATGGGCTGTCTTGAGATGCGAGTGATCCGCAAATATGATGCTCTGTAGAAGGAGAAGCCGTAATCATAGCCAAGGCCAGTTGGGGGTAAGATGGATCAAAATGACGAGCCTGCCTTGGCACCAGTTGTGGGCAATGTTTTGCCCAAAAGAGGTACTGTGTTCTTTGACTGTGCCAGAGAAAAGTCCACGGATGCGTCAAGCTCTTGGGAGGATGCTACTGCGAAAGGAAGGAGTCTGGCAATAAGAATATCATGATAAGTTTTCTACATTTTACCATAAACAAAGGGAGAGTATGAAGGGACAGCTCTGCGAGAAAATGAAAGGGATCGTATATGCCCCTCCTTGCCCAATAGGACCCTCGGTATAGCCGTTAGCGAAGAAGTTGAATGGAACCCATGATCTACAATACCCTTCATACCAGCAAACTGGCAGTCCAGAATAACAACCTAAAATCGAACGAGCTACCTCGGCATACAAAACAGAGGAGAGTCGGAGGCTCGCTACAAGGCATATTCCATCAGTCGCTACCTCCCGGAACCATCAGACCGTCTCCAGAGATACACCTATCATCCAAAAACTCCTTAAGCAGTGTTCCGAAACAAAGGAGGGTAGTTCAGCACATCCCCACGTGATCCAAATTAGGAACTTGTTTTGTCAGTCATGCTCTAATATGAGTAGTCGAGCAACACCAGCAGGAAGAATTTCATGATAAGTTTTCTACATTTTACCATAAACAAAGGGAGAGTATGAAGGGACAGCTCTGCGAGAAAATGAAAGGGATCGTATATTCCCCTCCTTGCCCAATATGACCCTCGGTATAGCCGGTAGCGAAGAAGTTGAATGGAACCCATGGTCAACAATACCCTTCATGCCAGCAAACTGGCAGTCCAGAATAATAACCTCATATTTATTTATTTTATTTTATTTATTTACAATTTGAGCACACATACAGAGGTACAAAAAAATACAGATAAGAGCAGCATGCAAAAGCCACTTATACTATGCATAGCATTACGGGCTGGCTTAAAATTAACTTAAGATTAACTAAGCAATGATTAAATCAGTGATAAAACATTAATGTAAACAGATTACTATAAAGCATAAGTGAGTATTACAAAGACAGGTCATATGGTTGCATGCATTGTTGTACATTCAGTAGAATGGAGTATTCTGTTAGGTAGTGTATTTAAAAAATAATAAAGTTAGATTGGGTTTTAGGTTTAACATTTATGTGATATAATTGTGAGAAACATTTAAGATATACAATTTATAAGGTTCAGTTATTCAGTATTTATTTGGTTTTGGGTGAGTAAGTGATCTTTGAGAAGAGACTTGAATTTATAAACAGGTAGTGTTTCTTTTATATTTACAGGTAATGAATTCCAGATTTTAGGGCCTGTTATGTGCATTGAGTTTTTGCATAGCGTGAGATGGACACGAGGAACACCAAAGAGTGATCTGTGCCTTGTGTTATGGTCATGTGTTCTGTTGAGGTTGGCAAGGAGATGTTTGAGGGGAGGGTTAATATCAGAGTTTAGTGTTCTATGTATGTAATAGGTGCAGTAATAAGTATGGATGTTTTGTATGGTGAGTAGGTTGAGTGTATTGAATATTGGTAGAGTGTGCTGCCTGTAGTGAGAATTTTTTATCATTCTAACTGCAGCCTTTTGTTGGGTAATTAGTGGTCTGAGATGGTTACTTGTTGTTGAGCCCCATGCACAAATTCCATAGGTGAGATAGGGGTAAATAAGAGAGTGATATAGGGCCAGGAGGGCTGACTGTGGAGCATAGTACCGTATCTTCGATAGTATGCCTACAGTCTTGGAAATTTTCTTAGAAATGTGTTGTATATGTGTATGAAATTTGAGTCTATTATCAAGGTGGATTCCTAAGAATTTTCCCTCTGTTAGCTTTGTGATAGGTGATCCATTTATCATTATGTTAAGAGGGACATCTGTAGCTCTGTTACCAAACTGAATGAAGTAGGTTTTGTCAATGTTTAGTGTAAGTTTGTTAGTCCTCATCCAGGTAGATATTTTCTGTAATTCGGTATTTACAGTATTGGCTAGTGTGACTGGGCTCGGGTGGGAGAAGACGTATGTAGTGTCATCTGCAAATAGTGTGGGTTTGAGTAATTGCGAAGCATTTGGTAGGTCATTTATGTATAGGAGAAAGAGAAGAGGGCCAAGGACACTTCCCTGTGGGACACCAACTGTAATTGGTTGTGCAGAAGAGTTTGCCCCATTTGCGTACACATATTGGCTTCTGTTGCTGAGGTATGACTTGAGGTAGTTGAGGGAGTGCCCTCTTATACCATAGTGTGACAATTTTACGTGGAGCAAGTCATGGTCAACTGTATCAAAAGCTTTACGTAAGTCAATGAAGATCCCCAGTGGGACTTCTTTTTTCTCTATTGCAGTGTATATCGAACGAGCTACCTCGGCATACAAAACAGAGGAGAGTCGGAGGCTCGCTACAAGGCATATTCCGTCAGTCGCTACCTCCCGGAACCGTCAGACCATCTCTAGAGATACACCTATCATCCAAAAACTCCTTAAGCAGTGTTCCAAAACAAAGGAGGGTAGTTCAGCACATCCCCACGTGATCCAAGTTAGGATCTTGTTTTGTCAGTCATGCTCTAATATGAGTGTAGTCGAGCAACACCATACACACAAACACACACACCCACACACACGTGTACACACACACACACACACACACACACACACACACATTACTTCAAATTCTGGGATCAAAATTGCTTTTTTAAAATTTGTTTATTCATAAAGAATTGGGAAATGATGCTCATTTTCCAGGAACAAGAAAAAAGAGAATTTTTTTTACATAGTGTTATACGTCACCTGTCACCACTACTACACCTATCATCAGTACACTTGTCAGCACTACTTCACCTATCATCACTACACTTGCCACCACAACAATTCAACCATCATCACTACACTTGTCACCACAATAACACTTCTCACCACTACACTTGTCACCACTAGTATACCTGTCATCACTATACATGTGACCCCTACTATACTCATCATCACTACACTTGTCACCACTGCTATACCCATATACCCATCATCACTACACTTGTCGATACTAGTATACCCATCATCACTACACTTGTCACCACTGCTATACCCATATACCCATCATCACTACACTTGTCGATACTAGTATACCCATCATCACTACACGTATTACTTTCACACTACAGCAGTCACCATCACTAAACCAGTCACCATAACTACAAATGTCTCCATTACTAAACATACGACTTTCAAAGTACATATCACTATTACTAAACAACAAATAACACGTGTCACAATCACTTTATGATACACTTAACATACTATGTCAAAACTTGAACAAAGCCAATGAAATTCTAACTAAACTATCTTCTCAACACTATGCTTATTCTCCATTACGTCCTCACTAAGAACTCTGTAAGAAATGTGATTTTTGAACTTTGTGAACAATTATTAAGACATCGAGCAAAGTATTACAAAATGGTTAATGCTAAATGGAGCATTTATATTACCGTTCCGGTCGTAATCTATGCATTTTTGTCAATGAGAGAGGGATTCTCAGTATTTGTCGAGAATCTGGAAGAGGAGAGGTAGCTCCTGGAGCAAGCTGTTAAAGCTAAGGCTGGATCTGGAGAGTCGTGGCTCTCTCGTCCTTCTAAGATAACATATTTTGGTTCTTTGAATAAATTCTTCTCCTCAACCATTGAATAAAGCAGCAGTAAGCTTGCGGATTAGTGGACATCCAAGTGGCCAGTAACTGGCTTCATCTTCAGGGCCTATAACACTTTCCAGGAAGTAAAATGTCTCAAGAGTTACCTCAGTGAAATGAATGCTAAGGGAAAAACTGAAAATCATGAGGGGCTGACTGAATTAATATTTCTGGTGAGGGTGTTTTTCCAAGTTGTTGGCATCTGTTTAGTGTACGGTGCTTCCTTCGCTGATGAAACAGTGGATTTAGACAACAACGAGAATGCTTACAGTGCCAAAGCCGACAGCAAAGCGATCACCAGCGAAACAGAGAATGTAGTGAGGGAAGAGGTCAACACAGAGGATGCAATGAGGGAAGAGGTCAACACCGAGGATGCAGTCAGGGAAGAGGTCAACACAGATGATGAAGTCATCGAAGAGTTCGCTAGGTAATCAGTTGAGAATACAGTGACTTCAGCTAGTGAGTCTCAGCCGGGCTATATATATCAAATATTCCATACGATTGTTCCTACGCTAAATTACATGAACTTCTCAAGCACATGTGGTGGCCTTGAACAACTAATAATGCCCCGTGGTGAGAGAGGTTACCGGGGGTTTTTGCTTATGCGTACTTCGAAAATGTGTCCCAGAGAGACGCTGGTCTCAAGTTCAATGGTTATAAAATGTCATGCAACAAGCCGAGAAGACAGCCAAGATCGCTCTACGTGGCTATACTACGTCCACGTACTGAAGCTGTCAGTCTGCCTGAAGAACCGAATAGAGGAGGAGGGTCAGACCCACACTGTAGTGTTGCCTCCACTCACAATAATAGCCTGGAACAACGACCACCTCAAAGTCCTTCGCAGCATCTAAGTTACCGGAAACAGGGTCAAGGAAACGTAACAATGGCTCAAAGAGTCCAGCCTGAGGGCCAAAATGACTAACTCCAGCGTTCTGTAGACCAAATCCGTGGTGCAAGAGGACAACACCAAAGCCCAGGAGATCAACCCCGAGATTCAAGAGACCAATCCCAGTGTCCAAGAGGTCAATCCAAGAGGGAACCAATAGACCAACCCCAATGTCCTAGAGGCCTACCTCTGTCACCAAATCTTAATCCACTGGGTCAAAGAAGTCACACTCGGGGCTCAAGAGAACAAACCCAGAAACCGAGAGACCAAACCCAGAGTACAAGAAGCCATCCCCTGCCTCCAACAAGTGATTCCCAGGTTACAAAAGGCGAAACCCACGGTCCAGAGGATGCAGTAAAAGAAGAGGTCGCTAGCGAATCAGAGGTGAATGCAACGACTCCAGTTAGTGAGTCTCAGCCGGGTCTCTATGTATCAAATATTCCATACGATTGTTCTTTCGAAAAATTACATGAACTTTTCAGCACATGTGGTGGTCTTGTACAACTAATAATGCCCCGTGGTGAGAGGGGTTACCGTGGGTTTGCCTACGTTTACTTCGAAAATGCCTCCCAGAGAGACGCTGGTCTCAAGTTCAATGGTTATATAATGCCATGCAACAGGCCGAGAAGACAGCCAAGATCGCTCTACGTGGCTATACTACGTCCACGTACTGAAGCTGTCAGTCTGCCTGAAGAACCGACTAGACGAGTAGGGTCAGACCCACACTGTAGTGTTGCCTCCGGTGACAAAACGTAGAGACAGTAAATGTAGTGAGGAGCCCTAAAGGCAAAATATGATCAAAGTCGGTGTAGTACAGCAGTCGGTGACAAAAAGTCAAAGAGAAGACCGCGGCAAAGTGTGGCTTTCATCAAGGTAAGATGAAGTAAATGCCTTAGAGTGGTGGCAACGTCTGTGGTAAATTCCGTGTGTCTACTGACAGACAGGGCAGTCTATATGTAGATAGTGAACTCACAACAGAACATGACTATTCTTACGGAGTGGCGCTGGGAGCTTATCCGGGAGATACAAATGAAGGAGACGTGTGACTGATACGACGGCAGAGAGTAGTTTCCCAAACTTGACAGCTATGATAACAAGATTAGAAACCTAACCAAGGCTTGACAGAATAGAGTTATCTATCAAGTCTGACAACAGCTGTTACCAATGGTTGTGAAGCTCTCTAGAAAGGAAGAAAGTGTCTAGTTGGTCATTTCCGAGAAGAGCGAGATGTAACAAGGATTGTGTCATCTGAAGTATAACGGTTAGGATCATTTGGACGGGGGACCAGAGATGGGCTGTCTTGAGATGCGAGTGATCCGCAAATATGATGCTCTGTAGAAGGAGAAGCCGTAATCATAGCCAAGGCCAGTTGGGGGTAAGATGGATCAAAATGACGAGCCTGCCTTGGCACCAGTTGTGGGCAATGTTTTGCCCAAAAGAGGTACTGTGTTCTTTGACTGTGCCAGAGAAAAGTCCACGGATGCGTCAAGCTCTTGGGAGGATGCTACTGCGAAAGGAAGGAGTCTGGCAGGAAGAATATCATGATAAGTTTTCTACATTTTACCATAAACAAAGGGAGAGTATGAAGGGACAGCTCTGCGAGAAAATGAAAGGGATCGTATATGCCCCTCCTTGCCCAATAGGACCCTCGGTATAGCCGTTAGCGAAGAAGTTGAATGGAACCCATGATCTACAATACCCTTCATACCAGCAAACTGGCAGTCCAGAATAACAACCTAAAATCGAACGAGCTACCTCGGCATACAAAACAGAGGAGAGTCGGAGGCTCGCTACAAGGCATATTCCATCAGTCGCTACCTCCCGGAACCATCAGACCGTCTCCAGAGATACACCTATCATCCAAAAACTCCTTAAGCAGTGTTCCGAAACAAAGGAGGGTAGTTCAGCACATCCCCACGTGATCCAAATTAGGAACTTGTTTTGTCAGTCATGCTCTAATATGAGTAGTCGAGCAACACCAGCAGGAAGAATTTCATGATAAGTTTTCTACATTTTACCATAAACAAAGGGAGAGTATGAAGGGACAGCTCTGCGAGAAAATGAAAGGGATCGTATATTCCCCTCCTTGCCCAATATGACCCTCGGTATAGCCGGTAGCGAAGAAGTTGAATGGAACCCATGGTCAACAATACCCTTCATGCCAGCAAACTGGCAGTCCAGAATAATAACCTCATATTTATTTATTTTATTTTATTTATTTACAATTTGAGCACACATACAGAGGTACAAAAAAATACAGATAAGAGCAGCATGCAAAAGCCACTTATACTATGCATAGCATTACGGGCTGGCTTAAAATTAACTTAAGATTAACTAAGCAATGATTAAATCAGTGATAAAACATTAATGTAAACAGATTACTATAAAGCATAAGTGAGTATTACAAAGACAGGTCATATGGTTGCATGCATTGTTGTACATTCAGTAGAATGGAGTATTCTGTTAGGTAGTGTATTTAAAAAATAATAAAGTTAGATTGGGTTTTAGGTTTAACATTTATGTGATATAATTGTGAGAAACATTTAAGATATACAATTTATAAGGTTCAGTTATTCAGTATTTATTTGGTTTTGGGTGAGTAAGTGATCTTTGAGAAGAGACTTGAATTTATAAACAGGTAGTGTTTCTTTCATATTTACAGGTAATGAATTCCAGATTTTAGGGCCTGTTATGTGCATTGAGTTTTTGCATAGCGTGAGATGGACACGAGGAACATCAAAGCGTGATCTGTGCCTTGTGTTATGGTCATGTGTTCTGTTGAGGTTGGCAAGGAGATGTTTGAGGGGAGGGTTAATATCAGAGTTAAGTGTTCTATGTATGTAATAGGTGCAGTAATAAGTATGGATGTTTTGTATGGTGAGTAGGTTGAGTGTATTGAATATTGGTGGAGTGTGCTGCCTGTAGTGAGAATTTGTTATCATTCTAACTGCAGCCCTTTGTTGGGTAATTAGTGGTCTGAGATGGGTTACTTGTTGTTGAGCCCCATGCACAAATTCCATATGTGAGATTGGGGTAAATAAGAGAGTGATATAGGGCCAGGAGGGCTGACTGTGGAGCATAGTACCGTATCTTCGATAGTATGCCTACAGTCTTGGAAATTTTCTTAGGTGAGGCCTTACTAATGATGTATAAAGCTGCAGTATGACCTCTGGACTTCTGTTGCTTACACTTCTTGATATAAATCCCAGTAATCTATTTGCCTTATTACGTACGCTTAGGCATTGCTGTCTTGGTTTAAGGTTGCTGCTTACCATAACCCCCAAGTCCTTTTCGCAATCTGTATGGTTAAGTTCTACATTATTTAACTTATAAGTGCTAGGGTTATGGACACTCCCGAGCTTCAGAACCTTGCATTTATCTACATTGAACTGCATCTGCCACTTTTCTGACCAAGAGTAGAGTTTGTCTAAATCCTCCTGAAGTTCCCTAACATCTACGTTTGAATCAATTATCCTACCTATCTTCGTGTCATCGGCGAATTTGCTCATATCACTAGTAATTCCTTCATCAAGATCATTGATATATATTATAAACAACAACGGGCCCAAGACTGATCCCTGTGGAACGCCACTTGTTACTGATCCCCACTCGGATTTAACCCCATTTATGGACACTCTTTGCTTCCTGTCTGTGAGCCATGATTCGATCCACGAGAGCACCCTTCCCCCAATGCCATGAGCTGCTACTTTCTTCAATAGTCTTTGGTGCGGAACTCTATCAAATGTCTTACTAAAATCTAAGTAAATAATATCAAATTCTTTATCGTGGTCAACAGCCTCAAAAGCTTTACTGAAGAAAGTTAATAAATTAGTTAGACAAGACCGGCCTCTTGTGAATCCATGCTGAGTATCATTAATCAAGCTATGCTTATCGAGATGGCTTCTTATAATCTCAGCTATAATTGACTCTAGTAATTTGCCTAGAATTGAGGTCAGGCTTATTGGGCGGTAATTTGACGGTAACGACTTGTCCCCTATTTTAAAAATAGGAATTACATTAGCCATCTTCCACATATCAGACACTGCACCTGTTTGAAGAGATAAATTAAAATATTAGTTAATGGTTCACAGACTTCCATTTTGCATTCCTTTAGAACCCTTGAAAAAACCTCATCAGGACCCGGTGACTTATTTTGCTTCAGTCTGTCTATTTGCTTCACAACCATTTCACTAATGACTGTGATGTTACATAATTTATCTTCTTCTGATCCACTATAAAAGTTAATTACCGGAATATTATTAGTGTCTTCCTGTGTAAAAACCGAGAGAAAATAATTATTTAAAATCGAGCACATTTCATTCTCTTTGTCAGTAAGATGCCCATAGTTATTTTTAAGGGGACCTATCTTATCTCTGACTTTTGTTCTATAGACCTGGAAAAAACTTTTTGGGTTAGTTTTAGAATCCCTAGCAACTTTAATTTCATAGTCCCTTTTAGCTTTTCTTATCCCCTTTTTAATGTCCCTCTTAATGTCAATATACTGATTCATAAGATGACCCTCGCCTCTTTTGATACGCCTATAAATTCCTTTCTTATGCCCTAGTAGATATTTCAGCCTATTATTCATCCATTTTGGGTCATTTCTATTTGATCTAATTTCCTTATAAGGGATAAACGTTCTTTGAGCAGCATGTATTGTGTTCAGAAAACTGTCATATTGATAGCTCTCTTCATTACCCCAGTCAACGGATGATAAGTGTTCTCTAAACCCATCGTAATCTGCTAAGCGAAAATCTGGGACTGTTACTGAGTTATCCCTACTATCATACTTCCATTCAATTCTACATGTAATTGATTTGTGGTCGCTAGCACCCAGTTCCTCTGAGACTTCTAAATTATTAACAAGGGATTCATTGTTTGCCAGAACTAAGTCAAGCAGGTTATTACCCCTTGTAGGTTCTGTCACAAACTGCTTCAAAAAACAATCCTGAACTACTTCTAAGAAATCGTATGATTCTAAATTCCCAGTCAAGAAATTCCAATCAATATGACTAAAGTTAAAGTCTCCTAGAATTACTACATTATCGTGCCTTGTGGCCCTAACAATTTCCTCCCATAGTAGTCTCCCCTGGTCCCTATCTAAATTTGGGGGACAGTATATCACACCTAAAATTAATTTTTCATGCCCCTCTGAAAATTCTATCCAAACAGACTCTGTATGTGTTACTTCAGACTTAATACCCGTTTTTATGCAACAGTTCAAGTGATCTCGGACATACAATGCCACCCCACCCCCCTTCCCGATACTTCTATCTACTTGGAACAATTTAAAACCCTGAATGTGACATTCTGGAGGCATGTCCCGACTTTTTGAATTAAACCATGTCTCAGTAATGGCAAATACATCTATGTTACCTGCACTAGCAACTAGTCTCAACTCGTCCATCTTATTCCTAGCACTGCGACTATTTTGTGTAATAAATATTTTAATGACCCTCCTATCTCTTTACCCTTCCTGCTCCTTTCTGTTATTCCACTAAACCTATTACTGTCATTGTCAATTAGTGCCACTGGCTTTCCAATATCCTCCTCATTTTGCCTATTACTAGTTCTCCTAGTACTCATGTTACTACCCTGCGACTTCACAGTTTTCCCGCCAAAACCCATACCACTAACTATTCCTAGTTTAAAGACCTAACAGCTCCCTCCACTGCGTTGGCCAGTGCTCCCACCCCACACCTAGACAAGTGAACCCCATCCCTGGCATACATGTCATTTCTGCCATAGAAGAGGTCCCAGTTGTCAATGAATGTTACTGCATTTTCCTTACAGTATTTGTCCAGCCAGCAATTGACACCAATTGCTCTGGACAACCATTCATTTCCAACTCCTCTCCTTGGCAAAATGCCACATATGACAGGTTTCCCACCCTTCTTCCTAATTATCTCTATTGCTGACCTATACCTGCTAATCAGGTCCTCACTCCTACGTCTGCCAACATCGTTGCCTCCAGCACTGAGACAGATAATAGGATTGCTCCCATTACCTCTCATGATGTCATCCAGACGGCTAACAATATCCTTCATCCCAGCCCAGGAAAACACACTCTCTGCCTCCTACTCCTATCCTTCAAACAGAATGCCCTATCCATGTACCTAATCTGGCTATCCCCAACAACAACAATGTTTTTACCTTCCTTGGCGTCGTCCGTAGTGATGCTCCGAGTAGTCGACTCACATTCGCCAGGTAGCATTACACCACTTGTAGAATTCGTCATGACGTTCTCGATGGTCTTCGTTGGGGTTTCTAGGGATGTCTCACTCACGTCTGCCAATGCTTCCTTGGTGCTCGTTGTGGCATTCCCAGTAGAAACTCACATTCGTCAGGTAGCACCGAGAATGAGTTGGAAGTTTCCACGGCAGTCTTCTGGTTTCTCGTTGTTTCTGCCTCTCCAACCGTTTTCTTAATCTTCAGCTTGGTTCCATGTTGCCCGGCCACTGACCAAGCTCCCCTCTTAACCTGGGGACTCACAACAGGAGGATTACTACGAATCCTCTTGTTCTCCTCCGTTAATCGCCGTATCTCCTGTTTAGCAACTCTGAGTTCTTCTCTCAGCTGCTGGTAAAGCTGCTCAAGAGAGGGCATCCTGGTTCAGATTCACAGAGAGCACACAAACAGGTCTTCACAGAGCTAAGTACACGTCACCTCTGACTAAGTACACGTCACCGCTGACTAAGTACACGTCACCACTGACTAAGTACACGTCCCTCAACCTTGAGTCGATGTGGTCAGTCCATCAATCTTGAATAGAAACGTCCATCAATTCTTCAACTTGTCGGTTTTCAAAACCATTCATCACATCTGTCAGACACTGCAACATCATGGAATCTTGGTACAAAGACTTCAACGCTTGCCCAAACCTTTGGACGATGACCTACTTACATTAGTGGCAGGTCCCACTAAGATCCCGCCTCCTCCTGCTTCAACTCATCTCACCGCAGTATATAAGCGGCCCTATGCTGCACTTACTACAAGAGTGATGGACTGAACACATCGAATCCAGGTTGAGGGACTGATTACCTCATACTTCTACTCTCCTTACCCATTTCTACTTTGTATTGGACTGATGAAGCCACTGTGTGGCGAAACGTTTCTTCAATAAAGATTCCCATGTGTTGCATAAGTGTCTCAATTCTTCAAAGTTATAATTCTTCGCAACAGCCAGGTTGCGCTGAACGTCTCTAAAGTACTTTCGCAAGCTAACACCAGAGTCGCCATCGCTTCTAGCACTTCAATAAAGGATCTAACCAGGATAAAATCCAAGCACCACGAACCAGTCAATGCAGGAGTTTACACTATACCCTGTGGAGGTTGTGACAAGATTTACGTAGGTGAAACAGCAAGAAACCTCGACACCCGCCTCAATGAACACATTTACGCATGTAGGAACGATAACTTGAACAACGCCTGTGTACAACACCGAAATTCCACCAATCATCTCATGAAATTCAGAGACGCCCAATTAGTGATCAATGTAACCAATTTCCGCAGACGCAAGTGCCTCGAATCAGCACTGATCGCTGTTTCAAATACAATTAAACAAAACAACGGCAGCTTCACCATCTCCGAAGTCTTAGCAAGAAGCCTCCTGAAAACAGTAAACCCTGCCATCACATAGTCTCTCCTGTTATACTACACAAAGCACATTACAGAGAGTGAACACTGAAACAAGCTGCCTCTTTCCACTCTATATTTGTCCAACCTATTTTTATGTTACCCAAGTAATAGCTTTTATATCCTTTTACTCATGTATGAATTAATTGCTCTTCCATATTGTATTACTTTTGTCACTACCACTACTACTGCTACTACTACCACTACCACTAGTGAACCTCGAAATGGTACCTCACTAGTATTGCACCTCACTCTGAGCCTTTATATACCCTCTGTGTCCGTGTATTGTTTGTAATGGCTTGATAAAGCTCCTGGAGAGCGAAACGTTGCCACAATAAATGTCACATTAGTTGCACTTGTGTCCTTTTACTTTACATATTGTCGGTAATTCTACCAACTTTATTACAAAGTTCTAAATGTTGTACAGTTAAATAACCATGCCACATATAAACTAAATAATGTAAATCTTAATAATACTGATTGCGAAAAGGATTTAGGAGTTCTGGTTAGCAGTAATCTAAAACCAAGACAACAGTGCATTGTTAGGTAAGACACATATGCAACAGTTAGGTATCTTTATTTCGAAACGTTTCGCCTACACAGTAGGCTTCTTCAGTCGAGTACAGAAAAGTTGATAGAAGCAGAAGAGACTTGAAGACGATGTAATCAGTCCATCACCCTTAAAGTTTTGAGGTGGTCAGTCCCTCAGTCTGGAGAAGAGCATTGTTCCAAAGTCTGAAACAATATGGAGTTGAAGTGACAGGATGGAGCCTTATATAGCGCCAGGAGGTGAGACGTAGGTCACTAGTAGAACGCAGATGTTGGGAGGTCAGGTCCCTCTCAAATCCAGCCGTTCTCACTAGTAGAGGTTGTCGAAGTTGATTGCAGGTCTGTACCAAGATACCCTTGTGTTGCAGTGTCTGACAGGTTGAACATTCAAATGGTATAAAATACAGACAGGTTGTTAGGTAAGACACATATGCAACAGTTAGGTATCTTTATGCTCTGTTATGGTCACCGTATTACAGAATGGATATTGTAGATGAATGGTTCAGAGAACCGACATGTTGATAAATTAGACACATGTGCAACTCTTGGGTATCTTTATTGAGGAAACGTTTCGCCACACAGTGGCTTCATCAGTCCATACATAGGAGAAACTTGAAGAACAGGAGGAGAATGAGGTAATCAGTCCCTCAACCTTGAGTCGATGTGTTCAGTCCATCAATCTTGAGTTGCACATGTGTCTAATTTATCAACATGTCGGTTCTCTGAACCATTCATCTACAAACCTGTCAGACACTGCAACTTCTTGGTATCTTAATACTTGGGAATTCTTCGCTTGCCTAATTCTTGGGCACGACCTACTTCAACATTGAACAATTTATCAACAGAATGGATATAAATGCTCTGGAAAACGTACGGAGGAGGATGACAAAGATGATCACATGTATCAGAAATCTTCCCTATGAGGATAGACTGAAGGCCCTGAATCTGCACTCTCTTGGAAGGCGTAGAATTAGGGGGGATATGATCGAGGTGTATAAATGGAAATCAAGAATAAATAAAGGGGATGTAAATAGCGTGCTGAAAATTTCCAGCCAAGACAGGACTCGCAGCAATGGACTCAAGTTGGAAAAATTCAGATTCAGAAAGGATATAGGAAAGCACTGGTTTGGTAATAGAGTTGTGGATGAGTGGAACAATCTCCCGAGTGCAGTTATTCAGGCTAAAACGTTGTGAAGTTTTAAAAATAGGTTAGATAAATACACGAGTGGGTGTGGTTGGGTGTGAATTGTACCTGACTAGCTTGTGCTGCTGGGTCTGATGCTGTGCTCCTTCCTTGAGTGAAGGTGACCGGACTGGGTGGGTCATTGGGCTAATCCACAGGGGGGACATGGACCTGCTCTACATGGGTCAGTAGGCCTGCTGCAGTGTTCCTTCTTTCTTATGTTCTTATGTTCTTAATTATACACAACTGGGGAGGAGGTGGAGATGCTCCTAAGTGACCTTGACACCTCAAAAATGGTGGGAACGGACATCTCTCCATGGGTCCTTAGAGATGGAGCAGAGACACTATGTGTGCCACTAACCAAAATCTTCAACACTTCCCTTGAAACTGGGCAACTACCTGAAGTATGGAAGAAGGCAAATGTAGTCTCCATCTTTAAGAAATAGAGAGAAATGAAGCACTAAATTATAGACCTGTGTCACTGACGTTTATAATATGCAAAGTCATGGAGAAGATTATCAGGAGAGTGGTGGAGCACCTGGAGCAGAACAAGGTTATAAACGACAACCAGCACAGATGCATCGAAGGCAAATCCTGTGTCACAAACCTACTAGAGATTAATGACAAGGTAACTGATGTAAGAAATGAGTGGGAGGGGTGGGTTGACTGCATTTTCTTGGACTGGAAGAAGGCCTTCGACACAGTTCCTCACAAGAGATTAGTACAGAAGCTAGAGGAACAGGCACATATAACAGGAAGGCACTGCATTGGATCAGGGAATAACTAACAGGGAGGGAACAGTGAGTCATGGTCCATGATGAGGTATCACAGTGAGCACCTGTGACGAGCGGGGCCCCACAGGGGTCGGTGCTAGGACTAGGGCTATTTTTGGTATATGTGAATGACATGACGGAAGGGATAGACTCAGAGGTGTCCCTGTTCGCAGATGATATGAAATTAATGACGAGAATTAAATCAGATGAGGATCTGGCAGGACTTCAGAGAGACCTAGACAGGCTGGACACCTGGTCCAGCAACTGGCTTCTTGAATTCAACCCTGCCAAGTGCAAAGTCATGAAGATCCGTTAAGGGCAAAGAAGACCGCAGGCAGAGTATAGACTAGGCAGCCAAAGACTGCAAGCCTCGCTCAAGGAGAAAGATCTTGGGGTGACCATAACACCGAGCATGTCTCCGGAGACACACATCAACCAGATAGCTGCTGCAGCATATGGGCACCTGGCAAACCTGAGAATAGCATTCCGATACCTTAGTAAGGAATCGTTCAAGACACTTTACACTGTGTACATCAGGCCCATACTGGAGTATGCAGCACCAGTTTGGAACCCAACAAGGCTTGTTCCGGAGGTCAGGGGTATGTCCTACGAAGAAAGGTTAAGGGACATCGGACTGGCTACACTGGAGGACAGGAGAGTCAGGCGAGACATGATAACGACATACAAAATACTGCGTGAAATAGATAAGGTAGACAGAGACAGGTTGTTCCAGAGAGGGGACACAGAAACAAGGGGTCACAATTGGAAGCTGAAGACTCAGACGAGTCAGAGGGATGTTAGGAAGTATTTCTTCAGTCATAGAGTTGTCAGGAAGTGGAATAGCCTAGCAAGTGATGTAGAGGAGGCAGGAACCATACATAGATTTAAGATGAGGTATGACAAAGCTCAGGAAGCAGAGAGAGAGAGAGAGAGAGAGGACCTAGTAGTGATCAGTGAAGAGGCTGGGCCAGGAGCTGAGTCTCGACACTGCAACCACAATTAGATGAGTACAATTAGGTTAGTACACACACACACACACACACACACACACACACACACACACACGGGGCCAGGAGCTGAGTCTCGACCCCTGCAACCACAATTAGGTGAGTACACACACACACACACACACACACACACACACACACACACACACACACACACATATATATATATATATATATATATATATATATATATATATATATATATATATATATATATATATATATATATATATATATATATATATATATATATATATATATATATGGTTGGCGTTAATACTCTTGTTCTTGTTCCGTTCCTTGTGCTCCACCACTCTCCTCCTGATAATCTTTTCCACAACTTGGCATGCTATAAATGACAGTGACACTGGTCTATAGTTTATGCCTCTTTTTTGTCTCCTTTTTTAAAACTGGGTACTACATTTGCCGTCTTCCATACCTCAGATAGTTGTCCAGTTTCAAGGGATGTGTTGAAGATTGTGGTAAGTGGCACACATGGCATATCCGCTCCCTCTCTAAGGACCCATGGGGAGATGTCCGGTCCATTGCCTTTGAGGTGTCAATGTCCATTAGCAGCTTCTTCACCTCCTCCTCAGTTGTATGTATGTCATCCAACACTTGTTGGTATATTCCTTGTTGGTGCCCCCCTCTGTTCTGTCGTCCCAGAGGCCTTCCTGTCTCCACTGTAAATACTTCCTTAAATCTCATGTTGAGTTCACATACCTCTTGATCATTTCTTGTGAGTTCCCCACCTTCTTTCCTCAGCCTGATCACCTGGTCTTTGATTCTTATCTTCCACCTAATGTGGCTATACAGCAGTTTCGGGTCAGACTTGACTTTCGATGCAATGTCGTTTTCGTACTGTCGCTGGGCCTCCATCCTTACCTGTGCATACTCGTTTCTGGCTCTTCAACTAATCTCTTTATTTTCCTGGGTCCTTTGCCTCCTGTACCTTTTCCATTCTCTGGTGCACTTAGTTTTTACCTCACTGCACCTTCGGGTAAACCAAGGACTCACTTTGGTCTTCCCATTATTTCTGTTGCCCTTGGGAACAAACCTTTTCTCTGCCTCCTTGCATTTTGTTGTTACATATTCCATCATCTTGTTTACTGACTTTCCTACCATTTCTCTGTCCCACTGAACCTCCTGCAGGAAGTTCCTCATACCTGTATAGTCCCACCTTTTATAGTTTGGCTTTTCCCATTCAATTCCTGTTACCCTCTGCACTTGTAACTCTACTGTATATTCAAAACTAAGAACCCCGTGATCACTAGCTCCAGGGGGCCTCTCGTAAGTGATGTGTGTGTGTGTGACATGCCGAATAGGTAAAACTTGCGATTTTGGCTTAAATAGCAACGCTCTTCTTGCCGAATAACGCAAACGCAAATTCGGGTATGCAATAATTTCTCAAAAAACCTTTTTGAATCTAACGAAAAAAAATATATTTCATTATGTAATTGTTGCCTAACAATCAGTGTCCATTTACTGAAAAATATAAAGAAAGACAGTATAATTACCTCTGTGATATGTCGAGATATATTTTGACGAAAATAGGACACAAGACATATTAAGCAATTTTCGTAAAATTGCTTGTAACAGATAAGTTAACTGCCTAGTTCCTAGGCCGTTTGTGCATTAATATGCTCTTGCGCTTCCCTCCACAGGATGGGTATGGGTGATCACAATATACCAACAGTTTCAGCGGCTAAATTAATCAAAATTAGGCGCATTCCCAAGGAATAGCTAAGGCAATTAGGTATAAGGTTTCTTGTATCCAGGAGAGAGACGCACCTACCTTATTTTCTGACATTCTGTATATAACTATGTTGTTGCACTTGGTTAACTACATCACTTCACTTTATGAATCATTTTGCTGCAGTTATGTTTTCTTTACGACAGTTCATCTTATTGGCAAATAATTAGCCTTCGTCAACACATCCTGAAGTCCGAGTAGACCACCACCTCTGATTATACTTCACCCATTACTGCTCTGTGATCCTTATGTGTTTAGCGTTTACCTACGATAATAATAATAATAATAATAATAATAATAATAATAATAATAATAATAATAATAATAATAGTATTAATAATAATAATAATAATAATAATAATAATAATAATAATAATAATAATAATAATAATAATAATAATAATAGTAATAATAATAATAATAATAATAATAATAATAATAATAATTCACTCGCTACTGTAACTAATACCTAGGCAACTGTATACATGTCGGATAACATAAGAAACAGATATAAGGATTCAACTTGCTAACACATTCACTCTCTATGCAACCCATCGACACCATGCCCAGCCCTTCTAGGGTAGGGTAGGTGCCTGTGCCCGAGCTTGCAGCTCACAAGACTGTCATTCCCATTAGCTCCCATGGGGCGGGGATGGCAGACCAGAGAGGCCTAGCTTGTGGCTAGGCCTGGGGACAGTTGGTCCCAAAGATGAGGAGGTACTTGTGCCTCCTCCCATGGGAGACTTAGGTTTCAGACACTCCCTAAAGAGGAAACCAAGGCCGGGCCACCACTTGGGAAAGGCCCGGGCCGGGAGAATACCGGCGAATCTTTAATAATAATAATAATAATAATCTATGCAACCCACAGTTATTCGTCAACCCTTAGATTCCTCTTTATCGCAAAGACAAAAAGAGGTTGTATGTATAGGGTAACTTGCCTTTCCTGTCCTCTTCCCCTGAGAATCAATGCTTAATGTATTTGACTACCAAATACTTGACTCCTGAGCTACACGTTACTTAATGATTAGTATGATGCTTAGAAGGGAAATATTCTCTGATTACATCACATACAAAGTTCCATTAGTTAATTTCTCTCTTAATGTATAAAAGACGATTATTTTCCTCTTGAAAGGTTTTCTGCTGAGTACAGAGAGACGGTCACCTGCGAGACTCAACCACAACACAACAGTGGCTCGTCTGCCGTGGTCGAGTGAGGGTGTGTTGCGCGTCGCTCCCACCTTCCTGCCAAATTTTTCAGATATGTTGCCTCCAACAATAGTATATATGTGATGCATTTAAGTTTGTTATGAGGCTTATTTGGTATCAGGGATTTACTTTCCGGAGATCGTCGTATAACTATTTTCAATTTACGGAAATGTTATGGAGACCTTCCAGTCGAAAATGAAACATTATTAAATTGCAGTATTTTATATTAATGGAATGGAAACTACTCGTTGTCTTCATTTTTGCGGGAAAAATTGTACCTTATTTGTGGTTCATTCATTATTACTGAAGCTACATACAATCCGTCAGACAACGTTCAAAGATGACTCATAAAATCCAAGAATATTTTAACAAATCAATATTGAATACTACAGAATATTAAAAAACCTGTTCGTATGCGGATTTCTATACGTGTATTGGCGAGTGTTTATGTGAAAATAGAATGAACAGAAGTCAAGTTTAGAAAGTCTATGAAATCTTGAAGTCAATATATTACCAGCCTAAACAACTTGCGTTGACACATATACGTGAGTTGGAAATCGTAAGTGATAGAGTACAGGAATTATACGTGTAATACTTGACCAGATCTTAAATAATTCACGTTTGTGATTCGGAAGGTTGAACTGACTCAGTAGTTAGGGAAGAATTACACTATGGCTCGTTAAATGTTCGTTTCCCTGACATTAATGTTGTTCAGTGGTATATAATATAAGTCACTTTATCCTTGTAGACTAGAAAACAATGTTATTACGTATGGAAAGACACACCTTATGTAATAATTATTTTATTCTCCTCACAAAATTATAATATTCAGTCATTGTGGACTTCTTATTATATGTTAAATTAATTTGTTTGGTGAATATTTAGTTGAATATTTAGTACTGGAGTTAAAATTATGTGAACACATTATTTAAAGTAGCATACGTCAACAGTGGCACATAATGTACTCAACAAATTGTGGTTGCAAGGGTCGAGAGACAGATCCTCTGTGTGTGTGTTCTTGTAGAATAGATAATGAGCTGTAAGTGAATACTATTAATATCTTCTTATGACTTGTAAAACGTCTTAAAACTGCAGTTCGAACAAAAATTCTGGAAACCATCATTAAAAGTAAAAATATGAAAGAAAAAACTGAGATGTACTTTTGCATAAATTATGTATTAATCGTTGGTATGACTGGCGACTCATGATCACTGAAACGTCCTTAGTACCACAAGGGGGCAGTTTTGTACCCGTTCACTTTGGCGACCAATGACCTGCCTCCAGGAATATAATTACAAGAACGTGGAGACTTGATCATCATGGTTCCTTTCTTCCTCCTAATCTACACTTCATTACTGCAGAACATCGACGCTGCTACACTGGAATCTATAAATAGTAAGACCAACTCTTCTGTATTTGACAATATTCTCAGAAACACAGTTTAGTTTCATTTAGAAATTTGTGTTTTAAATTTTTCCACCATCGGTGATGCGCTAATTTTATTTTCAGAAATTAAGGGAATATAGATGCGAATAGTCTTCTATGACGAGGAGGAATTTCACCACAAGCTGGCAAACTTATAGATTAACTTGATCTATTTTGTTCGATCCGGGAAAGGTCACCCCGTATTGCATACCCCCCGTGTTGCATACCCCCCGTATTGCATACCCCCCGTATTGCATACCCCCGTATTGCATACCCCCCGTATTGCATACCCCCCGTATTGCATACCCCCGTATTGCATACCCCCGTATTGCATACCCCCGTATTGCATACCCCCCGTATTGCATACCCCCGTATTGCATACCCCCCGTATTGCATACCCCCCGTATTGCATACCCCCCGTATTGCATACCCCCGTATTGCATACCCCCCGTATTGCATACCCCCCGTATTGCATACCCCCGTATTGCATACCCCCCGTATTGCATACCCCCGTATTGCATCCCCCCCGTATTGCATACCCCCCGTATTGCATACCCCCCGTATTGCATACCCCCGTATTGCATACCCCCGTATTGCATACCCCCCGTATTGCATACCCCCCGTATTGCATACCCCCCGTATTGCATACCCCCCGTATTGCATACCCCCCGTATTGCATACCCCCCCGTATTGCATACCCCCCGTGTTGCATACCCCCCGTATTGCATACCCCCCGTGTTGCATACCCCCCGTGTTGCATACCCCCCGTATTGCATACCCCCCGTATTGCATACCCCCCGTATTGCATACCCCCCGTATTGCATACCCCCCGTATTGCATACCCCCCGTGTTGCATACCCCCCGTGTTGCATACCCCCCGTGTTGCACGCAAGAAGATTAATGCAGAGTGAGACATAAGTATTTAATGCAGCTCAGTATTAGCGTTGAAGGTTTGAAGTGAATCAGATTTGTTATTCACAAGTTATCACATGGACACTAAAGGGTCAACACAATCTCATATCTCAGTGACCAATATCCTAAAGTACACCAGCACGTTAAGTATGACGTCAGCCAGAATTTACATTATCAGAATTAAACGCTTGAAAATCATTTAAATTTTGCCGCTTTCTTTTATAAGAAAGAGCATATTGGGATCAACAATGGCCATGATAAATCGAAGACTTTCTTTAAATTGTTTTGGCAAGCATTTAAAATTTAATTTTAGGTAAGATTGGTTAGGAAACAGGGCTAAGTGTTTCCTTACGTGGGCTTTAGACAATAGCCCGCCGTTAGAACTTTTGGTCATGTGACTGTGGCCTTTCCCTGGCTTACCGGTCCACCTCTTTAAAAGTTATGGTCATAGTTTTAACCATTTATTAACTCTTTATAATTTAAGTAAGAATCCATGTAAATATTCATGATTTATTAAATGAACGTTAAGTAGATGTATCCAAGTGTAAGCCAGTAAAGTCACATTCTCCAGGTATTTCAGAGCATCTGGAATACCGGAGGAAAACACAGCGCCACAAATCTGAAGTCGACCAGAAAAGTAATTTTCCCACTTACTGCCCAAACTGCCTCGCACAATGTGCAGTGTGATGCTTTCAGGTTTGATTTAAATAAGAGGAAGACAAGTCCACTTCCTTGGATCCAAAGCTCCTCTCCAGTCTCAAGGCAAAATAATGTAATAATATAAAAGATTACTGTACCATTTCGAGATTAAAATTGATAAAATGGCGCCTGCATATTTTGTGAACAATACTAAGCTTCTAAGAAAACCCCCCTCAAGGTTTTTTTTTTGTCTTGGGAATTGTATCTGTGCTCCAGTCCCCTGAATTAATCTTGAATGTCTTCAGCCCCTCCCCCTCCCCACAGGTGCTGTATAATCCATACGGATTTAGCGCTCCCCCATAATTCTAAGTGGTTAGGTAAGGTTCGTCAGGAAACAAGTGCCTCCTGCCGCGGGTCTTAGACGATGACCCGCCGTTGGAACTTTTGGCCCTCTGACCGAGGCCTTCCACTGGCTTACCGGTCCACCCATTTAAACATAACCATTTAGTTAATTCTAAAAGGAATACAGAAATGTGGAAATTTTAAAGATGATCCGAGGAGCTTGTCTTCACCTCTCACACGGAAACAAAGTTTGATCTTGGCCTATATAAGGGGTAGCCACCCGTGTATCTTGCCTAAGAAACATTGCTTCAGCCTTTATAATTTGATGCCGATCGGAAAGGTCATTCTCCAGTTATAAACTGAAATTTAGGAAAAATAAACAAAAAAAATATTCCTGAGAAATGTCTCAGTAATAGGAAACAAATGCGAGTTTCTATTTTTTCCTCTAAATTTTGCTTTCAATTTTATTCTCCATTTCAAAATGTTTACAGTCATATGAGAAGTTTTTTTTTTATTTAGTCAGAAAATCCAATTTGATCAAATTAGCCATACCACGGGTGGGGTTAGAACCCGCGATCAGAGTCTCAAAACTCCAGACCGTCGCGTTAGCCACTGAGCCAGCTAGCTACAATAAGATTCATCCAACTAGGTATATTTCTACACCATAGGAAGGTTAGCACAGGCACCACTGTGACCACAAATGCAAGTTCTTACAGACGAATCTCCAGCTAGCGTGGCCGTGACGGACTCTAGCTCAAGTCCCCTGAAAGCCATCAACATGACTCACGAAATCGTAATGACACGATTGCAAACAAACTGTACTACGGGTGAGGTTAGAACCCGCGGTCAGAGAGCCATAAAACTCCAAACCGACGATTTCGCGAGTCATGTTGACGGCTTTGAGGGCCACGCTAGCTGGAGATTCGTCTGTAAAAACTTGCATTTGTGGTCACAGTGGTGCCTATGCTAACCTTCCTATGGTGTATAAATATACCTAGCTGGCCCAGTGGCTAGCGCGTCGGTCTGGAGGTTGGGTGTCTCGAGTAGAAGAAACATTTTCATCATCACTTATTCCATCGCTGTCGTGACTGAGGCGTCGACATTTTGGTACAGATGCTCCTGTAAGGTACAGCATCTCCACCCGTCTTTCAGAGTACAGGCACTGTACTTCCCACCTCCAGCACTCAAGTCTAGATAACTGGTTACCGTGAATCCCTTCATTAATATTATCTATTTCACAATCCAACAACACATCAAGTCATAAAACACACTTTCCTTTACTAACTCTTATCTAACATGTTCACATGCGCCTGTTACATGTCAAGCACTTGAATACAAAACCTTTACCCTCTCCTACCTTTTCTAGAACGACACCTTCCGCATATTCTCTCCACTACAAATATATACACTCTTTAAATCATTCTATTTTATTCATCTTCTCTTAGCGTTCAAACCACCTGTATAACCCCTCTTCAGCCCTCTGGATAATACTCCTAGTAGCCCTGCTGTACCGTATCTCCAAGCTACAAATTGTGGGCATGATATTCACACCACATATTGCCCTTAACTACAAAGACTCCAATCTCCTCGCTGCATTATTTATAAGAGAGTTGGCGGCACTACTATCCTCTGATATATAGCCCTCGTTTTCTTTCATGGATAACCTTCTTCGTCTCCACAGATACATCAGTGCACCTGCCACAGTCTTCCTCTCTTCAGTTCTGTTGTTCACTCTACCTCAATACCTGAACTCATTCATTAGTTTCAAACTCTCTCTGTCCAGTCTGATATTCATTCTTTCCTTTAATAAATTTTGCGTTGCTCCCTTGCGTCGCCCTTTCGTACCCCTCAAGGAAGGTTCCTTGATGTTTGTGAGGGGCTCTTGATTTAGGGAATTGGATCTGTGCTCCAGTTCCCCGAATTAAGCCTGAATGCTTTCCACATCCCCCTCCCCAGGCGCTGTATAATCCTCCGGGTTTAGCGCTTCCCCCTTTATAATAATAATAATAATGCCCTTTCGTAATTTCTTTTACATTTCTTCCCAAATTTGTTAACCAACTTTTGCAACTTCTCTTCTAATCTCCCGAAAGAACATTGTCACCAGCAAAAGGCAACTGTGACAACTCACACTTTATATTAGATTATTTACTCTTTAATCTCACACCTCTCCGGGACATCCTAGCATTCACTTTTCTTACAACCTCATCTCTAAATATATTAATCAGTTATGGTGACACATCCCTGTCTAAGGTCTACTTCTCCTGGAAAACAATTATCCCTCTCTCCTACTTACCCTAACCTCGGCTCACTGTCCTAATCATTAATATTTTGAATCCATCCAGAAGAAGCAGTTTTTAGTAATTGAATATAATGAATCATACACAAATACCCGCACATAAAAGAGAGAAGCTTACGACGACGTTTCGGTCCGACTTGGACCATTGACAAAGTGACTTTGTCAGTGGTCCAAGTCGGGCCGAAACGTCGTCGTAAAGCTTCTCTCTTTTATGTGCGGGTATTTGTGTATCGTTCCAGTCACGGTATTGTGCCTTTTTGTTATTTATGAATATAATGAATATCACTATTCATTAATATTATTCATTAACCCACCCAGTGGTAGCATAAACCTTACATACAGGACACCACACTGGTGGTGAACATTTAGAGGCAGTCAGATGAGATGCTGTTCATTTACAACAAGGATTTCTCCGATTCCAATCATTTTTAATTATTTTTCTGTATCAACAAGTTTGCTTGCACTTACAAAACTTAATGGGTACTATCGTAGCGGTAGGATGCTTCAGTTATAATTACTAAAGCCTTTCAAAATAAGCAACCTGAAAAATATGTAATGTACTTCACCGGAAATTTATGTGCATATTTTGAACACAAAATTGTTACATGTGCACCAATAAACTTAAATTTCAATCTCTACCATCCGCGAATTAGGAGAAACTTTTTTTTAACATTCGAAGCTATAGCGACAAGTGTTTGGTAAGTTATCTGAGTCATTACAAGATGGAAGTGAGTGGAACAAGTTTGCTCATAGGTTCCCTACACAAGAATTGGGCCCTGGCGATATTCTGATGCCGAGTGGAGGCCTCGAGTAATGAAAATAAAAACTAGAAGTTGGAGTATAAATATTTATGGTATCCTCTTAAGGGTTTCTTTTCATGCATACCTAATTACTATTACTAATGAAACTGATTTCAATCGGTTGGTTTATAAGCATTAAAATTTATTGGCTAGACGAGGAACCATGAAGCTGCAGGTAACCTGAAAGTCACCAGTCTACGATGCTTTATAGAGTCCAAAAAGTTTTAAGGTAACCTGAACGCATATACACTAAGAGACGAACGTATTTGTACATAACGTTGATTTATAGTTTGTTGGATACTTCATTAGGCTGCGAGAAGATGAGTTAAGTGGGTAATTAACGCTGCAAGTACCCTTGAAAACCAACAGTAACTGATATTATTCTGTTAAACATGAAATAAATTGTCCTCGTATCATATTTCCATAAGAGATGTACACAACTTGTGTATTTTTGTTTGATTTGTGATCAGTTTGTCAGTTGAGTTTAACATTTATGGACTACACGAGGATCTTAAAAACCCTCGTGTATTGTTCAGAATTTAAGGATAATTTAGCCTCTAAAAAATGAAATTAAATTTCAGGGTTTTTATTTAATGA
Organism: Cherax quadricarinatus; assembly: GCF_026875155.1. Lineage (NCBI taxonomy): Eukaryota > Metazoa > Arthropoda > Malacostraca > Decapoda > Parastacidae > Cherax > Cherax quadricarinatus. The sequence continues at coordinate 34,739,466 of NC_069450.1, forward strand.
GGTTGTCACCTTGAAAACAAAGACAAACATTTCCGTATTAACAACATATATGATCAATAATAAATGCAAGCAGGTGGTGCTTTTACCAGATCACCATAAAATTACTTTAAAGTTAAATGTATACACTTCGCAGTTAGACTATTCATATATATTGATTTTGTTTCGTTTGTTAAATTTTGTAATAATTTTAACTAGTATAGGTTCGCATACAAAAAAGTTGGAAAGGATTAAAATTCAATATAAAATGTATTATAACAAGTCTAATGCTCTGTTTATTCATGTAAGGGAAATTAATTATTCAACTGATTTACATCAAGCATAGAAAGTTGTATCAAGCAAGTCTGTGATTGAGAGAAATGTAATTGAATCAAGGTTCATAAAAAATATTTTTTATTTTATTGTGAATATTAGTTTAGGGTTATATAAACTATATTCATTTATAATGCAGTTTGGGAAGAATTTAAGCTATGATTGGTAAGTCCTCTACCATCCCACCCACATCATAATGGGATGGGTATAATGTATACGAGGTAATATCTCAGCTTCATAAGTCTTACAAATTTTATTATTTATGAATGAGTCCAATTTATATAAACCAAAAGAAATATTCATATTATTATCAAAACTGCTTTTTATGAAACATGATTCAATTATATTCCTGTCAACCATGGACTTGCTTGATACAACTTTCTCAGCTTTTTGAAAATCAATTGGATGGTTAAAATCTCTCACATGAATAAATAGAGCATTAGAATCCTGTCCAGTTCTAAATATACAAAATAAATATAGCATTAGAACTGGACAAGATTCTAATGCTCAGAAATCTTCCATATGAGGATAGGCCAAAGGATCTGAATCTGCACCCTCTAGAAAGGCATACAATCAGGAGGAGATATGTTTGAAGTGTATGAAAAATATGAATAAATAAAGATAATGTATATAGCCTGCTAAAAATATCAAGCCTAGACTGGACTCGCATCAGTGGCTTTTAATTTGGAAAAATTCAGATTCAGGAAGGATATAGGAAAGCACTGGTTTGGTAATAGAGTTGTCGATGAGTGGAGCAAATTCCCGAGTACCATCATAGAAGCTAAAACGTTGTGTAGTTTTAAAAATAGGTTGGATAAATAGATGAGTGCTTGTGAGTCGGTGAGTTGGACTTGACTAGCTTGTGCTAATAGTTCTGATGCCTTGCTTCTTCCTTAAGTGGATGTGATCTGACCTGACTTGGTGGGTCATTGGTTTTAGCAGGAAGGAGCCTTGGACCTGCCATACATGGGCCTGTAGGCCTGCTGCAGTGTTCCTACTTTCTTATGTTCGAGTGGTCTTCGGCCTGAGATTAGTATCTGCAATATTCGCAACCGAACGATATAACTATGCTTTCGTTTATGGGTCTGTATGTGTGTATATATGTATGTTTGTGGGTGTTGTGTATGCATTTTTATGTGTACATGATTTTGCTTGTGTATATGTGTGTGTGTGTATGTACTCACCTAGTAGTGGTTGCAGGGGTCGAGTCTCAGCTCCTGGCCCCACCTCTTCACTGGCCGCTACTCGGTCACTATCCCATCCAAGAAATTTATCATAACTCTCCTTAAAGCTACGTATAGATCCTGCCTCCACTTCATCACTTCCCAGACTATTCCACTTCCTGACAACTCTGTGACTGAAGAAATACTTCCTGACATCCCTGTGATTCATCTGAGTCTTCAACTTCCAGCTGTGACCGCTGGTTACTGTGTCTCATCTCTGGAACTTCCTGTCTGTCCACCTTGTCTATTCCTCTCAGTATTTTATATGTCGTTATCATATCCCCCCTAGCTCTCCTGTCTTCCAGTGTCGTCAGGTTAATTTCCCTTAACTTCTCCTCGTTGGCAATTCCCCCTGGCTCCGGGACTAGTCTTGTTGCAAACCTTTACACTTTCTCTAGTTTCATTACATGCTTGGCTAGATGAGGGTTCCAAACTGGCGCGGCATACTCCTGTATAGGCCTAATGACAGGCACCCGTATGCTGCTGAAGTTATTTGTTTGATGTGCGCGCGCTCGCGTGTGTGTGTGTGTGTGTTTGTGTGTGTGTACTCACCTATTTGCTCACCTATTTGTGGTTGCAGGGGTCGAGTCATAGCTCCTGGCCCCGCCTCTTCACTGATTGCTACTAGGTCCTCTCTCTCCCTGCCCCATGAGCTTTATCATACCTCGCCTTAAAACTATGTATGGTTCCCGCCTCCAGTACGTCACTTTCTAGGCTATTCCACGGCCTGACTACTCTATGACTGAAGAAATACTTCCTAACATCCCTTTGATTCATCTGAGTCTTCAACTTCCATTTGAGACCTCTTGTGTCTGTGTCCCATCTCTGGAACATCCCGTCTTTGTCCACCTTGTCTATTCCTCGCAGTATTTTATATGTCGTTATCATGTCTCCCCTGACCCTCCTGTCCTCCAGTGTCGTCAGGCCGATTTCCCTCAACCTTTCTTCGTAGGACAATCCCCTTAGCTGTGGGACTAGTCTTGTTGCAAACCTTTGCACTTTCTCTAATTTCTTGACGTGCTTGACGAGGTGTGGATTCCAAACTGGTGCTGCATACTCCAGTATGGGCCTGACGTAAATGGTATACAGAGTCTTGAACGAATCCTTACTGAGGTATCGGAACGCTATCCGTAGGTTTGCCAGGCGCCCGTATGTTGCAGCAGTTATCTGATTGATGTGCGCCTCAGGAGATATGCTCGGTGTTATACTCACCCCCAGATCTTTTTCCTTGAGTGAGGTTTGGAGTCTTTGGCCATCTAAACTATATTGTGTCTGCGGTCTTCTTTGCCCTTCCCCAATCTTCATGACTTTGCATTTGGCAGGGTTAAACTCAAGAAGCCAGTTGCTGGACCAGGCTTGTAGTCTGTGTGTGTGTGTGTGTGTGTGTGTGTGTGTGTGTGTGTGTGTGTGTGTGTGTGTGTGTGTGTGTGTGTGTGTGTGTGTGTGTGTGTGTGACTAGGTATGTGAATGGGTGTGTTTGTGTGTTTAGGGTGAGAGAAACTGTAATTAACCCTCAAAGGTTCGCAGGTGTTGCCAGCCCTTCCTGAGTAACACCTGCATCACTCGTTAAGGCAGGTGTTGCCACACGTGCTCTACGCATAATAAATCTGAGATGAGGCTTAGTTTCTATAGATTAATATTTCTTATTTGTAGCCTTAATTAATTTGGGTTATTAATACTGTTTAAAAAAATGCATCTTGACTTTGTGGAAGCTGTCCCTCAGGATAGTGGAATGTGGCAGGATGCTTCCTTCTCGCTGTCATGCTCCTGTCATGGATGATCTCCCTTACAGTGTCCCGTAGCTCGGCTGGTTACGCACTTAGCTCACACATTGACCCGATGTGGATCGATTCCCGGTACGGGTTGAAACATTGGGCTTATTTCCTTACACTTGATGTGCCTGTTAACCTAGCAGTAAGTAGGTACTTGAGATTTAGCCGACTGGCGTGGGTCGCATCCTGGGAAACAAGATTATTCTAAATGCTGTACATAACTTTTCTATACAGTATGAGTAAGTCATTGATGTCAGCTATGATGTATATCACTTATATCATGTACTTGTAGGGATAAAGATTATTATTTTCCGATTTTCTAACACTGAGCTCTAGAAAAAGCGATAACACTCCCACATACACACGAACACACCAAAATCACATACAAACACACATACACGGACAGACACACGTATATTCACATATATAATCACATGTATACAAGGCCAGGGGCGGGGCCAGGAACTGAGTATCGACCCCTGCAGCCACAGTTGAGTGAGTACATAAGTTCAACCCCACCAAATGCAAAGTAATGAAGATTAGGGAATGGCAAAGAAGACCGCAGACGGAGTACAGTCTAGGGAGCCAGAGACTACAAACATCACTCAGAGAAAAGGATCTTGGGGTGTGTATAAGACTGGGCACATCTCCTAGGCACACATCAACCAAATAACTGCTGCAGCATTTGGGCGCCTAACAAACCTCAGAATAACATTCTGACATCTCAATTAGGAATCGTTCAGGACCCTGTACACCGTGTATGTCAGCCTATATTGGAGTACGCAGCACCAGTTTGGAACCCACACCTAGCCAACCATGTATGGAAATTAGAGAAAGTGCAAAGATTTGCAACAAGACTGGTCCCGGAGCTAAGAAACATATACGAGGAGAGGTTAATTAAGGGCAATCGACCTGAGGACACTGGAGGACAGGAAAGATAGGGGGATATGATAACGATATATAAAATACTGAGAGAAAAAACAGGATGTTCCAGAGATGGGACACAGCAACAATGGGTCACATTTGGAAGTTGAAGACTCAGATGTGTCACAGGGATGTTAGGAAGCTCTTCAGTCACAGAATTGTCAGGAAGTGGAATGGGTGGAAAGTGATGTAGTGGTGGCAGGATTCATACATAGCTTTAAGAAGAGATATGATAAAGCTCATGGAGCAGCAGGGAGAGTGACCTAGTAGCGACCAGTGAAGAGGCGGAGCCAGGAGCTGTGAATCGACCCCTGCAACCACAATTAGGTGAGTACAGTTATGAGAGTACAAACACGCACATTAAGACGCACCTCGCGAGGACACTAACACAGATAAAGGCTGCAAATCTCATATAGAGAGAAGGACCTTGGGGTGAGTATTGCACCGAGCATATCACTTGTGGCAAACATTAACGAAATAACTTCTCCAAATAACTGCTAAGTAGTCGTTCACGACCCTTTATACAATGTAGCTCAGGGCCATGTTTAAATATACGGCACAGGAATGAAACCCACATTAAAAAGAGAAAATACAGAGGTTTACAACGAGAGTACTGCCAAAGCTGGTTATTATGCCCTATTAGGAGAGGTTATGGGAGCTTTAACCTCTTAACACTGTAGGACAGTAGGAGCAGGGATGATATGTTGATGTAAAAAATACTGAACGGAAGAGAGGGGGAAATAGGTACGGATCTACTTGAGAGTAGGGAAACAGGAACACGAGGGCACAGTTGGGAGTTAAAAACTCAGATGTTACATAGGTACATTAGGAAGTGAAACGACCTAGCTAATAAAGTGGTAGAGGCTGAAGTCATACATACAAATCTCGAAGACAGGAGTGAAGCTAGTAGTGACCTATGATGAGTTGTATCATGGAACCACACACACACACACACAACACACACACACACACACACACACACACACACACACACACACACACACACACACCACACACTCTCACACACACACACACTCACACACACACACTCACACACACACACACACACACACACACACACACACACACACACACACACACTCACACACACACACACACACACACACACCAACACGTAAGGGACACTACAAGAGAGAGAGGAGAAGATGAACCAGCAAGACTGGACCTAGTATTCACATTGATTAGTGCAGATATTGAGGACATCACATATGAAAGACCCCTTGGGGCCAGCGATCATGTGGTTTTAAGCTTCAAATACACAGTAGAGCTACAAGTGGAGGGGGAAGCAGGAAGTCCAGGACGAATGAAGAAAAACTACAAGAAAGGGGACTACACGGGAATGAGGAACTTCCTGAACGGGGTTCAGTGGGACAGAGAACTGGCAGGGAAGCCAGCTAATGACATGATGGAATATGTAGCAACAAGGTGCAAGGAGGCTGAGGAGAGATTTGTACCCAAGGGTAACAGGAATAATGAAAAAGCCAGGATGAGTCCATGGTTCACCCAAAGGTGCAGGGAGGCAAAAACCAAGTGTGCTAGGGAATGGAAGAAATATAGGAGGCAAACGACCCAGGAGAATAAGGAGAGCAGTCGTAGAGTCAGAAATGAATATGCACAGATAAGAAGGGAGGCCCAACGACAATATGAAAACGACATAGCAGCGAAAGCCAAATCTGACCCGAAGCTGTTATACAGCTACATCAGGAGGAAAACAACAGTCAAGGACCAGGTTATCAGGCTAAGAAAGGAAGGAGGAGAGACAACAAGAAATGACCATGAAGTATGTGAGGAACTCAACAAGAGATTCAAAGAAATGTTCACAGAGGAGACAGAAGGGGCTAAAGAAAGACGAAGAGGTGGGGCACACCACCAAGTACTGGACACATTACACACAACCGAGGAAGAAGTGAAGAGGCTTCTGAGTGAGCTAGATACCTCAAAGGCAATGGGACCAGATACCATCTCTCCATGGGTCCTGAGAGAGGGAGTAGAGGCGCTATGTGTACCCCTAACAACAATATTCAATGCATCTATCGAAACAGGGAGATTGCCTGAGGCATGGAAGACAGCAAATGTAGTCCCAGTCTTTAAAAAAGGAGACAGACATGAAGCACTAAACTACAGTCCAGTGTCACTGACATGTATAGTATGCAAAGTCATGGAGAAGATTATCAGAAGAGTGGTGGAACGCCTAGAAAGGAATGATCTCATCAACAGCAGCCAACATGGTTTCAGGGACGGGAAATCCTGTGTCACAAATCTACTGGAGTTCTATGACATGGTGACAGCAGTAAGACAAGAGAGAGAGAGGGGCGGGTGGATTGCATTTTCTTGGACTGCTTGAAGGCGTTTGACACAGTTCTGCACAAGAGATTGGTGCAAAAACTGGAGGACCAAGCAGGGATAACAGGGAAGGCATTACAATGGATCAGGGAATACTTGTCAGGAAGACAGCAGCGAGTCATGGTACGTGGCGAGGTGTCAGAGTGGGCGCCTGTGACCATCGGGGTCCCACAGGGGTCAGTCTCAGGACCAGTGCTGTTTCTGGTATTTGTGAACGACATGACGGAAGGAATAGACTCCGAAGTGTCCCTGTTTGCAGATGACGTGAAGTTGATGAGAAGAATTCATTCGATCGAAGACCAGAACTACAAAGCTATCTGGACAGGCTGCAGACCTGGTCCAGCAATTGGATCCTGGAGTTCAACCCCACCAAGTGCAAAGTCATGAAGATTGAGGAAGGGCAAAGAAGACCGCGGATGGAGTACAGTCTAGGGGGCCAGAGACTACAAACCTAGCTCAAGGAAAAAGATCTTGGGGTGAGTATAACACCAGGCACATCTCCTGAAGCGCACATCAACCAAATAACTGCTGCAGCATATTGGCGCCTAGCAACCCTAAGAACAGCATTCCGACATCTTAATATGGAATCGTTCAGAACCCTGTACACCGTGTACGTTTGGCCCATATTGGAGTATGCGGCACCAGTTTGGAACCCACACCTAGCCAAGCACGTATAGAAACTAGAGAAAGTGTAAAGGTTTCCAACAAGACTAGTCCCAGAGCTAAGAGGTATGTCCTACGAGAAAAGGTTAAGGGAAATCAACCGATGGGGATTTGAGGAAATGGAAGGAATGGACAAAATTGGCGATAGGGACTACATAGTAGGTACAATTCAGTCTGGGGGACATAATGTAGTCATTGTAGTGATGTATAACCCACTGCAGAAATGCAGGAGGTAAAGAGAAGAAAATGAAGAAAGCAACAGAGCAATTGTGGACACACTAGCTGAGGTGGCCAGATGAGCTCAAACGGGTAGAGCAAAGTTACTAGTTATGGGCGATTTTAATCACAAGATTGGCTAGGAAAATCTGGAGACACATGGGGGCCCAAAACACGGCGAGCAAAGGTGATGGATATGGTACTGAAAAACCCCATGCATCAACATGTTAGGGACACTACCAGAGAGAGAGAGGTGAGGAAGAACCAGCAAGACTGGACCTCATATTCACCCTGAGCAGCTTGGACATCGAGGACATCACATATGAAAGGCCCCTCGGAGCTAGTGATCACCTGGTCTTGAATTATATATGGAGAGGGTAACAGGAGTTGGATGGGTAAAGCCAAACTACAAAAGGGGGTACTACACAGGCATGAGAAACGTCCTGCAAGAGATTCTCTTCAAGGGGGGGGGAGGGTGGCTACTTGACGTAACGACAAGGCTCTTGGTCTGAGGAATTAGACCCTTTGGTCTTCTTCCTCAGACCTAACCTAATTACCCCTCAGTCCTCCCTTCTCTATCTCATCCTCCCCATCCTCCCATTTTCCCTTTTCTTCCTTCCCATCCTTCCCTTTTCCCCATCCCATTTGTAGCCTCTGGGGTCCTCCCCTCTGGCATTATGGTTTCTAGGTAGGGGGAAGTGTACCAGGGTTCATCCCACTCAATGGGGTTCCTTGGGTGTGGTGTAGTTTGCTTACAGCTCTTACATGCCTTCTAGTGACTGTCCCTCTGCTGTCCCTCTTTTATTTTTCTTCTCTTTTTTTCTTTAAAATAATAAGAAAGAAGAACCTCTATCATTGAGTCCTTCATTCCATGATAACTTGAGCTAGAGTTCGTCACGGCCACGCTAGCTGGAGATTCGTCTGTAAAAACTTGCATTTGTGGTCACAGTGGTGCCTATGCTAACCTTTCTATGGTGTAGAAATATACCTAGTTGGACGAATCTTATTGTGGCCAGCTGGTTCAGTAGCTAACGCGACGGTCTTGAGTTTTGAGACTCTCTGATCGCGGGTTCTATCCCCGCCCGTGGTATGGTTTGTTTCCATACTGGAGTATGTAGCACCAGTTTGGAACCCACATATGGCTAAGCACATCAAAAAATTAGAGAAAGTGCAAAGGTTTGCAATAAGACTAGTTCCAGAGCTAAGGGAAATGAGCTATGCAGAAAGTTAAGGGAAATTGTCCTCACGATATTAGATGACAGGAGGGTTAAGGGAGACATGATAGTGACGTACAAAATACTACGAGGAATTGACAAGGTAGACAGAGACACGATGTTCCAGAGATGGGACAAAGAAACGAGGGGTCATAGTTGGAAGTTGAAGACTCAGGTGGGTCAAAAGGATGTTAGGAAGTATTTCTTTCTTCGTAGATTTGTCAGGAAGTGGAATATTCTGGCGAGTGACGTAGTGGAGGCAGGAACCATACATAGTTTTAAAACGAGGTATAAAACTCATAGAGCAGGGAGAAAAGACCTAGTAGCGATCAGTGAAGAGGGGGGACCGGGAGCTATGAATCGACCCCTGCAACTACAAATAGGTGAGTACACACACACACACACACACACACACACACACACACACACACACACACACACTCACGGCTCAGGGAGAGTGACCTAGTAGCGATCAGTGAAGAGGCGGGGCCAGGAGCTCGGACTCGACCCCCGCAACCTCAACTAGGTGAGTACAACTAGGTGAGTACACACACACACACACACACACACACACACACACACACACACACACACACACACACACACACACACACGCGCGCGCGAGGCAGTATCCTTAAACAGTGCTCTCAGCTATTAGTGTTCTAGTTGCGGTCCAAATGTTTTGTCATCGGTCACTGTATATGATAATGAACATAAGAATATAACAAGATTTCCAGAATCTGAAAGGTGTGATAAGGTCAAGAAACTTACAATTTAAATATGATTATGGGAATTTTTTTTACAGGAATCATGAGTGATGGTCAGCAGCTAGGTGGTCAGTACCTAAGGCAGTGTGTTACTAGAAGTGATCACAACAGTTGGGTCAGTCCACGTTAAGTGGACCAAGGGTCTTCCCTTGACCATCTCCAATTTCGATAATATCTTACATTAAAGTTGGCATATATGTCATACTAACTTCGGGAAAGTTTTAGTTCATGATATGCAATATCAGTAATGATATGATCCTCAGAGTGAAGACAGGTGAAAATATTACCAACCAACACCACACAATTAGCTATGTTCAAGTTATTGCTGTGTTAACTTGACTATACAACTTTTGGAACTGATTTCAAAAATCACAGTCTTAAAACTTACATGATTTTACTTTTTTCACAGTATGAAGCCAAAGTAGGAAATCTGTTGCATAAAATTTGATCTTGAATTCAGCTGTATATATCTCTTAAGGAAAACAATTGGATCTGTGCTCCAGTTCCCCGAATTAAGCCTGAATGCCTTCCACATCCCCCCTCCCCTGGGCGCTGTATAATCCTACGGGTTTAGCGCTTCTCCCTTGATTATAATAATCTTAAGGAAAACATTTTAGTGTGACATTATTGTAATCAACTGCCCAAGTGGACATTGTCACAATCCTAAAATATCAGACTACAAACGCTTAGAGTTCCTGTGCTAATAATAACTAAATATGCCATCACAGTCTCATGGTGAATTTACGGCTCTCTGAAGACCAGTAGCGAAAATATAGTACAATCAAACTTCATTAGAAACTACTGATTCCAAACAAGATATCTATTTTCTGTACAGGCGTTTTTCCTTTGAAGGAAGAAACCAGGCTTTAAAATAACGTGATTTTTGGTTTGTGCAATGATATAATGAAAACTAGAAATTTTCAGTTGCTGTTGTTATAGAAGAACAACTGCTGGAACTCGTGTTTTGGTGTCCTGATACAATTTTCGGTGTCGATTTCAGAAATTATCTTATGTGTTAGAGAGTGATATTTATTTTACAAATTAAGCGTAAAAGTTGTCTAAAAATTACTATTTTTGGCATGATCCGCATCATTTTTGCCCTGATCTTATTTTTTTTTTTTTTTTTTCAGCCTATCTACCGTTAAGTATGAACCCTTCCCCTTTGTGGTCACATGCTCTATTGTTTTGTTTTCTGTTTATCTCTGTACTTCTCTTCCCCACAGCATCTTATGCAGGAATTGCCTCATGCCTGTATAGTCCCGTCTTTTGATGTTTGGTTTCTCTCCTCGTGCTGCTTCACTCTCCAATATTAACTCTACAATATATTCGAGAGTAACGACCACGTGATCACTATCACTATTTCTAATGCCGAAAGTTCTCAAGGTAAATATGAGGTCCAGCTTTGCTGGTTCATCCTCTCTCTCTTTGGTTATGTTCCTAAAATGCTGGTGCATGAAGTTTTTCGATACCACTTCCAGCTTCTTTACACGTTCCTGGTGCTCCGCGTGGCTCCAGGTTTTCCCCTGGGGTTCCTTGTGGTTGAAATCCCCCATGATGATCAACTTTGCTCTACTCATGTACCCTTCTGACCACCTCAGTCAGTATGTTAAACATTGCACTGTTGCCCTCATCGCACTCTTATTTTGGACTCGTGAAGTTCTGAAACGGGTTGTACATCATTGCTATCACCACCTTGGCACTCCCCTCTAATTATTCCTCACAAATCAAAACTCAACTAGTTTTTGATGAGGTGTGCAACTCCTTCTCCCCCTCTGTGTGTGTGTGTGTGTGTGTGTGTGTGTGTGTGTGTGTGTGTGTGTGTGTGTGTGTGTGTGTGTGTGTTTTGATTGTTTCTGGCTTTTTGTGTGTGTGTTTGGTTTTCAGCGTGTACTTACCTAAATCGGCAGTTGTCATACGTTGCGTCGTTATGTGCTAGAGGACGATAAAATTAATAAGTTCAGACGCACTTCACTGACAAAAGTCCAGTGTAAATAACGCATAATCACTTATTTTTTTTCAAACATACACTGTTAAAATATAATTTTTTTGGGTATGTGACCTAATTCATGTTTACATAAATAACTCAATACGACTGTAGTCAGATACAAGGAGGTAAAAAAAATTACTAATGGTATAACTTGTTCAGTTATCAGAACTTGGTGGCCAGGTCCATATACCCATTACGTGCCTCTATAACGTTCCACAACTGCCCACAGGATTGGTATGGAGTGGATAGTAAAGCTCCTGGCCGCGCTTCTTCCCCGGGTGTTTCAAGGTCCGCGCTCTCCGTGCTCCAAGAGCCATGTAGAACTTCTTTCAGCAATGTATAGACAAGGCATCTACTACACCACTCAGATCGTTCCACTTCCTCACAATCCTAAAGCTAAACAAATAATTCTTAACATCTCTATGACTTTTAGCTCTGTGGACTCTTGTTTATATCACAGCATCACAAGCCAGCACTATCCTGAACACTGCTCAAAGTCTATCAGTTCTTAACTACAACATCGGGTCCTTAAGCAAACACTATGATGACCTCCTGGCACTCCTTGAGTCACTAAAGACACCCTTCTCCTGCATTATTCTTACTGAGACCTGGCTTAAGCAGGGCACAATTGATATCTACCCGCTACCAGGATACACAGCAATCCACAACTGCAGACCATAACAAGTTGGGGGTGGTACTGCAATCTATTACTCTAACCAACTATCTTGTATTATCACTAATTGCTTTAGTGATGAATATGGGAATACATTTTTTGCTAATTTTACTGTAAAAAACCTCAAGACGCCTATAACAAATGGTGCCATTTACTGGATACCCCACACAAACATCCCAAACTTCAGTGAGAATCTAAAGTCACTAATAACAAACAGACAAGTGAACAAGCACCACCTTCTCTTAGCTGGAGACTTCAATATCAACCTTGGCCTACCAGATGATCAGACTGTAACTGATTTCATCAACAATATGAACAACTCACTTGTCATACCAACAATAACCAAATCAACCAGGCTCACTGAGACAAGTGCAACCATAATAGACCACATATGGATCAATATACTAGCCCCCCTTAAATCAGAGATAATCACAGATAGCACTACTGGCCACTACCCAGCCTTCCTCTTAACAAACATTAGTAACCACTGGAATACAACAAAGTTTCATTTAGACTCCATGACGAGGCCTCAATAAGGAATTTCACAGCAGACCTAGAGACTGTTGACTGGCCTACAGAATTCTCCAATGCCAATGGTATTGACGATTGCACAGACATTTTTCTAAACAAAATACTTAGACTATACAACAAACATTGTCCTATAAAAACGAAACAGATCACGAATAAACGGCTTGGTTGCCCATGGCTAACCAGGAGCATTCTGGAATCCATTGATAAGAAACACCAATATGAAAAGCAATATAGACAGGGCTTAATACACGAAGATATTCTTAAACAATATTCAACAGTTCTCACCAAATTAATAAAGAAAGCCAAACAACTGTACTACTCCAGCAGCATCACTGACACAGGAGGAGATATAAAAAAGACCTGGAAAACACTTTCCCAGATTCTGGGGACCCACAAACTGAAAAAAAAACAAGAATATTGTTCTAACTAAACCTCATGAAACACCACTGCATCCCACTGACACAGCTAACAAGATAAACGACTTCTTCTCAAACATAGGATCTAATCTCGCCAGTAAAATCCCACGTACCAATGCCCGTGCCGGGGACTACCTAGATGGGAATTTCCCAAATACCTTCTGTCTTGTACCAACTGAGCCCACGGAAGTCACCGCGATCATAAAGTCGCTTAAAAATAACTCGGGGAATCTGTCTCACGTCTCACCATTATTGTACAAGCGAGCGGCCCATGTCCTTTCGCATGCTATTACATTACTTTTTAACAAGTCATTAGAAACTAGCACTTTCCCGACACTACTCAAGACAGCAAGGGTTACACCAATACATAAAGGTGGTGACCCTACAGACGTAAACAACTATAGGCCAATATCGAACTTACCATTGCTATCCAAAATCTTCGAGAAACGTGCACAGGAGACTATATTCATTTATAACTTCACAAAAGATACTCAGCCCCTGCCAATTTGGATTCAGGAAAAATAAAAGCACTAATGATGCAATTATAAAAATGCTAGACCTGCTTTACACAGCATTGGAAAATAAGGAATATTCGCTAGGAATTTTTATTGACCTAAGAAAAGCGTTTGACACAGTAGACCACGGCATCCTACTCCACAAACTTGACCACTATGGTATAAGAGGCCATGTGCTTACATATTTTAAATCCTACCTTTCTAATAGGTATCAGTATGTCACCATTAAAGACACAGCCTCATCAATACGGCCACTTGATACTGGATTTCCGCAGGGAAGTGTCCTTGGACCCCTGCTCTTCCTCATTTACATCAATGATCTTCCAAACATATCCCAACACCTGAAACCCATTCTCTTTGCTGACGACAAGGCTTATGTCATCTCCCACCCTAATCTTGCCACCCTCAACACCATTGTTAACGAGGAGCTGCTCAAAATATCGACTTGGATGACAACCAATAAACTTACACATAACACTGGCAAAACCTACTATATTATGTTTGGTAGCAGAGTAAGTGTTGCGCAACTTAACATTAAGATCGACAACACTCTAATTGCCAGACATAATGAGGGCAAATTCCTTGGCCTATACCTCGATAACAACCTAAATTTCAGTACCCATATCCAACACATAACAAAAAAAGTATCCAAAACGGTGGGGATCCTCTCCAAGATACGATACTACGTGCCGCAAACTGCCCTTCTCACACTATACCATTCAGTTATATATCCATACCTCACCTATGCTATCTGTGCTTGGGGTTCAACTGCAGCAACACACCTAAAGCCAATAATAACCCAACAAAAAGCTGCAGTAAGAATAATCACTAAATCCCATCCCTGGCAACACCCCCGCCCCCCCACTCTTCATAGATCTAAACTTACTCCCTGTTCAGAACATCCACACTTACTACTGTGCAATCTATATCTACAGGACCTTAAATTCTTAACCTTGACCTAAAACGCTTTCTTGATAGTTGTGACAGGATCCACAGGCATAACACAAACATCACTATGACATTCCCCATGTTCGACTAAACCTTTACAAAAATTCAATGTATTTCAAAGGACCTAAAATCTGGAACACCCTACCTGAAAACTCTAGAACTGCAGACACATTCATCACTTTCAAAACTACAGATAGAAAACATCTTATCTCCTTGATACACCCCGACGACTAACTACATGATAACCACCTGGTGGTTCACAATTACACTCACTCACCCACTGACTATAAACCGAGAAACATTAATCTTAATCTTAAAATAATAAATCTTAACTAGTCGTAAGTTCGCCTATGATACTCCAATATAGACACTTTGTATTGTGCCAAAACAAAAGCAATCACATTGCTAAACTCACAAATTATGATGTAGTCACTTAGCCTTAATACCATAATCTGTAAATATTTAATGTTAAGAATTAATCTAAGTCTGCTCGAAATGCCTAGCCATGCTAGGTGTCCTAGTGGCCCCCTTTGTAATTAGTATTTTATAACATGTAAACCACACAATACATAAACCTGTAAACCCCACATTGTAACCCTTATAGAGAATATACTTGAATTGAATTGAATTGAATTGAATTGAATTTGTGTTTTTGGCAGTATGTTTGTGTGTTCGTGTGTATGGTGTGTGTGTACTCACCTAATTGTGGTTGCACGGGTCGAGACTCAGCTCTTGGCCCCACCTCTTCACTGAACGCTACTAGGTCCTCTCTCTCCCTGCTCCATGAGCTTTATCATACCTCATCTTAAAGCTATGTACTGTTCCTGCCTCCACTACATCACTTGCTAGACTATTCCACTTCCTGACTACTCTATGACTGAAAAAATACTTCCTAACATAACTTTGACTCATCTGAGTTTTCAACTTCCAAGCGTGACCCCTTATTTTTGTGTCCCATCTCTGGAACAACCTGTCTCTGTCCACCATATCTATTCCATGCAGTATTTCGTATGTCGTTATCAGGTCTTCACTAACCCTCCTGTCCTCCAGTGTCGTCAGGCCGATTTCCCTTAACCTTTCTTCATAGGACATTCCCCTTAGCTCTGGAACTATCTTTGTCGCAAACCTTTTGAACTTTCTCAAAATTTTTGACGTGTTTGACCAGGTGTGGGTTCGAACCGGTGCTGCATACTCCAGTATGGGCCTGACGTACACGGTGTACAGTGTCTTAAACTATTCCATACTTAGGTATCGGAACGCTATTCTCAGGTTTGCCAGGCGCCCATATGCTAGAGCAGTTATCTGGTTCATGTGTACTTCCGGAGACATGCTCTGTGTTATACTCACCCCAAGATCTTTCTACTTGAGCGAGGTTTGCAGTCTTTGGCCACCTAGCCTATACTCTGTATATGGTCTTCTTTGCCCTTCCCCGATCTACATGAATTCGCATTTGGCGGGGTTAAATTCGAGAAGCCAGTTGCTGGACCAGGTGTCCAACCTGTCCAGGTCTCTTTGCAGTCCTGCCTAATCCTCAACTGATTTAATTCTCTTCATTAACTTCACATCATCTGCGAACAGTGACACTTCTGAGTCTGTCCCTTCCATTATGTCACTCACATATACCAAAAATAGCATTGGTCCTAGGACCGAACCCTGTGGGACCCAGCTCGTCACAGGTGCCCACTGTGATACCTCATCCCGTACCATGACTCGATGTTGCCTCCCTGTCAGGTATTCTCTGATCCATTGCAGTGCCCCTCCTGTTATACACGCCTGATCCTCTAGCTTTTGCACTAATCTCTTGCGAGGAACTGCATCGAAGGCGTTCCTGCAGTCCAGGAAAATGCAATCAATCCACCCCTCCCCACAAGGTTTGTAAAACAGGATTTGCCTTCGATGAATCCGTGCTGGTTGTCGTTTATGATCTTGTTCCGTTCCATTTACTCCACCACTCTCTTCCTGATAATGGGAACTACAATTACCGTCTTCCATACCTCAGGTAGTTGCCCAGTTTCAAGGGATGTGTTGAAGATTGTATCCATTGTCAGACACAGAGTTTCTGCTCCCTAAGGACCCACGGGGAGATTTTGTCCGGTCCCATTGCCTTTGACTTATCAAGGTCACTTTACAGCTTCTTCACCTCCTCCTCTGTTGTATGTCATCCAACACGTGTTGGTATATTCTTTGTTGGTGTTCCCCTCTGTTCTGTCTTCCCAGAGTCCTTCCTGTCTCCACTGTAAATACTTCCTTAAATCTCGTGTTGAGCTCCTCACACCTCATGATCGTTTCTAGTGAGTTCAACACCTTCTTTCCTCAGCCTGATCACCTGGTCTTTGTTGTCTTCCTCCTAATGTGGCTATACAGCAGTTTCGGGTCAGACATATCTTTCGATGCAGTGTCGTTTTCGTGCTGTCGCTGGACCTCCGTCCTTATCTGTGCATACTCGTTTCTGGCTCTTCGACTAGTCTCTCTTATTTTCTTGGGTCCTTTGCCTCCTGTGTGTGTGTGTGTGTGTGTGTGTGTACTCACCTAGTTGTACTCACCTAGTTGAGGTTGCAGGGGTCGAGTCCAAGCTCCTGGCCCCGCCTCTTCACTGGTCGCTACTAGGTCACTCTCCCTGAACCATGAGCTTTATCGTACCTCTGCTTAAAGCTATGTATGGATCCTGACTCCACTACATCGCTTCCCAAACTATTCCACTTCCTGACTACTCTGTGGCTGAAGAAATACTTCCTAACATCCCTTTGATTCATCTGTGTCTTCAACTTCCAACTGTGTCCCCTTGTTACTGTGTCCAGTCTCTGGAACATCCTGTCTTTGTCCACCTTGTCAATTCCTCTCAGTATTTTGTAAGTCGTTATCATGTCCCCCCTATCTCTCCTGTCCTCCAGTGTCGTCAGGTTGATTTCCCTTAACCTCTCCTCATAGGACATACCTCTTAGATCTGGGACTAGTCTTGTTGCAAACCTTTGCACTTTCTCTAGTTTCTTTACATGCTTGGCTAGGTGTGGGTTCCAAACTGGTGCCGCATACTCCAATATGGGCCTAACGTACACGGTGTATAGGGTCCTGAACGATTCCTTATTAAGATGTCGAAATGCTGTTCTGAGGTTTGCCAGGCGCCCATTTCCTGCAGCAGTTATTTGGTTGATGTGCGCTTCAGGAGATGTGCCTGGTGTTATACTCACCCCAAGATCTTTTTCCTTGAGTGATGTTTGTAGTCTCTGACCCCCTAGACTGTACTCCATCTGCGGTCTTCTTTGCCCTTCCCCAATCCTCATGACTTTGCACTTGGTGGGATTGAACTCCAGGAGCCAGTTGCTGGACCAGGTCTGCAGCCTGTCCAGATCTCTTTGTATTTCTGCCTGGTCATCGATCGAATGAACTCTTCTCATCAACTTCACGTCATCTGCAAACAGTGACACCTCGGAGTTTATTCCTTCCGTCATGTCGTTCACAAATACCAGAAACAGCACTGGTCCTAGGACCGACCCCTGTGGGACCCCACTGGTCACAGGTGCCCACTCTGACACCTCGCCTCGTACCATTACTCGCTGCTGTCTTCCTGACAAGTATTCCCTGATCCATTGCAGTGCCTTCCCTGTTATTCCTGCTTGGTCCTCCAGTTTTTGCACTAATCTCTTGTGTGGTACTGTGTCAAACGCCTTCTTGCAGTCTAAGAATATGCAATCCACCCACCCCTCTCTCTCTTCTCTTACTGCTGTCACCATGTCATAGAACTCCAGTAGGTTTGTGACACAGGATTTCCCGTCTCTGAAACCATGTTGTCTGCTGGTGATGAGATCATTCCTTTCTAGATGTTCCACCATTCTTCTCCTGACAATCTTTTCCATGATTTTGCATGCTATACATGTCAGTGACACTGGTCTGTAGTTTAGTGCTTCATGTCTGTCTCCTTTTTTAAAGATTGGTACCACATTTGCTGTCTTCCATGCCTCATGCAATCTCCCTGTTTCGATAGATGTATTGAATATTGTTGTTAGGGGTACACATAGCGCCTCTGCTCCCTCTCTCAGAACCCATGGAGAGATGTTATCTGGCCCCATTGCCTTTGAGGTATCTAGCTCACTCAGAAGCCTCTTCACTTCTTCCTCGGTTGTGTGTACTGTGTCCAGCACATGGTGGTGTACCCCACCTCTCCGTCTTCTTTGAATCTCTTGTTGAGTTCCTCGCATACTTCACTGTCATTTCTTGTTGTCTCTCCTCCTTCCTTCCTTAGCCTGATTACCTGGTCTTTGACGGTTGTTTTCTTCCTGATGTGGCTGTATAACAGCTTCGTGTGTGTGTGTGTGTATGTGTGTGTGTGTGTGGTGTGTGTGTGTGTGTGTGGTGTATGTGCGTGTTGTTTGTGTGTGTGTGTACTCACCTATTTGTACTCACCTATTTGTGGTTGCAGGGGTCGATTCATAGCTCCTGGCCCCGCCTCTTCGATGATTGCTACTAGGTCCTCTCTCTCTCTCCCTGCCCCATGAGCTTTATCGTACCTCGAATTAAAACTATGTATGGTTCCCGCCTCCACTACGTCACATTCTAGGCTATTCCACGGCCTGACTACTCTATGACTGAAGAAATACTTCCTAACATCCCTTTGATTTATCTGAGTCTTCAACTTCGAATTGTGACCTCTTGTGTCTGTGTCCCTTCTCTGGAACATCCCGTCTTTGTCCACCTTGTCTATTCCGCGCAGTATTTTATATGTCGTTATCATGTCTCCCCTGACCCTCCTGTCCTCCAGTGTCGTCAGGCCGATTTCCCTCAACCTTTCTTCTTAGGAAAATCCCCGTAGCTCTGGGACTAGTCTTATTGCAAACCTTTGCACTTTCTCTAATTTCTTGACGTGCTTGACTAGGTGTGGATTCCAAACTGGTGCTGCATGCTCCAGTATGGGTCTGACGTAAATGGTATACAGAGTCTTGAACGAATCCTTACTGAGGTATCGGAACGCTATCCGTAGGTTTGCCAGGCGCCCGTATGCTGCAGCAGTTATCTGATTGATGTGCGCCTCAGGAGATATGCTCGGTGTTATACTCACCCCAAATCTTTTTCCTTGAGTGAGGTTTGGAGTCTTTGGCCATCTAAACTATATTGTGTCTGCGGTATTCTTTGCCCTTCCCCAATCTTCATGACTTTGCATTTGGCAGGGTTAAACTCAAGGAGCCAGTTGCTGGACCAGGCTTGTAGCCTGTCCAGATCTCTTTGTAGTCCTGCCTGATCCTCATCCGATTTGATTCTTCCCATTAACTTCACATCATCTGCAAACAAGGACACTTCTGAGTCTATCCCTTCCGTTATGTCGTTCACATATACCAAGAACAGCACAGGTCCTAGGACTGACCCCTGTGGAACCCCGCTTGTCACAGGCGCCCACTCTGACACCTCGTCACGTACCATGACTCGTTTTTGCCTCCCTGTCAGGTATTCTCTGATCCATTGCAGTGCCTTTCCTGTTATGTGTGCCTGATCCTCTAGCTTATGCAGTAACCTCTTGTGAGGAACTGTGTCGAAGGCCTTCTTGCAGTCCAAGAAAATGCAGTCGATCCGCCCCTCTCTCTCTTGTCTTACTTTTGTCACCTTGTCATAAAACTCTGGTAGGTTTGTGACACGATTTTCCTTCCCTGAAACCGTGCTGGTTGTCAATTATACACTTGTTTCTTTCCAGGTGCTCCACCACTCTCCTCCTGATGATCTTCTCCATGACCTTGCATACTATACACGTTAGTGATACATGTCTGTAGTTTAGTGCCTCATGTCTGTCTCCCTTTTTAAAAATTGGGACTGCATTTGCCATCTTCCATACCTCAGGGAGTTGCCCAGTTTCAAATGGTGTTGAAGATCTTTGTTAATGGTACACACAATATCTCTGCTCCCTCTTTAAGGACCCACGGAGAGATGTTGTCTGGTCCCACCGCCTTTGAGGTGTCAAGTTCGCATAGCAGCTTCTTCACATCCTCCTTGGTTATATGTACCTCATCCAGGACTTGCTGGTGTACCCCCCTGTTCTGATTTCCTGGAGTCCTACTGGTTTCCACTGTTAATACTTCTTTAAATCTCGTGTTGAGCCCCTGACATACCTCTCGGTCTGATTACCTGGTCCTTGACTGTTGTTTTCCTCCTGATGTGGCTGTACAACAGCTTCGGGTCAGTCTTGACTTTCGATGCTATGTCATTTTCATATTGTCGCTGAGCCTCCCTTCTTATCTGTGCATATTCGTTTCTGGCTCTTCGGCTAATCTCTTTATTTTCCTGAGTTCTCTGTCTTCTGTACCTTTTCCATTCTCTAGTACACCTAGTTTTTGCCTCCCTACACCTTTGGGTGAACCTAGGACTCGTTCTGTTCTTCCCATTATTTCTGTTTCCCTTGGGAACAAACCTCTCCTCTGCCTCCTTGCATTTTGTTGCCACATAGTCCATCATTTCTTGTACTGGTTTTCCTGTCAGTTCCCTCTCCCACTGAATGTCTTGAAGGAAGTTCCTCATGCCTGAGTAGTTCCCCCTTTTGTAGTTTGGTTTTCCCACCCTATTCCTGCTACTCTCTCCACTTGGAGCTCAACTATGTAGTCGAAGCACAGAACCACATGATCACTAGCTCCCAGGGGCCTTTCATACATGATATCCTCGATGTCTGAACTTCTCAAGGTGAATACAAGGTCCAGTCTTACTCGTTCATCCTCTCCTCTCTCTCTGGTAGTGTCTCTAACATGTTGATGCATGAGGTTTTCCAGTACCACATCCATCATCTTAACTCTCCATGTTTCGGGACCCCCATGGGGCTCCAGGTTTTCCCAGTCATTCTCCTTGTGATTGAGATCACCCATAACTAGTAACTTTGCTCCCCCCATGTGTGCTCTCCTGGCCACCTCGGCTAGTGTGTCGACCATTGCTCTGTTGCTCTCATCGTATTCTTCTCTTGGCCTCCTGCAGTTCTGTGGTGGGTTGTACATTACTGCAATTATCACCTTATGTCCCTTATGTGTGTGTGTATGTGTGTGTGTGTGTGTGTGTGTGTGTGTGTGTGTGTGTGTGTGTGTGTGTGTGTGCATGCGGTATGTGTGTGCGGTGTGTTGTGTGTATGTGTGTGCGGTGTGTGTGTGTGTGTGTGTGTGTGTGTGTGTGTGTGTGTGTGTGTGAGCGGTGTGTGGTGTATGTGCGTGTGTGTGTGTGTGTGTGTGTGTGTGTGGGCGTACTCACCTAATTATACTTACCTAAATGTGGTTGCGGGGATCGATTCTCTCCTGACTCTCACTTCCTTGGTGGCCGCTACTGTGCGAGGGAAAGTAGGGGGGGGGGGAGTGTGTGGAACTACGAGTGAGTGAATGTGTACTCGCCTAGTTGTGGTTGCAGGCTTCGAGTCGTAGCTCCTGGCCCCGACTCTTCGCTGGCCGCTACTAGGTCACTCTTCCTGCTCCATTAGATTTATCATACCTCCTTGTTCCTGTGCCCTTTCTCTGAAGCATCGTGTCCCTATCCGCCATGTCAATTCCTCTCAGGATTTTATTTGTCGTTATCATATCCTCCCCTCTCTCTCTCTCCTGTCCTCCAGTTGTCGTCGGGTCGATTTCGCTTAGCCTGTCCTCGCAGGACATGCCCCATAGCTTCGGGACTAGTCTCGTTTCAAACCTTTTCACTTTCTCTAATTTTCTGACTTGCACAGGCGTGGGTTCTAAACTGGTGCTGCATACTCCAATACAGGCCTGACGTACACGGTGTACAGGGTCCTGAACGACTCCTTACTGAGATGTCAGAAAGCTATTCATAGGTTTGCTAGTCGCCCATATGCTGCAGCAGTTATTTTGTTGATGTGTGCCTCAGGAGATATGTTTGATATTATACTCACCCCAAGATCTTTTATCTTGAGTGAGGTTTGTAGTCTTTGGCTCCCTAGGTTGTATTCCGTCTGCTGTCTTTGCCCTTCCCGGATCATCGTGATTTTGCTCTTGGCGGGGTTGAACTCGAGGAGCCAGTTTCTGGATCAGGATTGCGGCCTGTCCAGATCCCTTTGTAGTACTGCCTGATCCGATTGAATTCCCTTCTTTAGCTTCACATAATCTTCAAACAGGGACACTTCTGAATCTATCCCCTCAGTCATGTCATCCACATGTATCATAAACAGAACCGGTCCTAAGACTGACCCTTGTGGAACCCCTCTTGTCACAGGTGCCCACTATGACACCTGATCACGTTCCATGACTCGTTACCTTCATTTCAGTTATTCTCTTATCCATTGCAGTGCCCTTCCTGTTATGCGTGCCTGATCCTCTAGCTTTTGCACTAATCTCTTGTGTGGAACTGTGTCGAAAGTCTTCTTACAATCCAAGAAAATGCAATGTACGCAACTGTTACTTGCCATCGGTTTCCCAAGTTGATATATCTCTGAGCTGGTGATTTATGTAGCTTAGAGCAGCTGGCTTTTCTTCTTTTGGATAAGTAAATGTCAGAGTACAGTCGTCTGGATATGCATGGGATTCTGGGATGAGATGAAGAAGGTCATTGAAGTCGACATTCCATAACAATGGTCCCAGAACACCTTCTTGTGAAACACTTGCACCAATAGGATGTCTTGCTGATTCTCTTCCATTTAGAACTACCCTTAGAGATCTACCATGAAGGTAATTACTGAGGAGACGTAGCGTAGAGCCTGCAATTCCCAGTTCTTGCAGTTTTGCTAAGAGGCCCTGATGCCACACTCGGATTTAACTTTAAATCTCTCTCTCTCTCTCTCTCTCTCTCTCTCTCTCTCTCTCTCTCTCTCTCGCTCTCTCGCTCTCTCTCTCTCTCTCTCTTTCTCTCTCTTTCTCTCTCTTACACACCTCAGGTAGTAGCCCTGTTTCGAGTGTTTTCTAGTCCCACTGCCCCTCTAGTTCGCTCAGCAGCCCCTTCACCTTCTCCTCGGTTGTGTGTGTTGTGTCCAGCACTTGTCGGTGTGCCCCTCACCATTCCGGCTTCCTGGAGTCCTTCCTGTCTCAACTAAAAATACTTCCTTAAATCTCATGTTGAGCTCTGCACATACTTCTCGGTCGTTTCTTTTGGTCTCCCCTCCATCCTTCCTCAACCTGAGTACCTGGTCCTTCATTCTTGTTGTCCTCCTGATGTGGCTTTGCAACAGCTTCGGGTCAGAATTGGCTTTGAATGCTATGCAATTTTAATATTGCCGGTGGGCCCCCCTCCTTATCTGTGTGTGTGTGTGTGTGTGTGTGTGTGTGTGTGTGTGTGTGTGTGCGTGTGTCTGTCTTTGAGTAAGGTGAACGTCGTTCTTTGTACACTAGGCAACAAAACTCTTCTGAAGTTTTTTTCTGAATTATCTCTCACTTTGTTTCTAATTAATTATATGCTAACAATTACGATTATAATACTCGTGCTCATGAGTTATTTTTAAAAACGCCCTTAGTACGCACTGCATTGCCCATGTTTTTAAAGCTGGTCACTGTTCATGTTATGCTGCCATGCTTCTCCACTCTTATCAAGGTTTTTTTTTTCTTTCGCTCTATTCCTAATTATTCATAATAATTATTACTATTATATTACATACTTGTGAACGTGAGATCCTATAAAGATGTCTATATCACTTATATTATGCTCTTATCATACATTCCACATTATTTAATGATACAATTTCATCAAAATAGTGGTAGTCATATGTTTTCCTTAGTATTGTGGTTAGAACCTCGATCTTATTATATTAATTTTATTCACAACTCAACTCGGGGACACACCAACTGCCAGACACTTTCTCTCCCTTTTGCAAATCACTCATTAATGATTATCACTGCCCTAGGGCAATCGCTAACCAGATATTTACATTTTTTTCTGATTAAGGCCGCATTCTCAGCCTGTTATTTTTTTAATCAAAACTAGGTGCTAATCCATGAGGGTGATACAGCGCTGCAGGGTACTAAAAGAAGTGTAATCAAAGGTTGTGTAATATATCTATTGCCGAGTGTTTGTTAATGTTATGGCCGTCAGAGAAGAGTGAAGATAAAGTAAGGGTGTTAGAGGGGTGACGACGTCTAAGGTAAATCCCGTGTGCTCGCTGATAGACAGGACAGTCCAACAGAATATGGCAAATTGAAATTGGAACCTGACAATTCGTAAAAAGTGGAACTGGGCGCCGCTCCATGAGACACCCATGAGTGAGACATGCGTGTCCGATGCAAAGATGAGAAAGCATAGTCTCCCAACCACGACATCAATAATAAAGAAGGCAAGGATACTAAATTCTGCTTGATAGTGTAATTTGTTATGAATAAATTCAAACCAATGTTGTTGCCAACAGTTGCGAAGGTTGCTATAGATTACAGTAAAATAATCTGAGAATGGATTAACTCAATATGATGGTACCAATATTGGTAGAATTACCGACAATATGTTAAGTAACAGGAAACAAATGCAACTAATGCAACATTTTATTGTTGCAACGTTTCACTCTCCAGGAGCTTTAACAAGCCGTTAAAAACAGTACATGGACACAGAGGGTATATATAGTGTGGAAAAAGACACTTATGTACAGTTCAGGACATTTATTAAAGGAAACGTTTCGCCACGAGTGGCTTCTTCAGTCCTAATACAGAGAAAACTAAGAAAACATATGTATATACATATACATATATATATATATATATATATATATATATATATATATATATATATATATATATATATATATATATAGTGGCAGAAGTCAGGTGAGGTGACGCGTGGGTAGAGGTGGTAGTAGTAGTAGTAGTAGTAGTAGTAATGGAACTAAGGAGGTGAGGCTAGAGAGGGACCTGCTGGCATCAAGTAACACCAGTTCCCAGGATGGCTAACATCCTCTTGCTTAGTAATTTTGAAATACTATAACTACCGGATTTTTGCTTTATAGTGTTACTGACAGAAATTAGTGCAGCTTCAATACATTTTCTCCGTCTTAAGTCGTCTTCTTTAATAACTAGTTTAGCTTCATTGAATTTCATGAGGTGTCCAACATCGTCTCTATGTTGAACACATGCGTTTTTGCGGTCATCATTTCTGCAAGCATTTTTGTGTTCTGCTATCCTAATGTCCAGAGTTCTGGCTGTTTCCCCTACATATACTTTGTCACACCCCCCACATGGTATAGTGTAGATTTCTGCACGTGTGCCAGAATCATGCTTGGGTTTTTGTATCAGGTTCCTAATAGTAGTTGAAGAGCTGGTAGATATTTTAGCCAGTTTTCTGTCAAACATTTTTGAAACATTAGTGGCAACGTTGCTGACCGGTAAAACGATGTAACTTGGAGGCTTTTCTTCAACTTGATAGGTGTTGGTCTTGCTGAGGATACGTGTCGCACGTTTCCTGCAGTCACGTATGAAGTGTAGGGGAAAGTGTAGTGAACTGAAAGAGTTGGTGATGTATGTACATTCTTCTTCGAGGAACTGCGGACTGGAAATTCTGTAGGCTCTCAGAAAGAAGCCAATAACTACCCCTCTTTTAGTTCTTGTGTCATGGTGAGAGAAGAAATATAATAGATCGTTCTTGTAGGTAGGCTTCCGGTAGACTTTAAAAGAAAATTTTGTTTTCCCCTGTGAATAAGAGAACGTCGAGAAAAGGTAATTGGTTGTCCTCCTCTAGTGTAAATTTAATAGTAGGTTCCAGAGTGTTGGTGGTGTTGAGGATGCCCCGTACGTCAAGATTTTGGGTACAATGACCAAAATATCATCTACGTACCGCATCCATGTATGTAAAGTAAAAGGACACAAGTGCAACTAATGTGACATTTTATTGTGGCAATAAAATGTCACATTAGTTGCACTTGAGTCCTTTTACTTTACATATTGTCGGTAATTCTACCAACTTTATTATCGCATCCATGTAACTGAACGAGGGATGTTATTGAGGATCCTTCTTGATTCCAGGTCCTCCATATATAAATTGGCAAGAACTGCACTAAGGGGGGATCCCATGGCTAGTCCGAAGAGTTGTTTGTACTTCTTGTCCTCAAACCTAAAACAGTTATAACGAACACAAAGTTCGAAAAGGCTCACAAAATCTTGGCGGGGTACAGGTAACTCTGTATCATCTTTAATCACCCTGCGAAGAAGATCAATGGCTTGATCAACTGGGACATTGGTGAATAAGGCAGTGCAGGAATCTACACTATACCACGTGGGGTGTGTGACAAAGTATATGTAGGGGAAACAGCCAGAACTCTGGACATTAGGATAGAAAACAAAAATGCTTGTGTGAGAATGGTATATAATACAGACAAGATGAAATTAAGACACATGTGCAACATCTGGGTATCTTTATTGTAGACGTTTCGCCATCCAGTGGCTTTATCAATACAAATTCTAGGACATAACTTGAAGACAGTAAGACTTTGTACAGAAGATGAGGTAGTCAGTCCCTCAACCTAGGAGTAGGTATTATATACCATTCTTACACAACTTGTCAGACACTGCAACATCATGGAATCTTGATTCTGAGGACATGTACATAACCTTCACGACTACGACAACTACTACTACAACTAACCCATCTCTTTGGGAAGGACCTACTTCCACTGGGGAATCCCGCCTACCAGTGACTATGCCCTCGTCTGCTACACCTGACCTTACTGTATAAGCGCCAGGCTCCTTTCTTCTGCTTCAGAATCTCCACGACTATGGTGCTCTTTGCACCTACTCCTAGGTTGAGGGACTGATTACCTCATCTTCTGTACATAGTTCTACTGTCTTCAAGTTATGTCCTAGAATTTGTATTGATAAAGCCACTGGATGGCGAAACGTCTACAATAAAGATACCCAGATGTTGCACATGTGTCTTACTCTCATCTTGTCGGTATTATATACCATTCGTACACAACTTGTCAGACACTGCAACATCATGGAATCTTAATTCTGAGGACATGTACATAACCTTCACAACTACGACAACTACTACTACAACTAACCCATCTCTTTGGAAGGACCTACTTCCACTGGGGAATCCCGCCTACCAGTGACTATGCCCTCGTCTGCTACACCTGACCTTACTATTGTTTTGTAGATGAATGGTTCGTAGATAAATGGTTCAGAGAACCGGCATGTTGATAAATTAGACACATGTGCAACTCTTGGGTACCTTTATTGAGGAAAAGTTTCGCCACACAGTGGCTTCATCAGTCCATACGTAGGAGAAACTTGAAGAACAGGAGGAGAATGAGGTAATCAGTCCCTCAACCTTGAGTCGATGTGTTCAGTCCATCAATCTTGAATAGAATACATCATTGACGTTACTATATAAGCGCCAGGCTCCTTTCTTCTGCTTCAAAATCTCCACGACTATGGTGCTCTTTGCACCTACTCCTAGGTTGAGGGACTGATTACCTCATCTTCTGTACATAGTCCTACTGTCTTCAAGTTATGTCCTAGAATTTGTATTGATAAAGCCACTGGATGGCGAAACGTCTACAATAAAGATACCCAGATGTTGCACATGTGTCTTAATTTCACAAAAATGCTTGCAGAAATGATGACCGCAAAAACGCATCTGTAGCAGGAATCGAATCACACCAGACCACATGTGATCTGTTCTTTGAACATTCTTTATGTCCTCATAAGTGTTCAAAGGTTGGGTTGAACTCTTGAATAGTCAAGTACAATCTGGTTAATCTTCCAGTAGAATAAAGAAATCAATGATGCATGATCTGCCAAGACATGAACAGTGTATTGGTATATATTAAAGCTTCTTGCTCAGTTACTGTATAATTATGTTCAGCCTTTGTAAGGACACGACTAGTAAATGCAACTTCGATGTACTTGCTCTCAGGCTTCTGAGCTAGGATGGCACCTATGCCAATATAACTATCATCAGTTGTTAGATAGAAAAGCTTAAAAAATCAGGGAATTTCAAAGTAGGGGCACATGTTAGTTTTTCTTTGAGAGTTTGGAATGTTCTTTCTTGATGGAAGGTCCAAACAAAAGGAGCTTCCTTCTTAAGCAACTCAGTTATCGGAGCTACTATGGAAGAAAAAATAGCAATGAAAGATCTATAAAAACCTGCTAGGCCCACAAAGGATCTTACAGCATCAGTTTTGGGAAATTGAAAATTTTGCACAGCAGTTACTTTGGTCAGTCGTAACCCCTCTAGAAGTGGCTACGTGACCAAGACACTTGATTTCTGATCTGAAAAATTGACATTTAGACAGTGTTATCTTTAAATTGGCTTCAAGCTTACCAGATCAATTATTTTCAGATGTGTCTCCACATCTTCGAACATGACAATTACGTCATTTAAGTACAGTATGAGTATGTTACCTATGAGGCCTCTAAATACATTCGTCATGAGCTTCGAGAAAGTGATAGGTGAGGAGCATAAATCAAAGGCCATTCTGAGGAAATGATAATGACCTGTAGGAGTGGAAAATGTGGTTAGCTCTTGGCTGTCCTCATTGACAGGGACTTGCCAAAGCCCTTGCAACAAGTCCAGGGTCAAAAAGACTTTGTTATTTCCAACATTGTATAAAAGGTCACCATGTACAGGAAATGGTTTAGTGCGCTTATCCGGCAGAATGTGTTGAGAAACAAGTAGGGTTAAACCCATGGGTTGACCGTCTAGTCCTACCACAAATCAAGTACTATTGAGAGCAAGAAGTCTAGAAACTTCATTAGGGTACTCTGTAGCAGCTAGGTCACCCTCCAACACTGGCCAGGTACTGGAAGATTCCGTGGAAGACTCTCCTGGGAGAACTACACCTACAAGTTACTCTGCTGGTACTTCGCCTTCAGTTCTCACATACAGAGGAAAATTGACAAAATCCACCAGTGTGGTGTTCTTCCTCAGAGTAAAATATCTACTATGAGCATATATTATGACAAGAATTTGCAGTTTACCATGTCGTACAGTATGCAAGGATGGTTCGAAGAACACACCCTTGACTGCTATCGGTATCAACCAACATGTGGCTTCCTTTAAAAACTTTGCTAACATACATGATAACTGTAGTGTTAGTGGTAATTGTAGTGTTAACTGTAGTGTTAGTGGTAACTGTAGTGTTAACTGTAGTGTTAGGGGTAACTGTAGTGTTAGCTGATGAAGTGACATTATACTTTGTACAGGCTGTAATTTGCTCACTGAAGCCATGTTATTAGTCAGATAGTAGCCTCCCCTCAGGGATACTGCGACTTAGCTATCATCATCTCGACCAGAGTTGGAGTTAGAGCCGAGGTTAGGATGATTTTCCCCAAGCTGGTTTCTACTCATAACTGTAATCGCTCGGTCAGAAGGTGAAGTGAAGAGAACTCTTTTGTCGTCTTGGTAAGAACAAGAGTTCAACTCTTGTAGAATTCGCTGCTGTGGAAACCCTCGGTTTCCACGGTTTCCAGACACTGGACATACTCGTAGACTAAATGACAAATAGTGGATTCTATGCACATTCCCCAGAAAGGCACTTCATAATCATTGAAATTCGCTTTCCAGTCAGCTGGATCTAAGTGAATCTTGAAGTCTACCATGATCTTCTTGAGAAAAATGAGCAAATTACCAGTGAAGACAATGTTATTGACCACTAGGAATTTTGCCAATAACTTCTTTCTGTGAAACTTGATCTTCTTCGAGGGAGGCTCCTTTGTGCAGTGAAGAGGCTTTTGATATGAGGGATTGGACCCTTTGGTCTTCTTCCTCCGACCGAACTCAGTTACCCCTCAATGCCCCCCTTTCCCTACCTCATCCTTCCCATCCCTCATTTCCCTTCCCAGTCCTTTACCCATCCCTCACCTCTCCTTCCTTTCCCACTTTCGGCCTTTGGGGTCTTCCCCTCTGAAATTCTATCTCCTAGGTTGAGGAAAGGGTGTCGATATACATCCCATTGAGGTTCTTTGTGGTGGTGGTGGTGGTGGTGGTGTTTGCCATGGAATGTGAATCATCTGGAGATGTCCCGCCCCCCTTTGGAGTTCGTTGGGGTGGTTCAGGGTTTCCTTCAGGTGATGAATGTATCTATGGAGGCTGCCTCTCTGTTCTGAGAGGTGGTGATCAATGGAGGTATGGCTTGTGGTGCATTTCCAGCTGCCTTCTCTTTTGTCCACCTGGATTACTGGCATGAAGGGTAGAGTATGGCATGAGTTCCACATAGTATCTGCACTGCTAACTGTTGACTTAGAAAAACACATAAGCTAGCTGTACTGTGGGCCCTCATGGGCACAGAGGGGGATATACAATCTCTTTCATTTATCCTGGGAGTTATCCGTCCACATTCACCCTCCTCCCATTTTTTTTTCTCTCACTTTTTTAAATAAACAAGAGGAAATTTATCATGGTGACCCATAACCACTACTTTCCTCCTCCGAGGCCCTTTCCTGCAGCATCCCCTACGGACTTTGGTACTCCTTCGGACCATTATTTGGACTTCTCTTCCAACCCGGAACCTCCTCCAGGTAATGATCGTTACCCTCCTCTGGTACTGCCGTTCTGACCGACCCTTTAAATAATTGAGACCTCCACGCGACTTTGACTATGATACCAGCTTCTCCATGGCAGTTTCCCATTTCCGTTTCCAAGGGAAATTCCCATGGCTCTCATATTCCAGGGTCACTAGACGGCCCCAAACTTCAGTAGTGCCTGTTTTCACAATTGCCTCTGTGTCCTTTACTTCCATAGTCAACTCAGTGTCCAACTCTTTTACAGTCCTCAGCTATGAGGATCCAACGTCATCACCTCTTACTGTCCTTCACATTCTCACTCACATGTTCTAACGTTTCAGCGCTCCCTTCAATCTAAATCGATGCCACATATCCCTTCAACAAAGTATACACCTGTAAAAGGTTACTGTTATGCTCTCTCAGCTGATCATGGTTTATTTACAGTGAAATATTCGAGGCCTCAGGGGTAATCAGGGAAGCTTCAAGTGTCGCTCTCCCAGTTTTTCCCTGTTTGTGTCTGTAAAAACCAAAAATTGCGCTCGGCTATTTTCCCATCTCATCTCACGCTATATCTTATTACAATTATTGTATCCTTTTCCCAATGGGACTTTTACTAAAAGTGCACTTCTCGTGCACCATGGTATACCACATTCTCGGATTCTTGTCCGTACTTCGCTTCATTACATTGCAGCCCGCATCGTCTTGGACAAGTTGTATAAGTCTGCCCTTTACATCTTTCTCTATCTCGGCCATTATCTATTCCGGATGTGGCATCTCTGATTTCTTCCCTACCTCCTCTCCTCTTACTAGATTTTAATGCTCATCATTTCCACTGGGGAGGGTGTGAGTAACTCTTGTTGTCACCAGTTAGAAGTTCTCTTCACTTCTCTTCCACTTAATGTTTTAACACAGGTACTGCCACTCATTTCGACCCTCGCACTCAAACTCTCTCTTGTATAGATCTCTTAGTTTATTCATCTACAGTCTACTTTATCTGGTCAGTGCTCCCTGATTTACATAACAGCAATCAGTTTCTTTACATACGTATTCTCGACCTCCTCGTAGCCCACATTGGTAGTTTGAACAGATGAATTGGGCCATTTGCTCTTGTCAAACTGTTTTTGTCGAAAAAAAACTTCCCCTTCATCCGCAACTGATGAGCTGTTACAAGTATTTCTGTCCTTAGTTTTAACCACAGCCTCGAAAATAATTCCTCAAACGTCAGGTAGGCGCCCTCAGAACTGTGTTCCTTGGTATTCTACTTGTGCTCGTGCAGTGCATTTAAAACTGCTGCAAGAGGCCTGATATTGTTATATGACCACAGAGCTACTCCTTGATTTTACCAGGCGAGGGTGGTTGCCCGACGGGCTATCCGAGAAGCTTAAACGCTCATGATGGCAGGATTATGTTTATACCGTCTCTTCGACATTCTCTATGATTGTAGCTTGGAAAAAAAATACAGAAATTGACTAGCAAATACTCTCCAGGTGTCAGCATAGCAAGCCCTCTTGAAGTTGCCACAGAAAATGGAAATCATCTTGTCTGTATCTCTCAGGGGCTCCATTTATGCCCCTCGTCCCTTTCCTCCAAGTCTACCAGGAAGTTATTACCTTTAGAAATTTCTTCTAGCAGAGAAGATTCTTATGTATTAGCAATATCCTTGTCATGAATCATTGGAACAACTGGATAACGTATATACTGCTATTCTTTGGGGTTATATTTACCCCTGACAGCAGTTTCGGCAAATTCTAACTACATTTCTACCATCTCTGAGCTACCATCCAAGGATAGAGATGGGTAAAAACAATTACGTCGTTAAATGAGCTGCTGCTTTACCCACTGTTGAACATTGACCACTAGCAGCACTATCTGAACATTCCTTGAAGAACTGCTGTCCAAGCTAGCCTGACTTGATGAAACATTGCGACTGCTGTGATATTAGTCATGATGTAGTGGAGCACGAAAGTTGAAGTCCAAAAAAAAAAAAGAAAAAAAACATAATCGTAAGTAGTTAGAATGCTAAAAATATTGTGCAATTTATTTTAACCTAGACTCGGAGTTATTGAGAAAATACACAATACAATCTTAACTGGCAAAGTTGTTGGTACGATGCGGCAGATTTGACAATACAGTAAATACGAATAAATGGTGCACTCTGGGAATCAGTGGTAATACAAGATAATGCAAGTGGATGCATAAAAGAAAAATTCACAGCTGGATACAGGTGATTACATGGAGGTTCTGAAACAATTCTACTAACGATAGCGCTTGGAAATTTTTTGCAACAAAAAAATTGTCAAATTACTTTACAAAACAACAAACACAAATTAGTGTCAAGACATTAAAAGAAATATATTAAGTAAATACAATGAATAAATGGACACGAGAATACATAAAATTTAATGCAGGTAATATATCAAAGTGTAATCATGTAGAAATACAGACT
Organism: Cherax quadricarinatus; assembly: GCF_026875155.1. NCBI lineage: Eukaryota > Metazoa > Arthropoda > Malacostraca > Decapoda > Parastacidae > Cherax > Cherax quadricarinatus. Next base: position 34,772,807 of record NC_069450.1, read on the forward strand.
GTATACAATAAATAAATTCCAAATAAGTTAATGCAAAACATCAGTAAACTAAGGTATTGTAACTGGTCTGTGCTCTAGGACAGAGATGAAAAATAACAACATGGTACGCGCTCACATGTACAAGAAGTAGAAAAGATAACTAATTCTTTCTGTGAGTATGATTGAAAGGCTGGAGAAAGTAATTGTGTTATGAACAAACAGTAGCAACAGCTGCAGGACTGTAGCAGAGCTGTCACCAGAACACACGCTTGTAACACCTTCACGTACATCAGCTGCAGGACTGTAGCAGAGCTGTCACCAGAACACACGCTTGTAACACCTTCACGTACATCAGCTGCAGGACTGTAGCAGAGCTGTCACCAGAACACACGCTTGTAACACCTTCACGTACATCAGCTGCAGGACTGTAGCAGAGCTGTCACCAGAACACACGCTTGTAACACCTTCACGTACATCAGCTGCAGGACTGTAGCAGAGCTGTCACACAGAACACACGCTTGTAACACCTACTTCACGTACATCAGCTGCAGGACTGTAGCAGAGCTGTCCCAGAAACAAGCTTTTTAAAACCTTTACGAATCATGCAGGGCTGTAGCAGACTTCACAAACACACGTTGTAACACCTTCACGTACATCAGCTCAACTGAGCAAAAGCACCAAAAACACGCTTGTAACCTTCACAACAACTGCAGGACTGACAGAGCGTCACCAGAACACACCTGAACCCCTTCCCTACATCACTGCAGGACTGGCAGAGCTTCCCCAAAAACCGCTTTTAACAAACCCTTTAGTACATCAGCTGCAGGATGTAGCAAGCTGTCCCAAACACACCTTGTAACACCTTCACGAACACCCGCAGGACGTAGCAAAGGGCACCCGAACACACCTTTCCCCCTTAGTAAACCAAAAACCCAAAAAAAAAAAACACCCCGTACCAGCTGCAGGACTGTAGCAGAGCTTCACCAGAACACACCCTTGTAACACCTTCACTACATCACTGCAGGACTTACAGAGCTGTCACCAGAAAACCGCTTTAAACCCCACGTACATCACTGCAGGGGCGACAGAGTGTCACCAACACACGCTTGTAACACCCTTTACGACATCACTGCAGGGCTGTAGCAAGCTGCACAAACACACCTTTAACACCTTCACGTACACAGCCAGACGTACAGAGCTGTCACCAGAACACACCTTTTAACACCTTCCGACACAGTCAGGACGTAGCAAGCTGTACCAGAACACACCTTGTAACACCTTCACGTACATCGCTGCAACTGTAGCAGAGCTTCACCAGAAACCGCTTTTAACACCTTTAGTACACAGCGCAGGCTTTTTCAGAGCTGTACCGAACCACGTTTTAAACCTTCACGTACATCACGGGAGGACTGTGCAGAATGTCACCAAAACCACCCCTTTTAACACCTTTACGTACATCAGCGCAGGCGTACAGAGCTTCACCAAACACACGCTTGTAAACCTTCCCCGTACATCCTGCAGGACTGTAGCAGAGTGTCACCAAACACCGCTTGTAACACCTTCCGTACATCCGCAGGACTGACAGACTGTCACCGAACACACGCTTTTAACACCTTCACGTACACACTGCAGGCTGTAGCAAATTCACCAGAACACACGCTTGTAACACCTTACGTACATCAGCCCCCAGGACGTAGCAGAGCTGCACCAAACACCCTTGAACACCTTCACGTACATCAGCTGCAGGGCTGGCAAGCCCGTCACCAGAACACACCTTTTAACACCCACGTACATCACTGCGGACTGTAGAGAGCTTCACCCGAACACACGTTGTAACACCTTCACGTACACACACAACTGTAGCAAACGTCACCAGAACCACGCTTGAAACCTTCACGTACATCACGCGGACTGTAGCAGAGCTTCACCAGAACCACGCTTGTAACCCTCACGACACACGCAGGACTTAGCAGAGCTTCACCAAACACACGCTTGTAAACCTTCAAGTAATCAGTGCAGGACGTACAGACTTCACCAGAACACACCTTTGTAACACTTCACGTACATCAGCCAGGACTGTAGCAGACGTCACCAAACACAGCTTGTAAACCCCCATAATCAGCGCAGGACTGTAGCAGAGCTTCACCAAAAACACCTTGAACACCTTACGTACATCACGCAGGACTTTAGGGAGAGCGTCACCAAACACACGCTTTTAAACCTTCACGTACATCAGCTGCAGGCTGTACCGAGTTCAAGAACAACCTGAAACCTTCACGACATCAGCTGCGGGTGAGCAAGCTGTCACCAGAACACACGCTTTTTAACACCCTTTACTAATCAGTCAGGACTGTACCCGAGCTTCCCCCAGAAACACGCTTGTAAACCCTTACGACATCAGCCAGGACGTAGCAGGCTGCACCAGAACACACGCTTTTTTTAAAACCTTCAGTACATCAGCTCAGGACTGAGCAAGCTGCACCAAAACACCTTTTTAACACCTTCACGTACATCAGTGCAACTTAGCAGAGTGTCACCAAACACACGCTTGTAACACCTTCACGTACACAGCTCAGGGCTTAGCGAGCTGTCCCAAACACACGCTTGTAACCCTTCACGTACATCCTGCGGCTGTAAACGAGCTTCACCAAACACCGCTTGTACACCTTCACTACATCACTGCGGAAATGTACAGAGCTGCACCAGAAACACGCTTTTTAAACCCTTCAATTAAAACACTGCGGACTGTAGCAGGGTGCACCAAACACCGTTGTAACACCTTCAGACATCACGCAGGACGTGCAACTTCACCAGAACACCCTTTTTAACCCTTCACGACATCCTGCAGGACGTACAGAGCGTCACCAAACACACGCTTGTAACACCTTCCGTACACATCAGGGCGAGCAGAGCTGCACCAGAACACACGTTGTAAAACCCTTTAGACATCACGCAGGACTGTAGAAGCGTCACCGAACACACGCTTGTAACACCTCACGTACATCCTGCAGGGCTGTAGCGAGCTGTCCCGAACACACGCTTGTAAACCTTTACGTACATCAGCTGCAGGGCGTAGCAGAGCTGTCACAAAACCACGCTTGTAACACCTTTAGTAATCAGCTGCAAGTAGCAAGCTTTCCAGAAAAACCCCGCTTTAACACCTTCACGTACATCAGCTGCAGGGGCGAAGAGCGCACCAGAACACACGCTTGAACACCCACGTAATCACTGCAACTTAGCAAACTGTCACCAAACACACCTTTTAACACCTTTTTCGTACTTTAGCTGCAGGGCGTACAGAGCTGTCACCAGAACACACGCTTTAAAAACCTTTACGTAATCAGCCAGGACTGTACAAGCTTCACCAGAACAAAACGTTGTAACACCTTTACTACTCAGCTCGGGTGTAGCAAGTTCACCGACACAGCTTTTAACACCTTTAAAGACATCAGCTGCAGGACTGTAGCAGAGCTGTCACCAGAACACAAACGCTTGTACCCCTTTACTACATCAGCGCAGGGCGTAGCAGAGCTTCACCCAAAAACCTTAAACACCTCACGTACTTTAGCTGCAGGACTGACCCCGAGCTGTCCCAAACCAGCTTGTAAAACCTTCACGTACATCAGCTGCAGGACGTGAGAGCGTCACCAGAACACACCTTTTAACACCTTCCGTACTCATTTTCAACTGTAGCAAGCGTCACCAGAACACACGTTGTAACACCTTACTAATCAGCTGCAGGACGTAGCAGAGCTTCACCAGAACACAGTTGTAACACCTTCACGTACATCAGTGAGGGCTGTACAAAAGTTCACCAAAACACACCTTGTAACACCTTCACGTACATCATGCAGGATGTAGCAGAGCTGTCACCAGAACACACCTTGTAACACCTTTACGTACATACTGCAGGACGTACAGACTGCACCAAACACACCTTGTAACACCTTACGTACTCACTCAGGACGTAGCAAAGCTTCACCCAAAAAAAAAAAACGCTTTAAAACCTTCACGTACATCAGCGCAGGACTGTAGCAGGCGTCACCAAAACACCTGTAACACCTTCACGTACATCACTGCAGACTGTAAAAAGCTTCACCAGAAAACACGCTTGTAACCCTTTCCTACATCCTGCAGGCGTAGCAGAGCTGTAACCGAAACACCTTGTAACACCTTTCCCAATCACTCAGATGTGAGACGTCACCCCGAACACACCTTTAAACCTTCACGTCACAGCGCAAAAGTAGCAGAGCTGTCACCAGAACACACGCTTTAAAACCTTCAGTACATCACTGCAGGACTGTAGCAAGCGTCACCAAAAACGCTTTTAACACCTTCA